>JAPMOR010085504.1:41494-98981 GCA_026543865.1 Argiope aurantia | reverse complement strand
AAACAGCTTTTAACAGTCTTTTATTTCAAAAAAATCAAATGTTTTAAGGACAAATAGAATTTATTATTTTATATATATATATCCTATTTTGTTCAATCAATTAAATTTTGAAAATTATTCTCTAACTTTCAAAATCTATACACCAAATTTGATAATTGTCTGTCAAACAATAAGAACTATAGAGTGTCAACACACACGCACATTCTTCTTTATTATTAGACATAAAAGTAGAAAATATTTTAGAAATTCTGGAATATTTCATTCTTTGAAATGAAAAAAAAAAAATATGTGATGAATTAATTATTATTTCTTGAAAAAAAATATAATAGATTAACAAAAATAGATAGCCTAGAAGCCTTATTAATATTGACAGTTGCAAAAGATTTAGCATAATGTTGTCAAGCAAAATGAAAATAATATCATTGATAAAAGATTATCCATGTATTCAAAATTACTATTTTAATTCGAAGGTGAGGAGCACTTATTTTATATCAAATTAATACTTTTAATGACGTTACTTACATTAAAATTATATTATTTAGAAATTGAATTAAATATAACATTGTTGCTTCCTTATTATATATTTCCCTCAAGAAAAAGAAAATTATCTTACATGCCGAGCTACTTATATTATCTAATTAAGAGTTTCTTTAATTTTTTTATCTGTTTCCTTGATTGTTTTTTTATTCGAATATAATTATAGTTTTACCACGTTCTCTTTAAAATCTATATATATAGCATTGATATATTATAATAAAAATATGATATTATATTTGTTATTATTATTATATCTCTAATATACTGCCTCTTACAATAAACAAAGGGGATAATGGGAGCTAATGGCAACATAAACACTGGAA
Organism: Argiope aurantia; assembly: GCA_026543865.1. NCBI lineage: Eukaryota > Metazoa > Arthropoda > Arachnida > Araneae > Araneidae > Argiope > Argiope aurantia. Next base: position 98,121 of record JAPMOR010085504.1, on the reverse strand, counting down.
ATTCTTGGTAAATTACAATTAATGTCAAATGTGCAAAATAACCAATAACTTTTCAAAAGAGTGTTTATTTCTCCGTAATATAGTTTAAAAAAACATTCCATACACTCTTCAAGACCATTTATATTGCAATTTCTTTCTTTATTCAATCTTTATTGATAGACAACTTTCTAAACTTCTGCAACTCAGCACTTCAAAACTGTTAAAACAATCAGGAAAATAAATGGACTACTTTAGTCTATCTTTGCACCAAAATAATAGTAAATGATAACATTCTTTTTTTACATACGGAAAGAGAGTTCCATGCTAAAAATAGAGCAGACACCGAATGACTCCTTCCTCCATTGTCATATCCACTTATTCTTTATCTGAAATGGGGTCCTATCTTATAGTTCCATCTTACATTAGCGGTCATCATTCAACACCCCCTCACAAACTTCTTAAATGCTTTGATTCTATTCTTGTTTTCCAGATTTATCCGGTAAAAAAGATTGGCATTATTTTTTAGCCCCGATATAGAATGTGTATCAGAAGGCAATTTCACTATTTTGATAAAAAATAAAGAGAAAGAGCCTTTGCTTTCTTAGATATTTCTCTATAAAAAACAGGTCATTTTGCCATTGGAAATATTTCGATGTGTAATGCCTTTCTACAGATACTATTAAAACTTACGACTACATGCTGCAAACATTCTTACTAAATGATCATTGCAAATACTGAATTTTATGTATAATAAATGTTTTTAATTAAAATTCCTTGGTATTCAAAGGAATAATAAATCCTCACCAAACTTTTGATTCTATTGGTGTATACCTAGATCATGGTTAACTTTTTATGTATGTATCTTTTTCTTTTGTGAAACGAATGATTCAGTGTTCCTAAATTTTACAAGAATTTACAGTTTAGTTGTTAAGATATAAACGATATATGATAATAAATTTTATTTATCTATCTATCTTTTTTTTTCATTTTCACATACATTCAGGTAGATAAGAAATGTTAAGAATTTATGGAATTGATTCCTTGCATCATTCCTCACAAAATAAGAAAAACTGATATTCGGATATTTTGAATTGATCCTAAATGGCTGCCAGGTCAATGATCCTTTGATACCATTTGGCAGCTTGTCGAAAAAATTATCGATTTTCAAAACAAAAAAGTTCTGGAAAATGCACTAGTTTTGGCGATATTAAGAGCCAATTTCATTATCAATTTCATACATGATCAATAAATTTATATAAACGGAGGCAAACATACAATTGGTAACTCATCTGTAGAATTTTGAAAGTAGAGCGAACTCTCCAGCTCATTTTTACCGGTATTGATGATTCTTTGTTAATTTCTATAAATGCTGCTATTCGTATACACCCCGGTCATGCTTTTCTTATCCGTATGACTTGTTTATTTTGGAAATAAAATGGCTTTATCCATTATCAAGCCCACAACCTAAAGGCCGATTTTTCTAACAATATATTCTATCTTTGATTGGCTTAGATCAAAATTAAAGGCTTATTATCAGATTTGATGCAAAAATCGTATATCAGTGTCATTCATCTAGTCTGTTTCCTTATTGAATTACCGCTTTCATGTTGGTTTAATATACAGCAAGGCAAAAACAAAATGAAATAAAATATCTTGATATAAATTTATAACGCTAATAATGAATCGATATTTCGTCTATCAACCTCGGACCATGTTTCCAGTTATCATGTTAAAATATACAATTACTAAAACATACACAAATTTCATATAAACAGTTCCGGAATCTTTCAGTTCTTTATTTGGAGGTTTAATTCTTTATTTACTTTTATCTGCTTTCAACTCTTTATTTTGTTGCCCCAAACTCCATAACTAATGTATACAAACCATACTTCAATGGTAAAAATTAATTATAGTACTCTTATCACTTGTTTTTTATTAAATCTAGCATGGTGTGAAATGCATACTTATCTTTTGAAAGGAATGTATTCGCTAATAACAATATTATGTTGAAATGTTATAATTTTAAATTTAATTATATCTGAAAGCAGAAATTATTTGGAGAAGTCATCAGCTTCTATCAGCTTCTTTTTTTTTATCAAAACAAACACTTTAGCAAAGTGGATATTCTTGAAATATTCCATTTAATAATAATATTAGTAATACTATCGTCAAATATTTAATTACAACTCTAAACGTATACATCCATTAAACAAAAATAAAAATTAATTGTTTAAAGAATAGAGAAAGCAAAAGCGAGCAAATAATTAATTGAATACTTGTTTGAAAATTTTGCTGCGGAAAATTTTATTCAAAAGAGAATAAGGCTCAAAACTCTAAGGCTAAGGAATAATGTAAAAAGAAATTAAGGCTCAAAACTCATTATGGTATAATTAGTAATACACTAATATAATTTAAAGTGAAGTGTTGCTTTAAATAGCAGTGACAGATGTGTAAATTTATTTTTTCTACTTATTCTTTTGTGAAATCAGCGATAGAGTTTAATTAACAACTTAATCCTTCAGTTAATTACTTCAATTAAATAAGTATGTTACTGTTAAGTAATGTTAAATAATCATTTGTTAAGTAATGTTAAGTAATCATTTGCAAGTTTTAGATTATGATGTTTTATTATGTTTCAAATTCTTGGTTTATAATGAAATATTATTCAGATTAAATTAAAAATGTTGCCATTTTTTTAATTTTGCAAAAGCATAAAAGTTTATGCAAATTTTATTATTTTGAATAAATTTATGCGCACTATACTGAAACCAAATTTCAGAAAGTGGCCTGTAGGAAAAAAGTTTTATTATTTCAATATTTCTAATTTTGCTACTTAAAACCACTTATAAGAGATTAAACTAAAATTAATTAAAAAGATATGAGCTTTGAAAGTTAGGAAGAAGAAATATGGTACCAACAACTGGTATTGCATAAAAATCTCTAAAACAGCTCTTACTCTAATAATCTCTAAAAAAAACTCGTCTGTGTGATTGTTACATTGTATTTACATCAGAAAATAGATATTCAAATATACAGTGATTTTAGATCGAACAATGTTCCAAAGAGGACATTTTCCACTTCTTTGACAAATTATTGGAAATTGTAAACTTGTAAAATTGTATAGAATTGTAAACTTTATTTTATTTTTACAACATTTTTTATTAAATATTTCATTGAATTTTGTGAAAATTTATAAAAATGCTAGAATACTTTTAATTCTAGCATTTAATGTACATTTATTCTTAAAAAATATTAAGCCTAATAAAAAATTCGTTAAAATTATTTTATTTCGAGTATTTACTTCTTTTTCATATGGCTTAAATAATATTTCAATTTCGCCAACTTTGGAAGTCAAGGTATCAATAAACAATTCAGAGTTGGCATGAAAGCTCTGAGCGTGGCCAAATAAATAAATTTGCTAACTGGATCTTTAGAAAAATAGTTATCTTCAATTGTAATTATTAAGTATTGACATTTGGTGATAAAATAAAAGGTCGAATGTATAAAAATTCTATATCTCCTTTCCATTTGCTGATTTTTCTTAGTTTTTGGTATAAATGGAAACTAAAAATGTAGAAGAAATCACCTAATTTCACGTCAAATGGCACTAAATTCTATAGGAAGGCAATTGTGGTTCACGCATATCTTAAATGCATTCGTGATTCGAAAATTTTGTCATATTTTATGTAGATTGTTTGTCAAATTTAATATTAAATTATGTATAATATTGGAAATATCACACCACAATTGCTTTTCTATAGAATGTGGTGCCATTTGACTTGAAATACAAGGTCGACAAACGCTATTTTTACTGAAGGCTATGAGAGTTAATAATAATTGTAGAAAAATTTGAATTTGAATGAATATTTTGACAAAAATTAATTCTTTACTTTCAATAATCCTCTTATTGGGTACCTTTAAATGAACCCTATGAATAATCTAAGGGTTGAATTAATATAGATATTAGTGTTCCATTTTTTAAATGAGTGCTATCTCTATTGAGCTCTTTTAACCAGCTAAGATGCCAATATTGAACATATCCATTAGTTTACAAATCATAGCACAATATCTATAATTTTTTCATGAAATTGCAAATAGGTTTTCCCTTTATGCCGAAATAAAACTGTTGAAAAAACAAAGATTTTAGATAATTTCTTACTGGAACAGAGCTAAAGCTTTGTTAAGCAGTTGATCTAACCTTAATTAACTTAAAATAATAATTTAAATTTTAAATTATTATTTTTTATTATTTTATAATTCCAAATGCACCAATAAAATAAAATGAAAGCTGAAGACATTACCTAAGCAAGACATAGCGATAAAGAAAGATAATTTTATCACCATATCAAACAAGAGAGATAATTTGATAAATATATATTTTTATTTATATGATCTGACAGAAGTTTAAAATGGTGTTGTTGTTTTTTTAATATTCCCAGCGAATCTAGTTATTTAAAGATACTGTACAGAATAAGTATGTTCTTCCCACAAAAATAAGCGAAATTTTAAAGACATTTAAATAAAAAAAATAAATATTTAAGAAATTAAAAGAAATCGATTGATAAGAAAGAAAAAAGGTAAAAAACAAAATAAAAATAATGAAATGAAAACAGAGATGTTAACATTACAAAATAATTTAAAAATCCGCAAACAATAAAATTTTTGGATTTCTTTACGAACTGAATCAGTTTTTTAAGTCTCTTATTTAATACAAAGTATGTAACAATAACAAATTTAAGCATGTTAAATTTAATAAATATATTAAATTTAAATGTGTAATTTAAAAAAAATCCATCTATTATGAATAAATCTTTGTTGTTAGAAAAAATACGTCCGACATATACAACCTATAATAATAATACAATACAAGTACAATATATACAATAATACACATACATATACATATACAATAATATACATACATATACATATACAATAATATACATACATATACATATACAATAATAATACAAGATATACAATTATCTGACTTTGCTTTCTGGTTAAAAGGTCTTAACCAACAGCGTTTTTAAAAATACATAATTTTTATTCTAGTTATCAACTGATATTTTTCAGTTCTCCTTAGTAAGAATGTGTTTTTTTTAAACAACAGTCCTCATTTGAGTTCTAAATTTCAAATAACGAAAATATGATACCTTTAAATGGGACACAAACAAAATAATTCTCTTCGTGACAGTTATTATAATGCTTGAAATTTCCACATTGTTCGTTAAGAAGAATGTCCTCAAAGTTTCAAAAGAATCATTAAAAGAATGAATTTCCATTAGCATGATGGATATACAAAATGATATCGGATAACGATAAAATTTTCAGTAAGTTGTGAAACCAAAATTGCTGTTTGCTTTCATGAAAAGGATATTTATGATGATAGTTTAATCCTGAAGTGCTTCCGTTCGAACACATTATAAAAGTTGTTGAGAGCTTAAAACGAAGTACTTGCTTTGTATGGTTTCATTTATCAGCTTTCCATTTACATATTTGCTTACCTTATCTCGATCGCAGTGCAATAATGTTCATATCTCTCCACATTTAAAATATTAGTTAGGAAAAGTAGGTATCATCAGATTTTAATTAAGTAAATCGCTTAATGTATGATTTAGTTTTAAAACAAACGCAATTAAATGCAGATTTTTTAAGTATGTAAATAAATTTTTAAATTAATGTTCTAAAATGTAATATATATATATATGCTGAAACAAATTATAAAGATATGTAAAGCTAAAATTCAAATAATTTTACATTTTTAAAAAAAATTCCATTAAGTCATGAGAAAATCATGATTTCATCACCTGTCATTCATCATCTTGTTTCATCATCTTTTAACAGTTAATATAAAATTTATTAAAGCACATCGAATTAAATTAATTCCTACTTTGATAAGATTCCTCATATAAATGGAGAATGACTGAAATAAAATTATGAAAATACTATAATAAATATTTATGGCTTACTTTTGGAAAAATAAAAGTAATAGTAATTTCGAAAACAGAATAATAGTGTTGAATAAATATTTTATCTCAACTCTAAATAATATAACAAAATTCCGGTACACCACACTGTTTTATATACAGGGATTTACATTTTAATAATTGTTCTTCTTGAAGATTACTTTGTTACAGAAATATCATTATAGTGCTACAGAATGAATGAACGTTTGAACTCATTTCGTTCGAAATATTCCATTTAATCAAGTTAATTTAGTTTTCTTTGCATATTTTGTAAAGTTAAAAAGTATGAAATCAAAATCTATAATTGGTACACCATTACATTATTATTTTTAAAAAAACGTGCTTTCACCTTTAACATTTTTAAAATATAAAATCAAATACATTTAAAATTAAAAGAAGCTAACGGCTGAACATTTAAATATTAACTTCCCAACTTATCTTTATGATCCTTTTGTTCGTATATGTATTATATCTACTGAAATATTGTAAATTATTAGAACTTTATAACTTTCCACAATTTGTTTCAGTATACATATACTTTTGTAATATATTAGTAAGATAATTTAAATTTATTCAGATAAATAAAAACTATTATATCTGTAACTCAATGTGTTTTTGAACTAAAATATTTACATTATTAATTGAGTAACTTAATTTTTCTATAGTAATATAGAATAACTTATATCAATAGAGCTATTTTAAAATTTACTTAAAGTTTTGCAGTTTTTTTTATTTGTTTTTTCACATGGCAGTCTGCATAATTTTAAAATTATACGGAAATAAAAACTACATACACACCTATTACATTCAAATTATTCGCACATTATTAAACCTATCTGCTTTTCAATTTTTTTCAAGCATATATTTAAGTGATGGCGTAAAAACACAGAAACTAACTAGATGGATTTAAGTGCATGCACATTAAGTATATTACATCAAATCTGTAGAGCTAAATTGAATCATATCGATCAATGGGTAGATGTTCTGTTGCTGCAAAATAATTTTTTTTTTTTTTTTACAATTTGACAAGGGTAAAACAAACATGTGTCATAATGTATAAAATAAGAGAAATGTTAGGAAATATCCTCCTTGCTGATGTTTCTTCTAAACAGTGTCTTTTTAAAATATACAATTATTAAACAAATCCAACTTCTGAAAAAAATTCTTTTGAATATATTATGTATTTAAAAACTGAAATAGGATCATGATATTTTTATGAGCACCATTATGAAAATAGCAGATTTAAAAAAAATCAAATAAAAATATTTGAGATTTTTAAATATGGAGTATTTGTGTAAGGCAAATAGAATATTTATTATAAATTAAACATCCAAAATATTAAATATGAGTTTGGCTTTAGCAACCATTCTTTACCCTATGCCTTAAAAAATTAATGATCTTGTTTATTTAAGCCATGAATAGAACATAAGCTAATGTTTTGTACACTTTCTTAAATATCACAATACTGACTCAAGAAACGAATATTTATTGACATAATGCTTTTTTCTAATTCATAAAATACGTATGATATCATATGAAATAATACATTTTATATACACACATAGGAAAATGCATAGGGAATCGTTAAAAATACAGTATCCAATTTTTAATGCTTGAAAATGGTCCCTAATGCTTAAAAAAATGTCTGAAATGGAATGATATTTTCTAAAATATATTATCTTTGTTATGCGATTTTATTTCGGTGAAATTGGAATGCTTATTATTTGTTCCTTTTTTTACGTATTAAACATTATTGTATTTTCCTGGAAAATATACCTTACATATTACTTAATCAAATTTCCGATCTCAAAATATCAGGATATTTGTTTATTGGTTAGATATGCACTTCATGGGCTTTTTTTTAATATAAAACCGAATACATTATAATATTTTTGTAGGAGAATGGGACTAGTGTATAAAAATAAGCGTAATAACGGTTATATTTGTTGATATCCAAATTCAATTCTATATTTGTTAATCCCAGGGTCAAGATATATAAAATTAACAAGATTAAAAATCATTCAATCCAGGACCAAAAATTATTCTACCTTTTGCATTTTTTTTTTGTCTAAAAAAGCTCTTAAATAATCCAACCTTTTTTTAATAATTTATAGAATTATTATTACACGTCTTTGCAGCAGAAGCTATCATTTGAAAAGATATATATTTAAAAAATTATGTGCTTTTGTTAGTACAAATCATGTTACTGTTATAAGAAAACCGGTTCATAGAAGTTATTTTTTGTTCAAATATTCACAAGGTTGGAAACCATTCGATTTACTTGTAGCACTTACTATGCTTAGCTTCAGTTAAATCTAGTCATAATCTAGTGCTCATGTCTAATTGATTTAAACAGTAAACACACATTATTTTATTAACCTTTCACTTGTTCTCTTTAATGTATGCAGGATATTTTGTATTGAAGTATATTCATATCATGAGAGTACCATTAAAACTTAACATTTTAGGTATTCAGTCTTCTAATTTCACGTTGTCTTTTTCAATATTGTATTTTCACTTTTTTAAACCTCATGTAAATTGAGAAGATAATAAACAAAATATTCTGTCTATAACTTTTCAACAATGGAATAAAATCACGCATTTAAATATTTAAAAATTAGTGAAAATGTTCTGAATTTTATTTTATTAATGAAAATATATTTTTTATTCATGCAGAAAAAAAGTGTTGAAATTAAGAAAAGAATTTTAAGTGCATAAAATTAGAATCACTGAAAGAAAGAATTTAGATTTAGAATGGTATAAAAATTATTTTCTTACGATAATAGTTTCGAAAAATATTGCCATAAATTTTAACTAAAAAAATTTTGAGTTGCATGCACATTTTGACTTTGCAATGCATAATTGCAATGGCTATATCTCAATGGCCATAGAATACTAAACTCCAAAAGACAGAACCACTTTCATCTTTATTATAAAGAGATATTTCTGTTCTGATCTATATTTAATTGTTTCTCATTTTAAGTTTAACAGATGATATAGGAAACAAACGATGAATATTTACTTCAAACAAATGAGTAATGCCCTTTTTTCTTCAAATAAATTGAAGACTGATTTTTATATGCCAATAGTCATATGTTTACAAACAATTCGTAAATGTTTGAGATATAAAAGGAATGAAGTTAAAATTCTTACTTATTTTCCGAACTTTTAAACTTTTAAACTCATTACTAATTTTTGAAACCCTGTTTAACTCTTTTATACATATTTTTTTTCTCGATTTCTTTTATGTTACTTAGGGAGTTTTTCGATGAGAAAATAAAATTTGATTTAAAAACAGTACATAAAAGAAACTTTATTTTCGCTTGACAGTATTAAACTTTCAAATTAAGTTACTTAAAATAAAAAAAAACCTCGCAAAGAATTGTATTTTTTGTAGTCTCATCATACTGCTATAAAATTAAGCATATTCTGATAAATTGTAGAAAGAATATTTTTAGTTTTCAAGTACATTAAAACAAAATATTCTATATACCTTTCCCTTGATATTCATAATACATATTTTGAGTATCATAGCATTTCGTAGAAAATAGAATACTAATGAATAATAATCAAATGTGTACCTATATATTAAAATTTGTTGATATGAACAACTTATTAAACTCGCTTGTAGTAAACTTCAAAGGGATTCATTTGTTGAAAATTTAAAAAACAAATTATTTATTTTTGAAATTTTACTTGATATTTCAATTGAGAAACATTGAAATACCTCGCATTCATATTGAAAAAATAACGTATTTCTTTAAAAAAACTGTTTTATCTATATCGCTATTAATATTTAATTTTTTTTTCACATTTTACATTCAGATTTTTAGATGACTATGAAAAAGAACAACACGGATTTATAGAATACTAATAGCATACAAGGAGATTCCAAATATAATGAAATAATTTTTTGTAATCTTCATTTCACATTGATTGTAGAAAAATTTTTCATGTATTTTATTTTCATTTATTGATTCAACATAAGAATTATTTGCATGAAAACAGTGTAAAGAAAGAATTATTTTTCATTTCCGCATCTTTGGTTTGCTTTTCGAGTCAAAATTTATATTCTTCTAAAAAAATTTATGTTAGTTTATCTAAAAAAAATACCTATACTACTTTTTCAAATTTTTGAAAATTAAATACTTTATTAAATTAGCATTTTAATGCATAACTAAAAGAGAGTCGATAGAGTGCTATACATGTTATGCATTTACGGCAAACAACTTTTAATTTCTAAAATCATTTTATGTTTCAAATCAATTTTACATATATTATAGAGAAATAAAACAATTCAATCATTTAAAAACTGCCTGGTAAATTTCCGAAAACTAATTATTCATTTATATTCCTTGAGAAAATGAATCTAAATAAATTATCGAATAGCTTGCAAGACTGAAAGTTGATATCTATCCTTGCACACATTAGTGTATAAATAGCTGAAACGAAAAATTAATTTATCTTTCAGTAAGAATTTCCTCTGAATTATATATTTAGGTACAGTTTACTTTCGTAAACTTACTAAACTACATCTAACTCTAATTTGAATCAAGTTTAGGGACTATCTCAGATCTAATTTAGGAAATCACATGACTTTATTCTTTATCTCTTTATTTTCTTCTAAACAAATATTCTTCATTATAGTCTTTATCCTTCTCCATAACAGTAATTATCTACTCCATAATAATATCTATATAGTCTTAATGGATAATATCTTATACAATGCATTCATGATTTACGTATAATAATTGATGCTGTAAAATGTCTATAGAATGTTTTATAATCGAGTATTATAGGAATCACAGAACAACAAACACGTCCTATGTGTCCTAATGAAAGAAAATCAAATCACCGATACCAATTTTCTTAATATCCAGCAGATACTTGTTATATGTCATTCCCTATATGAAGATGACGTAAAATGAACTATACTTGGATACATAATGAGCATGCAGTCTGAAAGTTCAGCGTGACTCAAATAACTATGATGTTTCAAATATCCAGACATAATGCAAGAATTATAGTTGTTCTGAATATCTCAGCTCAACAGTCAGGGTCAGATATATATATATATATATAGCATAATGATAAATATATCTATCTATATGCATAGATAGTTATAGCTAATTTTGAGCTGCTGACATTGGCGCATTTATGGCCATTTTATATATTTGTGTATTTTCTCCAAATGAATGTACATCAAAAATCTTTGTTTTCATGCAAAATTTCTGTCCACAAGAATTATCATAAAGAATTTTTATGACACAAAGACTTACCTATAAATTTTAAATATATGTCTTCTAATTTAAACTTTACTGACTTTGTTCGGCAGTCTATCAACGAATATATCTATAAGAATATATCAACATATTAATGAATATATTATATTATAGTGTATATATTTAGTGTATATAGTATCGGCAGTCTATAACAAACATATAAAAAAACTAAAAAAGCAAAAATATATTTATGAAAGATAATAAACACTTTTTTTTTCATCTAAAGAGTGCTACTTATGTTTTTCTTAGATCCAGGAGTATTTCTTTATTCATGTATTTATAAAGAAATATGTCTGAGATAGCAAAAAATAGAGGAAAAAATCTTTTAAATTTAATTCGCTACACTTTTAGATTAATTTTTTCACTGAAAGAAATTAGCCATTAAATTTTAAGTATAACTATTTTCTTTAAAATCGAAGTATTTATTGAAGAGCAAGATTCAATTTTCACCCCAATATTGATGCCCATTTCTGCTTTATTTTACTGTAATAAATTTTTAAAAACTATTGGATAAGAATATTTTATTATATTTAGGGAAAAAAAATTTAAAAAAACTTGCTTTATTTGACATTTTGTTATTCTAAGTGTTTTTCTGTAATTCCATATGAACTACTCGTGCTACTTTTGCTACGCTGATAAACTTATATTTAATGTTTAGAAATTGCTTTTGAATAATCCTCTATACTTAATAACATCACTTATATTTACATATCCCTCTGAAATATTCAGTTGATTCATCTACTCTTTCTCGCTGCATTTGTTTAGAAACGACTCGGGTAAAATTAAATGCTAAAGTTTTCGAAGGCAAAATTAAGATAGCGCATATAGTTGATATTCATTTGAAACAAATATCTTCTTCGATCTTTTGAATAAGGTTTATTTATTTCAAGTAGTATTATCATATCGAAGGAATTGAAAACCATGTTTTTAATTGCACTGCACATATATGCCAATATATCTTTAAAAGTTTTGCAAGGTTCAAAACTCTCCTGGATTATAATAACTATACAACCTGAAGTTTCCGCCAAGATTTTGATTACGAACCAGCCTGTTTAAGAACCGAATGTATTCAACATTCGTGATTTTTTACAGAAAAACTTTATTATCAATAATTCGATTGAAATAAAACAGCAAATTATTTTGCCTTTGCATATAAAAAATGCCAATTTACAGAACTATAATATTTTTCCTGGAAATATTACAAACCATCATATTAGAAATAATAAGAAACAATCTCACGTACTTTTCCGTTTCCGAGGGCCGTAAAAAATCGCCAAATTGCCAAAATAATTTAACTGTCGCCCAAACGGGAAAGTACCATAATTTCTTTCTAATTTTATCAATATATAAAGTATTATGATGTATATTTAGCCAAATCGCCAAAATAATTTCACTTATATTAGTACCTAAAATCGCCAAAATAATTTAACTGTCGCCAACGTCCCCTACAATCGGAAAAGTAACTAATCTTATTACTTTTCTTACTCTTATAATAAAGTAAGGAGCAGTTTATGTATATATTTTTATAAATGTTCATTGATTTAACTAGCATTACAGAACCGTGAGAATATTTTCCTTTAAAAATTAGAATTCATTTCAAAAGATATTGACAGGCAAAACTGAACTTTCTCTTGTAAATAACATTAAATAATAAATCAAAATTTGCTAAAATATTTAGTATTTATTTCAAATTATTATCCTAAGAAATACAGAACATTTCTTTTCATGGCGAGTTTTATATCCACCATAAAACAAGAAAAATGCATTTGTTACCTTGCAGGAAATTGTTGCAACTTTGATGGCATCTTATAGACTTTTTTTTTACGTGATCTACTTTTCCTCGTTTCATCGTAATCCTTCTTGGGTCAAAAATCGCATAAACGTGTCGACAGATCTTTTCAGTCGAGCTTTAACTCAATGCTTCAAAAAAAGTAGCTACTTTATCATAGCGTTGGAATAATACCTCGAGTGATCCTGGTTCACTTTATTTTTTTACGATCATCTAATCCATAAAGTTCGCTGAAATCTTCTTGCAGACAGAGTGGTTCAGCCTGGAGGAAATTTTCAAATAATAGGAAGCTGTTAGATGGCATAAAGCTTTCTGGGAAATAACGCAGAAAATGACATTTGGAAAATTGCAGAAGACTTACTCTTTCCCGTTTTAACGCTTCTCGTTTTCTTGATGAAAGAAACATCGAAGCTTTCTTTACAGATATCACTTAAATCTCCATTTCTATTTGTTAAACAGATTATCTCCCCCTCCCCCCTATAATGGATACTATGCATCCTTTTCACTGAGATTTACGTTTCACTATTAAGTGTGGTGTAGGGCATGCATAAAAGTTCTAGCTTACAGATCGTTTAAAAGGCTTATTGTAATCCAGAAAGTAATGGTTCAATTATTCATACTAAATTTTTGCTCTTGTTGCTTTTGCGCTTGATTTTTATTGCTGTTTCTTAGAGTTACTTCTAATGTTTCAATTCCATTTTTGAAAATACATGACTGTAATCGAAAAGTCCCTTGAATGGTGGCATAACAAAAAAGTATCAATTTGTTGATCAAAATTAATAGCATATATTCAATGTAATCTCTGACGACTATGTTATGTAGAATGTATGTACCTGATATATATATATATTGTCAAATAAGTTGGAGAGATTGAAAATTTATGTGGACATGAGTTTGGAAATATCTTCTGTGGGGCAAAACTTATGTCTTTAGTTGAAGGACTTAGTTCAATTGGAATTACTCCTTAACCCTTTAGGAGGTTCTGTAATCTACCTCGTTTAAAAGTCGAAAAGTAAAAATAGCCAGTAACGGGAATTAGTTCACAGCCAAAGTTAATGTAAATTCTCTAAGTTCATCTGAATCTTGATTATCAATCTGATTAATTGATCTATTGATTATCAATCTATTATCTAATTAGTAGATGATCTGCCAGATATCGGATCATCTACGACGGATTCTTAGATATCTATAAGCTTCTAAATTGTATACTGTAAACTATATATCAAATACTGTAATTTTTATTAATAATTCCGTTTGAAAGCTTTTTGAAATATTTCAATGATATATTTAATATAAATTTCATTACGAAAACAAACTTTATATGCATGGTACGTGCTTAATAATTTTCAACATTTCAGAAAAATCAATAAAGTAAATACTCTTTCATTAATAAAAAAAATGTTTATTTTCAGACAATAAACGGAAATAAACCCCAGACTGCTTAGAAATATTTAAAAAAATCGTAAAAATGATAAAATAAAAATAATTAATTTAATTTAATTAAAAAATAATAGAAGTTTGAAAATGATAACTAATTAACATGTAACTGAAATAAAACATTCCTGGTACCTTTAACAGTTATATTTCACAAAAGTACATTACATGAGGTTTCCTTGGTAAATCAAATTTTGGATTTATTTTTAATGAAATTAGTTTAACTAGTGTCTAAGCTTTTTCGAAAAGTGAAAATTCAATGCTGCAAACTCACACGAAACAATGTTAATGGATTTCATGTACATTACAAATTACTTACTGGCATAGCCTTTTATTTAGACATAGTTGCCGCTATTATCAAAGCATTTGTTAAGTCTGATTAAAAGCTTTTGAATTCCTCAGTCATAGAATTGTGCCTCCTTTTGTTGGAATGCATTTTAACTGCAATTTTGATCTCATAGTAATCTTGAAAGTTTTACCCTGCAAGATGTCACTTTAGATAAAAGAATAAGTAGAAGTCACTGGTTGAAAGGTCTGAGATGTATGGTGGATAATCTAAAATATTCCATTTGAAAGTTTTTAGTAGTTCTTTGGTTTGAAGCCTGAGGGATGGGGCAAACGTTGTTATACTGCAAGTAAATACCACTTGTCGGCAAGCCCCTTCGTTTATTTGAATTACCCGTCTGAGACGTCTGAAAGTCTCCCAATATGCATCAGCATTAATTGCTGAACCAAGAGTCATAAAATCAACCAGAAAATGTCTTATTTGTCTAAATAAAATTAAAGCCATGCTTCTTTTTTTTTCTTCAGAAATTGAAGTTTTGAATTTCTTTGTTCTTAAGGAATTCATATGGTATAATTGCTTTGATTATTGCTAGGTTTCAGGTGTGAGGTAATAAATCCATATCTCATCACCAGTAACAACGTGATTAAGAAACTCATTACCTGCTGTGCATACTGTATGAGAAAATTAAATGCATAACCCATCCAATTTTTGTGTGTGTTCCATTAATCTTTTTGGAATCCGACGCACACACAGTTTGCAATAGCAAGTAATTGTAAACCTAAGGTAACAATCACACAGCTTCATAAAAAATTGTCATAGATACCTCCGATATGATTTCATACAAATCTTTTAATATTTGCTTGAATTCCTTCCTTTGTTCTTTGAAGCAAGACATCAATGACCAAGATGATCTACTTTTTCATGAACATCGGTCTCTTTTTCACAGACAACACTACACCATTGCGCTACATTTTATTTTTTCTTAATGTTTCAGTAGCAGGAAATAATTTCATTATGAATATCCACTGGATGCACACCTTTTTCATGAAGAAAACATATTACGGAGTACACTTCACAGTTGGCGAGATATGAATTGACTCAGACATTCTAAAAACATGCTGTTAAACACGACTCGCTGTAAAAATAAGGAACGTTCTCGAGGGAAAAGCAAAAGATTCAAGATTACAGTTCGTTTTGCCAACGGCTCACAGAATCTTTTTCTTTGCTACTGCCGGTGAAGTATGTATCTTTACATTCCGAAAACTAGTATATAAGATTAACTAGTATAATTTTACATCTTTAATAAGTATTTTCATTCGTTGACTTTATTTTCATAATTTGTATAAATACTTTATATTTTCATAATTTATATGTGTTTTATATTTGTTATAATTTTCATTAATATTTTTAATTTTTATAGTTTATATATGCTTTATATTTTTTCATTGTTTATATAAATGCTATTAATTTATTTAATGGAACAGTGGTACTAATTGCTATTTTGTGGTACTAATTGCTATTCAGAGAGTTTTTTTTTAGCTCTCTCTTTCTCTTTTGATAATTTGGTTATTTACAAATTCTTTTTAAAACTATTATTCTAAATAATTTAATAAAAAAGAAGAAAAAAAGAATTAATTTGTCATACATTGGATTTTTTTTTATTCAGAAGTATGTCATAAAAATAAATATTATGCATTCCCATTTTTCTCTTCCCATTCTTTCTCGCTTTAAACACCAAAAATTAAAAGTATTTTCATTAATCATGTCAATATAAAGGGAAAATCACTTTTTTAAAAATTATTCTTGTAAAGTAATTATAATAAAAAATTATTGTAATCATTAAACTAATATTAAATTCTATTTAACATATGGTTCCAAGAATTTAATGCTAACGCTGAAGCAAAATAATATGATTTACTTTAAAGAGAAAAAAGATTTTGAAGTGAATAACTCTAGAAGGACAACTTTTATATGGAAGATAAAAATGGGCTTAAAAAATCCCCTTCAACATCTATAAAATAGGAAAATGCTAGAAATGGTAAACAAGGGAGTGTAAAGTTGCATAGCTGTCAAAATAAATACTAAAGAATATTTCGATGCAAATGATTCAAAAATACCTTTATGTGCCACTGGAGAAAGTATTTTCTTCATTCCTTTTTTTTTCTAAACCAATTTAGAATTTTTTGTTTATATTCTTTAAATTTCAATGGCTTTCCTTTCCAAAAAAGACGACATCTTTACTGTCTCAACTTTTAGGAATTCTTTCGATTTCCCATTGTCTGAAATTTACACACTTTGTCAATCGTATTAAATATTGGATCGTAGTTCCCTTGTGGTTTGTTATTTTGTTCTTAAATACCTCAGGATATCTTTCTTGATATCTAGTTACAGAAGATTTAATTTAACTTAGTTAGAACAAAGTTCTCTTTTGAATTTACGAAACCGCTTTTTATTTTTTGACGTCGTATTTTTGAACTATGAAATTAATTTAAGAATTTCTTTATGTCGTATTATAAACAAAACTATATCAGAAGAGAGAAGTTCTAAATAGCAACTTTATGAGAATGAATTGCAATACAAAACATTTTCTTATTATAATGTGTAAATAATGATAATAATCACATATAAGACTCAAACATTCTTCTTCATGTTTGTTACAACCACAGTTTCAACTCTTTCTTTTAATTGAAAAACAGTTATACTATGGTTCATACCATTCTGCTGTTGTTGTAGTGTGACTTATGGCACTTTAAGCCCACTGACAGTCAGTTATCTGCCAGCGATTTAAGCCGAATGAGCGTTTCTTGTTTTTTCAGTAGCCCCGACTAGGGCCCAGAGCACTACTAAGTTACTTCATGCGTCACATTCACTTGCACAACTCCTTTTTATAGGAGGGCATATTCACACACCTCACAGATAGAACATTGAAGAAGAGCAACCATGTCCGAACAGGGACTCGAACCCCGGGTGTCCAGATCACGGGCAAGACGCGCTATCCCTATGCCAGGAAGCCGGCTCATACCATTCTAGTTCATCATTATAAATTTAAAACAAAATAAATAAAATTTATTGCATTTGCTTACTGAGCGTCCTTATTCCAAGTAAAAAGGAAAGTTCTTCAATTAATCCTTTGCCTTCAAATGAGCTTTTTTTATATTTATTTGTTATTTATATTTTATATTTTAATTTCATTACATATATTTTTATTTTAATTATTATATTTTTTATATTTATTATTTTACATTGATTTTTTTGTCTTCTCCCTTTTCTAATAAAAATACTTTTTTTTTTTGCAACGTGTCGTTGTTTTAATTTAACTTAGCTTCAGAGGTTATCTCAGATATAAAAGATTATTTTCATAATTTGATTTAAATGGAAACGTTTACAAAAAAGTTTTATTTAAAAAAAAATTCGATAATTCGACGCATGAGCGAAACGAGTTAATTGATTAAAAAAATAATGGTGAAAGAAAGTTATTAAAGATCTTGATTCAATTGGATCAAGATTTTATGAAAACAATATCATCCTCACACAGAGAAAAATTAAATTCTTCTACTTCAAAATGTTTCATTCTGTCTAAAGTTAAGCAAAAGAAATTCTATAAAGCAAACAAAGAATAAAGAAGAAGAAAGCATTTCGTTTTTTAAGATGCATCAAATTGCGAATTTCTTATAAAACATTTTTATCTCATGGCATTAAAAATCTTCCTCTTGACATCAATGCTATAAATGAATTTACTTTCGTCGTATTTTTGAAGTAAGAACGTATCTAAACAATCTTTTTCACCACTTTTTACTAACCAAATTTCTTGGCTTTATATTTGTCTGATCGATAGAAATTTTGCCGTCGTTTTAAAGTAATCTAATAATATGCAACTTTGAGAGGAGCTAGAGACTTTAAACTTTAAACATAACTTAAAACTGGATAATGATATAATATTAACTCGCTTTCTCTTCCCTCCGATATGAAATTTGTCATCAGATACATCTCATCGAAAATATAATTTATGATTGATTTTAAAATTTCACACATGCACACAATCGAGTGATAAATTTCACATACAAATTGATTGCAAAATCTAGCACACATAATCATATTTATGATTGCAAATTTTTATAAGTCACACATTTTTAAGACACTCTGTATGACGTTAGGAGTAATTATTTTATATATTTTAGTCAATTTTATGAATGTAGTATACAATTTTTTTAAAATTAAACAACTAAGTTTTAAAGTTTGGTAAATTGAAAGGAAAAACATCGGAAAGGTAAAAATGTCTAAAAATCATTGTACATCACAGAAAATGCGTATGATCACAGAGAATTGAACCTATTATGCTATTTGTTAAAGATCAAATCTTTCAATGTGAATACCGAAAACTAGTTTATTTTTAAAACACAGAAAATAAAATCAGTTTACAAATATATGCATATTCCTATTAAAGGAAACTATGAGTTATTTTTAGTAATGATCTATTTTACAAATATTTCCCAACATATTTTTTCGAACATTTTTAATTGTAATTTTATAAACTTTTGGTATTAATTCCTTTTTTTTAATTTTAAAATAATAAATAAATACATTTATTGCATCATTTATAAATTTGATTGGAAAAAGTTATAGAAAAACATATACACAAATAAACTTTGTATTTCAAAATAGTCAGTCATAATGTCTCCTAATGCACATAGAAGATACATTATGGTACTTTGCTTCATTCCCATTACGTATAGATGGAACTCTTATGAACAAAACAAAAAAATTTCAAACTCATTTCAAGTTATCAGCAAATATGTGTTGCCATTTTACTTTCTTGTATATGAATTATACAAAAAAATATATAATAGTCAGAAAATCCCAATGCAAGATTTTAACATATATCCACGTTTCAAAACCAACATACACGTTCCGAAAGGCACATTTTTGGATGTATATTTTTCTGTATATCTGCTTGTCTATAATTCAAAAACGCATTGATCTGGTGGATGAAGTTTGATATGTGGTCCTTACACCAAAATTATGGATTTTTTAAATCAAATTCTGAACTAAAGCATTTCAAATGAACTCTGTTCGAACACAGAACTCTCGCCTATTGGAATACAAGTAAACATGGTAACTATAAAATAGTTGATTGCTTTATAAATAAAATTTCATTCATAAATTATCATCTAAATGTAGATTCATATCAAATTTGGAACTTAATTCCTCAGGGGGATGACTGTCTGTCGATTTGTAATTTCGTCTGTATGTAAGCACATTCTTTTTTTAAAATCAGTGGAATTTGTTTTGTGATTTCATTTGTAGTTCCATGCCAAATTTTATTTTTAATCGGCATGGAAAAAGGCATCAAAAATACATTTTTGATTTACTTATATTTGTGTATAAATCGCATGCCAACAATTAATCAATAGCACAATATATTCATAACAGAGATAGATTTTTCATAATTATTGTTCGCCAGTGACATGAAGTTAATACGCAATTTACGGTTTGCTTTACTATACAGCGAAGCATTCAATTCTTATTCACAAGACTCAAAATAAAAATCTGAGTACCCGTGGCAAGCACGGCCTTGCCTAAAGTCCATATTTTTTGCTGGGGAAAGCGGGAATAACATCTTTAAAACAGAGTTATGCGGAAAAGAGCACTTCCATTGGATTAGCCTATTTTTATCCTGTAATTTTTTCTTTCCTCTTTCAATATATAGCAAAATCTGACATTCAGTGCTTCAGGTGGAAGAAGAGTAAAGATATCTGCCAAGTGATTACAGATTTATCATGGGCAGGAAATGAAATTTCATTATTTTTAGTGTTAAATAACTTTAATATTGAATATCTAGAAAATAACTTTATCTATGATAAAAAAAAAACAAAGATGAACGAAGCAAATGGACTAATTAAATATATTAATGTTCCGCTTTTGAAGTGACTTGATAACTATTTTAAGCTAAACACGAGTTATTTGACCCCCTTGTGGTAGAGACAGATATATAAATGAAATGCCGGTATGTTAAATTAAATAGAATTAACTATTGAATATCTAGAAAATAATTTTTATCTATTGTAATAATATTCTAGGAAAGAAAAATTACTTCCGAACAAACGATGAAAATGGACTACTTAACTATATTAATGTCCCGTTTGGAAGTGACAGGGGAACTGCATAGGGCTGTACCTAGTCGTTTCGAATCATCATTACATGACCGAAAATGGCATCTAAGCTATTAGCTACTATCCAGGCTCATCATCCCAATCTCTCGGCATCAAATTTAGGTGGCTACTTTGATGAATCTTGATGGAAATTGAATTTTAAAGCTTTACATCACCATACATAATTCCGAAACCTTGTCACATTGATACCGTTACTTAACAGATAAAATAGTTTCAGTTACTGGTTTTTCGATTAACGTATTGTGAGTTAAGGATTAGAAACGCTTTCTCGATATAATGTTTAGCTGACTAAATATTTTACTTATACAATATTTAATATATATGCTCTTTAGACGAATTGCAATCTATAAAATATAACGAATTTAAAAAGCATATTGTACATATCGATTTGATAAATAAGTGAAAGACCGATGTCTTGAATATTAATATGAAATCTCAATAAAATTCTACTGACTAGTACTCACTGACATTTTGAGGATAAAGTATTAAATGTTATTTTTTTTAAATTGGCTTCAAAAAATATTAAGTTCTAATAATTTTATTTGCGAATTTATTAAGGATAAAATTAAATTAATTTATAAAGAAATTGGTGAAACTACTTGTTTTCCTGTGCAATACTGTAACCAAGAAGAGGAAGTGGTATGTTTTTTTGTATACTCTCCAACTGAGGTTTTATCCAGCCCTCACTTATGCATAAAATTATGGACCTTAAAAAAGGCTGCAATTGCTTTACATAACATTAGAGAACAATAGTTGCGAAATATAGATCTTTGAAGTCAATCTAGCTTTTTTACTGTACAGGGTGCGGCAAAAAACCTTGAACAAAGTTATTGCATCATAACATAGAAGTTAATTAATTTCTTTTTAATTTATGTTCATTTTTTGTCTACCACTTCAATTTTAATATATTTATAATGTATCAATTAGTTTACGTATTGCTTTGGGGCTTTTTTACAATGTCAAACAAAGGACTTACTATTTTAAAGTTTTTTAAGCAAGGTAAAACAAAAGTGTGAAATCGTTCGTTTGCTTAATGTGTTCTCAGTAAATGGTGCCTCATGCAATATATCCTTTTAAAGAGCTTGTCAATTATGGTCAATGTCCAGGAAGTGAATGAAAACATGCGGTGGACACTTTCAATAGATGTAAGGTTATCAAAAATAGAGTTCAATGAAATGCGAGGGTTTTCATGAGAAAGATCGCTCGTGAACCGGGAATAAGTGACCTATCAGTGCGACGAATGGGGAAAACAGAGCTTGGACTGAAGCTTTACAAATTCCATAAAGCTCAGTTTCTCACAAAAGAAAACAAACTCGTGCGGTTCCAAAGATGCCGAAAACCTTTGAGACATGCCGCAAGTCAGCACCAGGAGGGATTTCTTTTCACTAATGAGAAGCTCTTTACCATACAAAAAGCTCATAATTCTTAGAACTATAGGATCTAATCTGTAGATATCTAAGCACATCAGCAATTGTTAAACATCGCCAACATTAAAAGTCAACCATGACCTGGGACGGGATAAGAGCCAGCGGCAAAGCACCTCCAGTTTTTGTGGATGAAGACGTTAAAATAAACCAGCGGTACATTCTAGAAGCTATTATACTTCCATGGGCCAAAACATAATTCGAAAATGTAAATTGGAAGTCTCAGCAAGACTTCGCACCATTTCACAAGGCCAAAAATTCACAAGAATGGTGCAAGACACATTTTCCGGACGTGATATTATCTGGAGAATAACCGCCCTAATTAAAAAATCTCAATCCCATGGATTACAGTGTAATGTCAGTTTTGGAGTTTAGGGCTTGCACTAAACTACACAAAAGTTTGGACTTTCTAAAGTAATGGCTTCGATGGTAATTGGACAGATTAAAGGTAGAACACTTGCTGAAAATTTCAATAAGTGCTTGCACCTCTGCATCAAGGCAAAAGGTGGTTACTTTGAAACCAATTCTACAACTATTATTATTTGTTATATTTTGTTAATTTATTTAATTTTAATTAAGTAATATTAAAAATTGTTTGTTCGGGTTTTTCTTTCACATCCTGTCTGTATCATACGAATATGTATTTTGTGCGGATTTTTTGCCGATCAAGTAAACAAAAATTTGACATGAAAATAAATTTGGGAATATGTATTTTGTACGCCCTTTTTAATAACCTTGTAAACCAAATTTTGATACTAAACTGTAATTGTAGTCACAATATAGCTTACTGAATTCCTCTTTCGTATCATTTGACTCAAGTTTTATTTGCATAAATAAATATATTTTATTTTTCACAAAAATTGCATTAAAATCCGTTATTGTAATGTAATTTATGCAAAAATATTTTGCATCATTTAAAGAAAACGTTTACTTTTTAATGCAAAATCAATGGTTTTAATTTTTATATTTATAAATTAATTACAAAGTCGAAGCAAAAATTATAGCGACACAAAGTAAAGAAGGCAATTAAATCTTAGAAAGTGATGAGAAAATATATATTCTGCCATTTGTATGAAATATAAAATATGTATTGTAAGTGTTATATTATGTCTAATTTTCTTTATGAATATTTAATGCTAGTCTCATTAAATTTAAAATTGAGCTACATAAGTACTTTATTCAATTATATTTGAAGAATATTTCACAATTTTGCAAGTTTTCGGAGAGCAATTTTTAAGGTTTCTAATATTCTTAATTTGAAATTCATGTAAATGGTGAAATTTTTCTGAGGAATAAAGTTAAAGAAAAAAATATTTTTTCCTAGAAGCATAGAACTGCTTACATCCACCATTTTTAAAACTTCGCTTGGTGAAAAATTTTATTCCATGAATATCGAGAAACATTCCTTGTTTCCGACATAAAAAGAAACCGATGTCTGATGCAATTGATTTTTTTATTATTTTTTTTGTTAAGAAATCCTGGAATTACGGAAATATATTCCTCTCAGTCTGATGCAATATGAGCGAATGCTATTTTATTTTCAATGTCAGAATATCCCTTTATAAAGGACTAGTTAACTCGAAATAATTTAAAATTTTAGACACTTACATTTTTAAAGGACGCATTAAGCATAAAAATTATAATGAAAATACTGTATAAATGATATATCTGTCTTAATATTTAGCAATTAAGTTTGTCTATTCCTCCAGAAAACAAATAATTAATTTGTTCAAAATAATTTTCATTTTAATTTAAATTTATAGTAAATATTTTATTTAATACTTTAAAATAATAGTAAATAAAATAATTTATATGATTTAAACTGGAAAATAGTTAAATTGAATGAATGTTCTTATTTTTTCTGAACAATTTGAACCATGTATTGTTTTTATCTTTTTAAACACAGGATTAATAATGTAATGAATTAGATAACCAGTAAATTGTTCAAATATTAGGTTAGATTAGCTATTAGTTATGAATTATATGTAGAGCATACTTAAATATTGGTAATCTTCTTTCATTTGAAAAAAATGCATATCTGTTTTTTAAGAAATCTCATTTAACATCTACTTGGTAAAAACTTTTGAATAATTCCGTAAATTACGAGACAACTTATCAAATTCTATGCATTCCTCACACCATATATTTCTAAAGTATTTGTATATTATCATCTTTAAAAATTGTTATTAAATGCATATACTTTATAGCCTAATACTAAATACGTTAGATGAAATATAATTTACTGTATCAAAATTTATCTTGGATCATATTGATCTTCCATCTTTTGCTAGTAAAAATACATAAACCACTATTTTCTCAGTGATTTTCGTCTTGGGCTAAATTTAAGAAAATGTTTTAAAATGTATAGAGAAGAAAAATGCAAGTAACTTTGAGAGATAATAAATGATAAAATATAAATCAGCTTCATAAAAAGTTTTAAGATAAATTTATTTATTGTCTACTGGTTCCATTGTTTCTAAACATGCGAAATTGTGACTATATATGTGAGAATCACACTAAATTTTTGATTTAGTTAATATTTTATTGATATATTTACTTCAGTAATTTAAATGTTTTTCGGATTACAGCCAGTCAATAGATCCCAAAAAGTATCTCACTCTCTCTTTTTTCTATTTTGTTGATGAAAGCTGACTTTTTTATAACAGTATATAGTACAAGAGTAATTTATTAATAAATTATTAAATTATTCAAAATTACTTGTAAAAATTGATTTTTATATATACAATAATGTAATAATATATAATACGTAATTTATAACTTTCAGATATAAAATTGCCATTTACAGAAGAAATTAAAATCTAACGTATTTCTTTTTTCAGAACTATCTATTTTCTTGTGAAGCAGTGAATATTTTAATTCAGTTAATTCCTTTGCATGACAAAATAAAACTATCACTATAATTAGTCAAAATCTTTATCTAGGTCATTTTACAACACATTATTTTCTTGCCAGACATCTTTTCTAAGCTTTTGTCGAAAAAATGTACCAATGATACCAAATGGTAGAGTTAAATGATTCAAGAGAATCTTTCAGCAGTGAAAGTTAAAAATTACCATCTAATACAACGCCATTTTTTTAAGAGAAGAGTTGATAATAAAAGTTTTCGATAAACTTCCAACTTAATACTGATAAGAAAAGTAAAAAAGGGATAAATGAACGATCAGAGATTTGTTACGTAAAGATAAGGATTGCCCACACAGTTAAAACCAAATCTACCGTATACCACTTTACAGTTTACATGAATGCTTTTTAAGAATTATAGTTCTCTTATGGTAATTGGAAGATAAGCCATTCAAGAAAAGATTGGAATCCCTAGAAACTGATGCTCCTGACAAGACTAAAAGAAATAAATAGGATTCGCAAAGTTTTAAAACAATGAATAGAAGGAAAATTGATTCTTTGCAGTGGAATTCAGTAAATAAATATAACTTATCCATGCAAAAGCTATATTTGTTTCTGTAAGCAATTTCATATTGACGGCATTTCGCTAAAATAGCGGAATGATATTTGTATAGAAGATATTTATATAAAATGATATTAATATGAGTGAGCAATATTAATATAAATTAAATTTACTTATTTTAAAATACTGCAGACTGAGAATAGAAATATCTTATTTTGTATTAAATGGCAGAGAAAAAATTAATAATATTTACTTTTAAAACAATTTGACTTATTATATGAATTGAAAGCATGTTAAAGCATGAAATGAATTAAATGAATTGAAAGCATGTATTTTGACATTTCCTGTCAAAATGCTTCAATTTGTGCTATTATCTAATAATTATATATAAGATAGCATAAATTAAATAGCTTAAAATACTTGAAAAATAACTAATGAAAAACTTTATATCATAGAATTTTTTTTCTCATTATAAGATTAATTCTATTCAAGAAATTTCTCTTGAAATTCAAGACAACAAAAGCACAAACTAAACTTAGATATGATTTTACACTGAAAAATCCGCTTATTTGCAACTTAATATTGCTTGCAATAAAAGTATTACAACAATATGAGAGAGAAATTTTCGAAAAGGATAAACTGCAAATTGTGGAATTAAATTGCAAAAACATCTGATGTAATCCAAAAACATAATTTTTCAATTTCTTACTAAGTTCTGCGATAATGTGTAATATATGTAGCAATTTCAATATGAAATCGGGTTTTTAAATATATACTGTGCAATACATTTCGAAATTCAAATGATTTTTATTGACTTATTTTTATTTTTCTCTGTAAAAGTTATTATGATTTTAGACAATTTCATATCTTAAGAATATAACAGGTACTAAATAATATTTAAGAAAAAACTTAAAAATTTGTTGAAATCAATTATTCAAAGCCTACTATCGAAACCTTTCAAAACATGAAAAGTCTTTTGAAAGAACTTAATGATACTATACTTGTCTTAGTTACTAGTTACAAAAGCATAATTTTATTTATGAGTTAAAAAATTGAATACAATTATTTTAAAAAAATACCAAGTCAATTTAAAATAGTAAAAGAATGAGAATCCCTAGTTAGTTTACATTGATAGGGTAATAATTACCACTCATGAAACCCTAATATATGAAGATATGGAAATATCGACCAAAACAGAATACTACAAAAAATTTCCTAATTCTGAAAGCTTCATCAAGGAACTCCAAAATGCTTGAAACTCTGACAGAAATAATGATTATAATGATTCATAACGATTATTTTAAAAATTTTCTTTCATGTGATAGCTGATATTTCTTTCTGTAGCTGATATTGAGCACCTTCTTAATTAGCAATTACGTGTGGATTACTATACATATTTTATATAAAGATTTCCAATATAGTAATAAAAATTTATTTTGAATAATGTATTATTTAAATTCGCAGCATCTTTTATCAAACATTTAAATTTTTTTTTGGATTATAGTTCTTATATACCATTCAAGTACAAGTAAAATTTATTTATTAATGATTATTAGGCATAAAACCCAAATGTATGAAAATATTGTTATGTCGATTGAAATAGAAATCCACGAAAAAAAATTCAGAACTCATGGGGAAGAAAATAATTCTGAAATAATTCATCAAATTACCTATCAGAAAACTCGACGATGAATTTTGATTCAATAATCGCATTACAGTTAAGAACAGCAGATCCTATATTATGATAGCTTTTCGTCAGTAAGTATTTAAATTTCCTTTTAAATGCACTTCGATATTAAAATTTAACAGCTGCCTTGTAGTAGAATTTTTTATTTATTTCTTAATATGTATTTTCTTAGATAAGAATAGTTTGAAATTCCCTCCTGCTTTGAAAGCATTATCTTGTTAGATGAGTTTTAAAGGAAACTTAGAAAAGTCACATTGAAATTCTTTATATCTTATATCTTCCTTTCCTGTCTTTCTAGTCTAAGCCGAAGTCTTCCCAGCAAACTATATAACTTTCTTATTTCTGTCAATTTTTCGAAGAATACTTGGAGCAATTTCTGAAGAAATGTTTTTGTTTGGGTGATATCTTTTAAGATTTATTTTATGGTTAGGTGCAAAATGTCGACTTTTATTTTCTCAGTAATGGAAATGTGACAGAGCATTATATCAAAATGCGAAATATGCTCTAAGTGCTATTTATAATGTTTTGTCTAAAGATAATATACATGACTCTATGTGACTACTAAAATTTTAAAATGTCATTTCTAATAGCATGAAGCCGGATTATTTGTCATTTTGGTAGCAGGACTGATTGGAGAATAGCGAAAATATTATCTCAATGCGACATTTTCTAATAGTTTAAATTAACTGTAGATGCAAATGTGCTGACTGGTTGAAAAATTTTCCTACTATTAAATATTTTAATAGAAACTAATAATTAAAAAATAAAATTATTCTGAATTAGATGAAATATTCGATCTTTACTTTCTTATTGACTCATGTTTAATAATATTAATAAAAATAATCTTGTCTCTATATGTTTACGAAAATTTTCAAAAAGGAATTTTTGTAAAACAAGAAACAGTATTATTTTAAATTTTGATAGTAGGATTGATTGAAGGATTGTGAAAATGTTATATCAGTGCAAAATTTCCTAATAGTTTAAATTAATTACAGACACAAATGATGCTGACTCATCGAAAAATTTTACTGTAATTAATATTAAATATTTTTAATAGAAACTAATAATTAGCAAATAAAAATATCCTGAATTAGATTAAAAATTAGCTATTTACCTACTTCTTTACTCATATTTAATAATATGAAAATTATTATTATGCAGAACATGAAAATACTTTTTGACATCAAAATAAAATAACAATTATGTAAGAATTAAACATTTTTTGCAAATATTTATAAGCGCCTTAGTAAGTGAATTAATTTACACATTTCGAACAATTTGTAAATGAATACATTTTAATTTATACATTGTTTGAAGAGAATAACGATAAATTTTACCTTACTTCTACTTTTATCCAACCTAATATGCTATTTCGTTATTTCACACAAAGTGTTTCAAGTAATTCTTCATCAATTGATACAAATATTTATATCTTTCTTACATAACTTAAAGAAATCAT
Source organism: Argiope aurantia (assembly GCA_026543865.1). Taxonomy (NCBI): domain Eukaryota; kingdom Metazoa; phylum Arthropoda; class Arachnida; order Araneae; family Araneidae; genus Argiope; species Argiope aurantia. The sequence goes on along the minus strand of JAPMOR010085504.1, from coordinate 69,218 downwards.
TTTTCTTCATTTAATATTCTGCTAGGGAGAATATTAGCTTTATTTTTTGTGAAACAGAATGCAATTTCGAAGACAATGAAGAGACTTTCGATTTCGTGACGTCGCTTTCTTTCATCTTGAAGAATCAGGCAGCAGGAGGGAAGAGCAACACACAACACAGAACGACACAGAAAGAAATGAGGATAAAGCTCTCGAACATGTTATCCCTGGTCTTATATAACCTGAGATGTTAATAGGGAAAATATTTCTTTAAGTGCTTATATACAATGAGATTTCGGTAGGGATTTTCGCTGCACGCGCCGAAGAGGCAAGGGAAACGCAGGGATCTTTTAAAAAAGAATTTGTCACGTCAGTGATATTTTGTCACTTCACTCGGAGTGTGGGAAAGTTATGCTTTTAGCCGATTCAGCATTTTTACCAAGTTTCTCTTGAATTAATTAATTATAGACAGTGGAATTGGATCACGAAATAAGAGAATATTTTAGAATGAAGTTACTATGATCTAAATTAAGGTAAAACAGTGGAAATTAATTAAATTGCAATGAGAGTTTAAAATATCATTATATATATATTAAAAACAGTTATTAATTATAGGGAAGATAGAAAATGTGTTGTTTTAGAAATCTTTGAAAGAAATACCAATAAAACAGCTATTTCGTACGCTTTCCAATTGAATCTAGATACACACATATATTGCAAAAATATGTAAATTATCCTTCATGTGAATTATGATTAAAGAAACTGTCATTTTATTATCATAATATTATTATATGAATAAAAATTTGAATTTTTATGAATTAATTTCCCTTTATTTCTCATAAATGTTGAATATTCAAAGTATTATTTGACGATTTATGTAAAGATCTGCATAATTTCTAATGATAATTTATTATTTTCTAAATATAATCACAAAAGTGTGTAGACGTCACTAGACCATTATCAAATAAAGAAACTAATGACAGCTATTCTGTTTTATTTTTTCCTCCTTTGATTGTAGTTTTTAACTTAACCGCGCACTGAATTTTGTGATATTAAAAGATGCAAATGTTGCCATTACTTTTATAAAGCCGTTGTTGGATGAAATAAAACTTTGCAAGAAGGATTTCAAGTAAAACTTGAAAAAACAGGAAAACATATTTATTTTTTAATATTTTACACAAAATAGTGAATTTGCACAATGAACGATGAAAATTTATTTTTTCTATAATTAATAGCTTTCGTGAATCTTGTTTTAATAACTCCATTTTGAACTTAGAACTTATAAGTATATTTTTAATATTTTCCTTAAAAAAAGAATAGAGGGAGAATAATAAAGACTTTTGCAGCATTTTAGCTTAAATGATTTCAATGTATAAAAGGTTTCCGTAAAGCACATTGTTAACTTTTATTAAATGCGCCTTCGTTTTTTAAGGGAAATCATAAGAGTAGAAAATATAATGCCAAAGAATTGCTGCCGGAAATTTAATGCATCTGGGATGTGATTTTTTTTAAATATAACAACATTCAACCTATCTTTTTGTAGCAAGAACTAAAATTTTCTTAACAATTTTGCATTATGTATTTTATATTTCAGGAAAAGTTACACAACAGCAGAATATCTACATTTTTTAAAAATCTTTCTTTTAATGAGCCGTACACTTTCTCAAATTTACAGTTTTAGGATGAAATATCATACTATCAATATCGCAATTTATATCATTCTCAGGAATTGTGATCATCTATTTTTTTGCTGTAGGTACTGTTTGGTTGTACATAAAACATTGTCTAACCTAAAATGCCTCAAGGATTTAGAAATTTTCAGAAAAAATTACTTAAATTAATTATTAATTTACTTTTAAAAATTAGCTTGTTTTGATTGTTAGTTCCTTATTTCTGAGTATGTAATTATTATTTGATTTATGTAATTTCAATTACTTACAGTGGTGGTGATTTATAATGTGATTTGATTTATGTAATTTCAATTACTTACAGTGGTTCAATTACTTACATTATTATTTGATTTATGTAATTTCAATTACTTACAGTGGTGGCCAAAATTGTGGACACTTTTGAAAATGTTAATGTTTTCTATCTTTGTTTGCTTACAGAAAATGTAGCGTTTCACAAAATAGAAACACTTAAATATCGTTTTAAAGGGAATTTAATGCTGATTTCAATGCCAAAATAAAAATTCAATATTTGCAATACAAAAAGTTGAGAGGCAATAATTAATTAGATACATTAGATGCTGATGGCTGCAGTGAGTTATCAGTGCTTAGTAAGGTAGCCTTTATTTTTTATTAAAACTACACATTGATCTTTAATTGAGCTGACGACAGTTTTAAGCTCTTCATTTGTTATTGCTTGATGCCAGGGCACAATTATAGACTCAATTAATCCTCTTTTATTTGATGAACGCTTCATATATATAAGAGTTTTCAAACAGTCCCATAAGTTCTCAATAATTTTGAGTTTAGGACTGCTTCCTGGCCATGATAACAATTCAATGTTCTTTGTACTAAATCACACTTTCGATATTTTTACTGTATGGCAAGGAGCTGAATCCTTCTGAAAAATAAATGATGCATTGTTGGGAAATAGATGACTGATGGAAGGTGTAAGTTTTGTCTCTAGAATAATGTCAATGTATTTTCTTGCATTTGATGTCACATCGATAACATGAAGGAGACCAAACCATCTGCTGACATGCATGGCCAAATCATTACACTAAATGAGTTCTTCATAGTTGTCTGAATGCAGTCAGGATGTAGTTCTTTGCTTATTCTATGTCTTACCTTTTTTTGCCATCGCTACCAAATAACATTATCTTTGTTTCATCATTCCATAAAACTTGTAACCACTGATCATCTGGTCAATTAATGTATGCTTTTGCCCACTGTAATCTTTTTATACACTGCTGTAAATTTTTTCTTTGAATACTACTTCTTAGTCTAACATCTAATAATCTTCTCCTGATTGTTTTTGAACTGACATAAATGCCATCATCATTCAATTCACTTTTGGTGGCCTCTGATGACATTCTTCGATCATGGAGACATACTTTTTATTCTTCCGTCATGAACAGATGTGGTGTACTATTTTCAGCCATTTCCTTCTTTGTTTTTTTTTTATTAAATTTGTCTCCTGGTATCGTAAACAGAAGTTTCGGAATGTAGTTACTGAACCACCCACCTGTTTTGCAATTTCAGCATTGGAAAGACCACATTCATGTAACACAATAATCTTAGTTCTCTTTCTAAATGCCCAATGTATTCTCTTATTTGATGCCATTGTTTCATGACTAAATATTAGAAATATTTACAAAAATTCCTATTAAATGTTAAAAACCTTAACAAAATTTCTTACTTGTGTTTTGATTACATAAAAAACAGTCTTCCTTCTATAGAAAAAAGCACAATAATGGCCTGTTCCAACTTTAAACCTGATGCCATCTTCTTCTGGCAGTTATTAATATTTTATTGGTTCCTAGAATAAGAACAGTGATTGGTCAGGAAAGTTAGAAATTACAATCCACTTCATCACTTTGTTTGTTATTCAGATTAAAGTAAGAATAATTTTTTGTATTGAAAATATTTGCATTTTGCTTTTTGCATTGAAATCAGCATTAAATGTTCTTTAAAATGATATGTAAGAGTTTGTATTTTGTGAAATGTAATATTTTCTAAAAGCATACAAAGTTAGAAAACATAACTATTTTCAAAAGTGTCCACGATTTTGGTCACCACTGTATGTAAGGCAGTAATCTGAAAATATCTTTATTCAATGTCATCTGATATTCTTATCTTATCAGAAGAAAATAGTTGCAAACTTTCTCGCCTTGAATTGTTTAAAACCACAAAATGTTTTACTTATCAGCTTTTGTGAAGACTTTCCGGAGAAAAAATGTAATAGCATCTTTAATATCTTATGCCTTATTTTTGACAATGCCATAAGTAATTTTTCTAAAGGATATAAATTATCTCTTTACTTTAAAAAAAATTCTGAAAACAGACCAGTCAAGAAGAGTGCAAAAGTCAGACAATTTATTATTTTCCACTCGAATGTTTATACTTGTTTATGTCTCGAAAATAAATTTGGCAAAAAGCAAAAATGTTCCATTTTCAGAAACTGGCTGCATTCCAAAATTCTCGAAGCTGGATAATGTCCGGAACAATAGAGTTGATTAAGGGTAATGATGAAAAAAATCTATGTTTCTTGTTTCTAAGTTGCAAAATAAAAATATCGATATATTTCTCTTTGGTTTCATATGAAATATAGTTCTTTTACAAGTCTCTGAAATATAATTCCACTATATTATGTAAAAAAAAAATGAAAGAAAGAAATTCAGATAAAATTCATTAACAGAAAATATTGTTGTAAAAAAAATTCCACGCTCTGTAAAAATTTATGAGAGAAGAAAAACAAATTTTTCAAAACAAGGCACAAATGCTTTTGTTATAGTAAAAAATATATATCACAGATCGATTCTAAAATTCGCTATGTTGCTTACGATTTGGTTAAGCCTTTATAAGAACTTTTAGAAAAATGAATTTTTAAGATAACATGCAGTATTTAATTATTTTTCATGCATTCGTTTAAGAAATCAATCATATTTTTATAAACATCATCATGTTTATTGTATGTTCTCTATAAATTGGAAGTTATTCAAAACAAGCTTTTAAATTTCAATTAACATATATAACATATAATAATAACAAAAACTAGCGAGCGAATATATAATTTTTATTATATGAAAAAAGGTATACTATTATAATTTGTTTCTTATTAAATCAAATAATACTCAACTTATTCGTTAGAAATTCTAGCGATATTTAATTTCAATTAACTTTCTATTCACAATTCCTTCAACAAAGTAATTTTAAGCATTTAAATTGTAACAAGTATTGAAGCTGTGTTCTTTTAATAGCTTTATATATGATCCCTTTATTATGCACATGAGTCCTTATAATGCAATCTATATTATGGCTTCATAGTGCCATTAAAATCTTAAATTTATAGGCAACCAATTTCAAATTGCACAATGCTTTTCTTGTACAGAAACTTAACTTTCTTGTTTTACATATAAACCACTCAATTAATAAACAGAATCTATCTTATAAGTTTTTAACAATGATAGAAAACCATAGGCTTCATTAATTGTTAAAATAATAAAAACATTTTTCAAACATTTGAACAGAATTTTACGCAACAATTTAACTTCTGTTCAAAATTTTGGGAAAAAAAATATTTTCAAAACGTTATAAACATTTAGGAAAGATCTAAACAGCAGTCAATATGACAAATCCCACAACAGCTAAGTTTTAAAATGTTGTCAAATTTAATTTTAGACCATTATATTATCAGGAGTCATTGAGAAAAATGTAAAAACTCGATTAATTTTCAATTAAATAAAATTTAAGAATCATTAAGTCAGATGTGAACATTTCTTCTCTCCAAAATGTGTCCATGCCGTTTTTTTAGCTCTAAGTCAAATAGTAAGTCCTATAGCGCACCAATATATATATATATATATATATATATATATATATATATATATATACATTCTTCTTTATTATTAGCAAATATAGTTATCAACAAGCCAGGAAGAAAGTAATCATAGATAAAAAGGTATTCATTTCGAAGAAAATATTTTCACAATCATAAAAATTTATAATTCTGACTCATTTAAATTATTTTTTATAACAAACTATAACATGAAACAATAACAAACTATATTTTTTGCGATATATCTATGTAAATTGGACTACGAGAAAAATTATTTTTATTTCTTCTTATTTCAGTTTAATCGGTATCCATAGATTCAACTAAATCTTACATTTATCCGAAATTTTACAACAATATCTGTTACTTATATTCCGTACATTCTACTTAAATGTTGACATTCTCTAATTAAAATCATTCTAAATATTTTCTTTATAATTAGTTTTGCTTATAAAAGCAACTGTGAAAGTTGATTTCGGCCAAAAACGACAATTTGAATAAAAAATATCTTGATTGATTTGCAATTTTTTTCTTCCCTTTTTTGGTTTTTTTATCTTAAGTGCTCTAAATATAGGAAAATATATGAAAGCTATATAGAAATAGACTAAATTCAATTATTCAAGAGTCAGATATAGCTGAATTTCGGTAATCAAATGGCAAAAAGAGCGCCTTTTTGAAAATTAATCAACTATCCACAAAGGCATAATATCTAAAGTTTTAAATACTAAAATCAACTTAGAATAGAAACGAGATAAACTCAGTCTAGAAAATTGTTTTAGACATGCTTTAAAAAAATCAATATTACAAATTACATACATTACAAGAAAATATGAGAAAATCCTAGGAAGTCTTTCAACTGATAATTTTTTCAGTACTCGTCATGGATGGAGGTACTTAAAGGTTTCTTATAAAAAGTTATAATATCAGGTCGATAAAATAAATACCCAATACATAAACTATAAATTTCCAATTTTCGCTTTATTGATACATGAGAGAGTAATAATTAAATGATTAAATGTATCCAAAAATATTGTAAATATTTCCAAAATATTAACAGGTTAGAAAAATTTGAGAAATAAATTGCATTAAAATTTGCATTAAATAAAATGTATAATAATTTGAAAAATAAAATGGAGGGATGTAATTAAATCTTCAAAAATTCCACCAAGAAAATATTTAAAAAGTCTTTGAAAAAGAAATAAATGTTAGCATTTACCAATTATGGAATATTTTATGATTAAAAGATAGATAAAAATACAAATAGAAATTTTTTCATGATTAAAAGATGCGTTTCTTTGAAAGAAATAAATAAAATGACGAAATAATAAAAAAAGAAAGTTATAACCATTATCAAATCAAAATGATTCTGTAAATCTGTAAATAGAAAGTGCCCGAAACTCAAATGGCTATCATCAATCATAAAAAGTATTTATTTCGAAAAGATGTTAAAAAATATTTCATTGTGTAAACCTTATCAAATGAAATAAAAATCTATTGAGTAAAGGAAGTTTAACAAAAAGAAATATATATTGATTAAATGAAGTTTAACTAAATAAAATGATTTTAAAATGTATAATCACGTAATTAATATAGTTATTTTTAAAAAAAATATAATGTTTATTTATGTATGCTAAAATTTTTCACACTGCAAAAAATAATGTGAAGAAACAATGAAATCTATTGAAAAAGAACATTTCCACCTTCTAAATCATAACCATAAATAACCCCGCTTTTCCATATAACTATGATCCGAATAACCGATCCCTGAAACAGTAGTTCGGTAACTATAGGTTGTTATTATTGGCAATCACTGGCACCGTAATACATCCCCTCTTATGAAAACAAAAACCCATTACTGGAAATGGCGCCAACGCATCCAATCACTATTAATACACTCCCGGGAAAATATAAAACCCTCTTAACGGCAAATATTCATCTAGCAACCAGAAATATCGCCTACGGGAGGAATTTTAAATAAAAATATTTTAGGAAAATATGTTGAAATGCGGGAATGTTTCAGGAAAATTTTGAATAGATATGTTTTAGAAAAATTGTATGAAGATATTTTTAAATTTTTAGATGGTACCAAAATCCCCAGAAAGTTATGAAGTTCCGTTTAAATCCTTATTAAAATTCTAAATAATTTTTTTGCAAAAATCACTTTAATGTGCTCCCCCCCCCCCCCCCCCCCTATTCCAACAGATAGATATAAATTTATGCACACATTGCGTTTTATTTGCTTTGTGACTGATAAATAACGAGTCACCTGAACATTGACGAAATGAAAATTATTATTACGTCACAGCAATAATTTTTATTGCAATCAACTGTTAAATAAGGATAAAAAAATGAAAAGAAAAACTTTTATTAACACCAAATTAATAATAAATGTGTTTAAAACAATGTTATTTGTCAATTCTTTTAGACACATCGTTTGTGGCAATACTAATGAATAGCTTTCCGAATTTTTCATTTCTTGCAAATAACGAAAATGTTTCTCCTCTCAGCTAGCAATCATCGAAATATTTAAGCAATAAACATATTAATCCTGATTTTTTTAAATAGTAGCTGGGCATTTAACCATATCGGAGGAAGAAAAAAGCAAATAAAGATCGAGCTGTCAATTTGAGAAGAAAAGCTGATTGTGAAGCTGCTAAGCTGAAGGCAGAATGTGAAAGATGGTTTCCTTATTTATGGTAGATATAAGAGATATAAGCAAAGAAAATTCTCACTGTAAAATTTCAGTTGTTGTTATGACTAATGGTCTTTTAAAAGCCCACAGACAGTTATCTGTCAGCGATTTAAGCCGAGTGAGTGTCTCTGGTTTTTTCAATAGTGTCGACTAGGGCCAAGAGTACGACATAGCTACTTCATGCATCACACATTCGTTTGCACAACCCCTTTTTACAGTTGGCATATTCGCACACCTCACAGATAGAAAACAACAGCACAACCATGGCTGAACCGGAACGCCCAGCTCAGGGGAAGACGCGTTACCCCTATGCCAGGCCACCAGCGAAATTTTCAGTTTTGAGTCGATAATAGACCTGTTGGAATATTTATATTCTCATCATGGAAAGATTAAACCTCCAGCTTCGAACAAATGGCCAATGGAGTTTTAAAACTTGCTAACTGCCACTAACGAACATCGCGTACAATACCGGACAACATCAAGTGAGCAGGGTCGAATCCCTCTATTATGTGAGGGTTATGTATGGAAATTCTAAAGAAATTTTCTGCCCTATATATTCATATTTTACTAAAAATAAAATTATTTGTCAAAAATTAATTAACTTTGATAGATATCTGCTTTCCCTGTTTCTCATTGTCTTTGTGTTTGGAATTGCAACGACGGCATCTGCTTCCTGTGATGCGTAAATAAAAACGGATGTTAATCTATTGATTCAATCACAAATTAAATAATAAATATTTTCAGAATAGATTCGTTAGAAAGAAAAAGAAGCATTTCATTTCTATAAATTAAATAGACATCACTGTGACTAGAGTATAAAAAGGGCATACTTATTGAAGAAACTATTACATTAACTGATTCCCAACTGATGTAAACCAAATAAACATGACCTAAATTTTTAAGAAAAAGATTTTCATAAAGATGTGTCCAAATTTGTTCAAAAAGTTATAGCATTTCATTGTTGTTGCAAATTTGTAATATTAGTTCCCACCTCATTAAGTCTCCTAGTAAGGCACACAATTTTACATAAATAATAATAGTTGCTGCATGGATGATGGGTCAGCAAACTTCTGCCTTGGCGACAAATTGGGAACAATTTTGCGATCTCGTGATTAATTTAGCGACAAAATTGAAGATTCCAGAAACAACACGAATTTCGGCTATTAACTCGAGTTATAGTTATTATATGTATGATTCTCTCTTGAAAATTGTAAAAGGTCAATAGAGGAACTTGTCCATTTTAATCGAAGTTCAACTCCAGTGAAAGATTAATGAGAGTAATAGACAATCGGGGAACATGAATACATGAGCGAAGTGTGTCCCCCTTCGCTCTCTGTCTGAACGCTTTCTACTGTTACAGTTATTTATTATTAATTATCACTTCTGTGATGTTGTATACTTTCAGTGCTGTTCTTGTATATGATTCAACTGCGTTTTATTCTCTGTGTATTTATGTTTTCGTGTAAAATAAAATGTCTTTATTTATTATTAAGGCTGTTGGGCTCTGTTCATCATGCATCATTGCATCAGACTTTGAGCTTTGGATACACCCGTCATAATAAGTTAACGGCAGAATTATTATTGTTTATCTGTTACTTCAAATTTTATCTACATCAAGAAATTTTTTCTTCGCATTACACATTTTTGAGTTTAAAACCCAAATAAAATGTGTCCTTTATTTGTCTATAATTATTTTTTTAATTTGAAAAAAATCTAGAAATTTTTCCTTTTTGATAAGCATGAGAAATACTCCTTCATGTATGTTCCTCTAGTAATGGAAATGCTCTCAATTGTGAATTTTTCTTAAGACATATTATTCATTTCGTATAAATATTATAGATAAAAATGTAGGTTTATTGAATTTCTCTTTAATTCGGTTATCGAAAAAAAATTACATTCCTTAAATTTTAAATGTAGCATCGATTTAGCTTAAATAAAAAGCATTTACAATTAAAAATTTTATCAGAATATTTTCTGAAGTACAAAGTTTTTCTTTAAAATGTTTGAATTGTTTCCATTGTGCCTAAGACACCAGATATATGCTATCGGTGTTATAGATGTAGCCTGTATGCTCTATATTCAGATTTAAAAATCAATAAAATAAAAAAAAACGCTTTTAACAAAATTATTCTCGATTGTGAAAGGTATTTCAATCAAAAACAGCTTCAAATAAGAATAATAACAATTACTTTGACGAAAACATCATATTTTCACTCGAAAAAAAAATTTAAAGGCTTTATCTGCAACTAAATGCTACGAAGAAATTCAAAAGGTTTTCTTTAGAATTATCAACATTTTAAATACAAAAAGTGTTTATTAGTCATTTTTCAGATCAATGTTTGGTTATTTCTTTCAATCAGTACTTTCAATTAAACTTCTCAATATATTTGATCCTGTTTGAAAAAGATTTTATTTAAATTAAATTATTTCTTAGAAAATTCTAAAAGATCCTATAAGAAACTTTATAATTATTATAGATTCATTTCCCACAATAACTAATCTTTGGAAGGTTTTGACTTTGCAAAGCAATCTATACTTATAAATAAAGCTCAATGTGTGTGTGTGTTTGTGTGAGTGTGTGTTGACGCTCTACAGGCCAGGTCATTTGACCTGCAGCTACCAAATTTGGTACATGTATACCTTAGAGGTCGGGAATGTGCACCTGGGGTCCCTTTTTCGATTTTTTAATTAGTATTTTAATTATTAATTAAAAACTAACTTTCCCACCAAAAAAATCTTTTCATTTTCCCCACCGCCAAATGAGTAAGGCTTCAGTTTTTTTTCCCCCAACAGTAATGAGGCTAGGCTTAAGATTTTTCGGCCGATTATTTCACACGATTCTGTTTATTTTCTTAATGTTTGATGCATTTAAAATTAAACGTTGTTAATTAATTTATCTTTCATATTCATTCTGAAATACTTTTGAATTAAAATAAAACAGAATAAAGGAAATTAAGAATGTCTAATCACCATAGCGTTACCCCAACTGGCGTAGAAAAACTCATGCATTTGCTTTACCGTAACAGGCGTTGAAAATTCACGCATGCGTATTGTGTTCTGATTGTTGACAACCATTATCAACGGATGATTTAATTTGTTTTTAGGTTAGTTGCATGCTTTTGTAATTAAATTGTATTTATGTTAGTTATATATTTTTTGTATATGCTTATAGTTTTAAGTACATCATTTTTAAGTAGTTATTTTGAACGATTCGTTTATTTCCTTAGTGTTTGATGCATTTAAAATTAAACATTGTTAATTAATCGATCTGTTCATGAGGAATCTGTGAAACTTTTGTTGAGAAATTCTTGAGATATTACATAAATTAAGAAAGATGTTCTTTAGTGCCCATAAAGTTTAAACGCTCAGTGACTCTGTTATCAGTAATCATATTATAAAAAAATGCTTTGTTTCAGTAAAAAATATTATTATATTAATTGCAGATTAATTCTTTCCACTTCAATTTAAAGCATAAATTCTACGGGAGCTAACAGAAAATTAGAGAGATACATATAACGTTATGACTGAAGGCTTTTATAATATTATGAGTGAATTATATGACTATCAAAATTTGGTTTTAAAATATTTTGATAAAGAATCTATTAAAGTAAGAATTGCGTAAAATATTTAATTATTAAAATTTAAACGAACATTAAGATTGGCGAACCAGCTGGTTGCCAAAGGCGGCTAGTATTTAATAAAACACAAATTTCACTCCTATTAATAATACTGATTACTTATTACTCTTTGAATGGTAAATAGTAATTTCGAATCTATGATATATTGTAAAGTATCATATACACATAAAAAGGTTTGGCTAATTTTATCTTAAAATAAGTGTGGTTTCTTTGCGATCTAAAAATTAAGAATATAGGAAGCAAGTTAGCACAGTCTTTCATAAACTATTTTAATTAGATATAGAATAAATATGACCATAAGCAGGAAGATGAAAGTATCTTTTCGTTTGCTTACATAATAAAAGCCAACTGTTTCTCTGGTTATCACTGTTTAATTGTCTTAATTGCGTACTGGTTGAGTTAATCTTGAGCCAGTAGAGTACATATGCAAGAAAAAGAAAACACTGTTTGGACACATTCTATTGTATATGTTACAATTTAATTTCATTTTACAATAAACAGAACGGAATTTGTTTGACGTTGATTCTTGTACTTTATATTATCATTCATTATAAATGTGCAATTTTCAAAGTCTTTGTACTAGAACAAAACAAAAAATATGAATATATCACGATAAAACGTTTCGTAACTGTATAAAACTATAATTAACCATTTTAAAAAGACAATGAGATTTCACTAAAATAATTTAACATGTGTCCTTCAGAAAGAATTAGGTTATTTTATTAAAGTCACATAAAACATAAAAAATTAGATGATTTATTTAGTAAAAACAAATCGCCTCTTTTTCCTATATTTCATTTGCCAATTAAATCGAATTGAAGCTATTAAATAAACCTATTGCTAATTGATTCTAAATTAACTTTTATTCATTTACATTGTCCTTTCAAATAATTAAGCATTTTTTGCAGACAATTAAATGGTAGTATTTTGTATTTCTTTAAGTCTCTGTATTATAACTGCGTATCTGAAAATGGAAGAAATATTATTTTTAATATAAAAGATTATTTTTTATGCAAATAAATAAAACGGACTGTTTTTCAAATTAATGAGCAAATATAGAGCAGATGCCATAAAAATCATCTGATATTATTTTTTACTTGTACTAAAATTTCAATCACTTTCTTTCACAAATATATTTGAAGTATACACTATTGAAAAATAAGAAGATGGAACATTGTTAGGGCAATTATTTCTATTTTTCTGGAAATGATTAAAAACAGATGTCACAGGAAAATTAGCAAAAGCGAAGATAAATTATCAACATAAGGAAATGAACAAATTTAAAAATCTAAATATAATTTCATGGTTAAGGACCAAATTTTTTATTTTAAATAGTGTTATTATGGCAATAATTGTTGATTGATATTAATAAGTAGCTTATTCAATAATTTATAAAACTATTTTTTATTTCTTCTAAACTATTAAATTAACAATTAATGAATCTGGATAGTATTGATTCTATGCGGATATAACACACAACATTCAGGATGTCTGAAAAATGTCAATCATCTATTTCATCAATCATCTAAACAGTTGTCAATCATCTAAACAGTTGCTAAAAAATTGCTATTAAATATTTTAAATAAGTTTCATTTCATAACTTACTTAGTAAAGTATTTTTAAAATACAAATAATGTAGTGCATATAATTCTTATCAAGTTAAATGCCTTAAAAATTTCTGCTCATTGCACTATGCATCAGATTGCCGGCGTCCTGGCATAGGGGTAGTGCGTCTGCCCCGTGATCTGGGCATCACGGGTTCGGGTCCCGGTTTGGGCATGGTTGTTCTATCTGTGAGATGTGTGAATGTTCCCTCCCGTAAAAAGGGGTTGTGCAAACGAATGAGTGATGCGTGAGTAGCAAAGTCTTATACTATTGGCCCCAGTTGGCACTACTATGAAGAAAAGAGGCGCTCCCCCTCAGGCTTAACAGCTTTCTTAGTAGCAAGTGCCATAAGAAACAACGTCAAACAACATGTATCAGAATATATATACTACAGAAAATGTTGTATTAATTACAATGTATCTCAGTGGGTAATTTAATATGGTTTTCTCAAATGCAGTAGAATATTCAATGACCTAAAATAATTAAAGAGATTTTCATGCTTTAAAATTATTGTATTTTCACATATCCAATTATGTTGTAGAAAAGAGAAACGGTCATATAAAAAACACGATATTTTAAATATCTTATCATTGCTTAATTCTAGATTTAAACTTTAATTGTTACTTAAACAAAGCTTTTTTTATATTAAAATCATACTTTAAAGAGAAATCTATTCAACACGTAAAAATGAATCATATATTCATTATTAACAATAGACGAAAAATCAGTGATATAATATTTGTAGCAATAATGAAAACGATTTGGGCTTCACTATAGCAAAGTGATGTATTGATATGAAAAGAATTTAAAATTCAAATGAAAATAGGTAAAATTGTAGGGCAATTCTATTTGTGTCATTGAAAAAATAATTTTTTCTTACTTTAATATAGTGTAAAATTAATTTTAGATTAAAGAATTTTGAGCATTTACGGTGGGGGATCTTTTTAAACGTGGTTACAATTTTTAATTAATTAAAAATTTTAGAAAGTATAATCGTCTCAAGTTACACATAATAACATTCTAACTTAACTGTCTGTTGGAAAATCGTTAACTTTAGGTTAATTGATCAATAATATAGTGTAGCAAACATACACATATAAACAACACAAACACAGCACATACTCAAATATAAATACACAAATATTCAACTTTATTATTCGTGATAAGAGGATATTTATAAAGGTAGTTTAAATGTCATTCTCATTTCAACTAGGTGAAAATTATGAAAAAATCATAAATAAATCTAACTTCTTTGTGTATATCTTTGTATCTGTAAAATATTAGAAATGACAAATTTAAACATACTTTTATCATAAAAGTAAGCACTTTCTTTTTTGCCGTAATAAAAGTATACAAAATTAAGAAATCTGAAGTAAATTATTGGGAAACGAATTTACATTTTTCCAAAGAACTCTCGGAATATTTTAAACTAAAGTATGAAATTTACAATTTTGCTATCTCAAATTTTTGATATTTATATAAAAGAAAACGAAAAAAATGTGCAAACTTTCTTCTTTCATAAATATAAATTTCTTAGCATTTTTAAGCAGAGCAGTTTGTAAAAACTTCTATCTAGTATAAATGTTAGAATTTTTAAGATAAAAATCATGATTATTGCATATATATCCATTTCTTAAAAATTCCTTAACTTTTAGGTACCTTACGTATTTCAAAAAAGAAATTGGGACAATTTTTTCTTATATTTTTATTTAATTGGAATAATCTTTAGAATATTCACTCAGATGTTTCTTTCTGTGTTATTGGTGTTAAGAGTTCCAACAATAAATAAACTAAAGAAAGAGATTCATATATCATCAATCAAGCAACAAAGATCTAAAAGTATCGCAGAAAGATCCAAAAAGAAGAGCATCGAAAGATTTTCTTTTCATCTTATATTATGTTTGAAGGTGTCTCTGGAGAAAAATCTGTCAGAACATTTTATCCACATATTTGAACTAATTTTTTATGGGTTTTTTTAGATATTAAAGATAAATCACTATATAACTAAGTAGAGAACTAAGAAGAGGTCATTCCAAAATCAATAAAGCGACAAACAAAAAGGGCAAAATCATTAATTTTTTTGTTTGTCAGAAGAATTTTAATCGTTGAACTTTGTTTATAGATGTCATTTTTCTTCTCAAACAAAGCAGAAAAATTAGATTGATAGAGAGAGTTCATTAACCTCAATAAAAATTTTTATTCTCATATATAAGAAAAAGACTTCTTTAAATAATTTTTTAAAATACGTTTGTCTCTTTATTACGTAATGAAACTAATGCAAATATAAATTCACCCTCTACACAGTCTTTAGTCATATGTTTTCGAATGTAAACTAAACTAAACTCAATGGCATGACAGCCCATGTGGGTCAAGGCCTACAACACCCATATCTGCTATCCTGACAGAGGGCCCTAGGGGACAAGGCTGTTACGTGGTCAATCTAACGCGGAACCCCCAGTGTTTAGTACCAAGCAAGCTTGGGTTAAACGACCCACTGAAGGAATGAAAGGTTGAGTCGACCTTGCCCAGCCCAAAGATAAAAACCTCGGACCTGTGCACTATGCCACAGGGCTTCAAGTTTTCCAATGTAGTATACATTTTTATTTATTGTTATGATTAAAAATGTCACATTAAATGATTTTTAATTGTTTCAATATATACTATTTATTTCTTGTAGGAAAGAAATAAAATTATCCTGCGAGAATGAATAAATTTGATAATTTAATTAATTAGTTGTGTATATTATTTATCATTCGGATGATATAACTGAATGTTGCAATTAGAAATTATAACATTTGCGCTAAATATAATAAAATTGTATCCCAAAAACATAGATTATATGCAAAAGTTATTTTCATTATAGTTCATTTCATTCATTTAAAAAACTGATTCATTACTATTTTTTCCATAGCCTGCATTTTCATGGGTTAGTTAAATTTACTCAAAATATTAAAAAATAAATAAACACAACCATAAGTTAAAATGTTAGACAATTTTTTTTCATTTAAGATCAAAATATAATTTGAAATATGGAATTAGATTTCATGAAAAAGCCTTAAAAATATAATTTTGTAACGTCTGTAATTCACCATTGTCTCCTCACTCTAGCTGTATCTAACTGCAAACTCACAACTACACGACATGCTGCTTCCACAATAAACATCAGGTATTAGAAAGCAGCTCAATTTAGCAATCGCTTGAGCTTCACGCAACGCCTGTTCTTCGCCGGACTTAACTAACTATTCGTCTTTGTTTTGCTATCCTCTTGCCGACTCTATACAAGACTGACTGATTGCAGTTGGAAATTGCCGGACTCTTATAGTTCCCGGAAGGCGTGCAGAGAAGGTTCTGAACCAATCAGGCGTATCTCGGTTCCTATTGGCTCAACTGCTAAAATTCTGGACGTTTCCAGTGATATATATTTTATTGCCAAAGTCGCCGAATGGTCGCCAATCTCTGAGATCACTGACGCGGCACCCGATTAGTACCGAACAGAGCTGATCGTAAAACGATACCAGTAATTGACCTAATCGTGCTGGGAAGCAACATTTTAGATGTGTTACAATATATACCATAATTTAATCATTTTTCTCTCTCTTCAATTTGAATTATACAAAGAAAATATTGTAATTGTTAAAACATTCGGTCTTGAGACGTTGAGGAGTTCCCTTTTCGAACTTCCTTTCTGCCTATACAGATCTCAGATACCTAACCTCTCTTTATCTTTCTTTATATTTTCATATAAACATAAAAAAAAACAATTAAGGAAATAAAATTCCGTAAGATTTCAACAATTATATTTATAGATTATAAATCTGTAAAAATTTATTGGTTTTGAACAAAACCAATTTGCCGATTTTCTCTAAACAAAACCAATTAGAACATATTATGTCTATTTTCACGTCCGTTTGTATCTTTGTATCACTGGAATGCCGCTTAAAATACAGACGAACATCAAAAAGAATTATTGATCATTTCCCTTCTAATAAAAAGAAAAGAGTATTTTTCATTTTAGGCCGTGTATATATTCACAATAAAACTATCCCCCTTTAGCAATCAATATTTTTGGTTGTAATATTGATTTTGTTTAATTTCAGTCAAATTTCTTATACAGAGTTTGATAATCATTTTTATCTTAATGAAGTATTTTTTTTTCAATTTCATTCGCATTTGACAACTGGCTTTTCCTCCAGGATTAAAGGCTGGTAAATATATCGATTAAATATTTTGTGCAATTTGATCTTAATGGCTTTCTCGGCAAAATATTTTTGAATTTCAAATTTTGATACACACATATTATTTTAGAAACATCAACCCATTCTGTTCATTAAGCTATGTATTTCTTTAATATTTTGTCGATTTTCTTTTAAGTCTAATTATATCACATGAGAGAATCGTAGTGCTTAAAGAAGAGAGCTGTATAAAACTTTTCCGTTATAGCTTTATATTGAAAATAAACTTAATTAAATGTACAATAAGTTTGCAAAAAAGTTTATCTAACACTGAAATTTATATGCACAGAAAAATTAGCCATGTCTTCAGAATTTCCTGGCCAATAATGGAAAAAATATCAGAATGAAATATTTGTAGTAAAAACAAAAATGATTTGATTTTCACTTTAATGTTGAAATACGTTGTTGTAATATTTTAAAAAATTGCAAATAGAAAAATTATTGCAGGAATAAAAATTGATATAACTGAACAGATGATTTTTTAAATGTTAACATATTCTAAAATTGCAAACCATTTTGACATAAAAATATTTTTAAACTAATATAAAGGAATTTATAATGACGCATTTTCAAAATCCCCTTTAATAATTAATTAATTAAAATTCCGATTAAAATTTAAAAACAAAAAATTGCTCCAGAGTCCACGTTCCCACCCTTCAAAGTAAATATGTGCTAAGTAAAAAAGCTTTAGGTTTCATGGTTTCATGATCTCGCCAGTAAAACGCAAACGCACATATACAGACATACATGCATTTATCTTTATTTTTAGTAGCGATAGAAAAAAAAGTACTATTTATCTATTTAAATTAAAAATAACTTAATTAAAATTATATAGATATCAGCATTATGAAGTGTTGGAGTTTACGTTGCAATATTTCCATGGGGATCTAGTATGAACGATAAATGAAATCTAAATCAAATCTATAATCAGAAAAAATCTAATGAATAAGCAACAGTTAATATTGGCAGATATTAAAAATTATTCATCTGAAAAATTAATTAACAATGTTTTACTTTATGAATCTTTTTGTACACGGATTTTATTAAGCTTTAATTAAATCTTTTGCATTATTAAAATTCTGAATCAACAAACGAAATAAGATCGAGTCTTTATATATGTTTCTATAAGGAAAATATAAGGCAAAGTTCTTTTCTTTTCATTAAATTGTAAAATTATTAAATAAAAAAATTATAAAATATAAATACTATAATAAAGAATTACTAAAATTAATAAAAAATAATACTATAATAGGAAAAACCAACATATAATAACATATATAAACACCATTTTAATACCATAATATAGTATTATACAATAAATACTTAAATACTATAAATAAACACTTTAATATTGTAATTAATAAAACAAGAATTTGAAATAGTAATTAAAATAATTTATTTGATTGACTTAAAGCGTAAGTATCATTCACTGTTAGAACAAATTAAAATAAAATTTTATTATATTCTTTTCATTGCATTTATGTAAAAAATGATCATTGGGAAAATTTACATTTCCAAAACCTAATGACATAAAAATATGGTAATTTAAACTGAAGAGCAAAGCTTTTTTTATCTTTAAAAGTTGTGGACTGAGTTGATCAAAAGTTATGGACTGAGTTAGTTAAAAGTTATGGACCTTAACTTAAAAGTTATGGACCATATAATACACACACACAGTACAAAATTTTATTTCAGTTATATGGCTCAAATTAATATTTTTCGAAAACGATTCAAAGCCTTTAATAATAAGTTTCTTAATTTTGGTATGGCACAGACTGATATTAAAAAATTAAATAAATATTCTTCATTTTTTTCCATATTATCATCATATTTTTACCAGCATCATAAGGGCATCCTAAAAATATATTAATTTACTCTTTTTAAGGGATGTTTTTTTTTCTTGGGAAAAAAAACATATCTTCTCAAAACTTATGCCTCATGTTTTGTTTTGCTCAAGAGCAAAGTAATGTATAATTTCACTCTCAAATATTTATCTTTGTTTGTGTTTCAAAAATTGCAAATTGCAATCATTACTTAAATCCTTGAGAAAAATAATGCCGCCTAATACCAAAGTTTTAAGGAAACAATAATGATGAAAAAGCAGTCTGCGTTTCCTATTTCTAAATTTCAAGAAATTGCAATGTATTTCTCTTTGATTTTAATGCAAATAATATTGTTTATTGTGAGGTTGGGATAGAGAATCGCTGCATGAGGAATAATCAAACCAAATGGAATAAAAAAAAATCGAAGCTCATTAAGCTTGAAGAAAGTGTAGAAGAATATGGTACAAAAATATCACGCTCCATAAAGTTTTCATAAAACGAAAGAATGAAAATAGCATGATTTTCATTGTTTATTCTTTGTTTATAGAACTTCGAATACAGAATACTAAAAGCTTTAAATTGTTTATGAGAAATTTTATCATACAGAGTAGATATTTACCAGATGTGGGATATAAAAACCATAAATAATAATTTTGAAAAGATTTTCCGGAATTTTTAAGAAATGTGACTATCTCTTAAGAGTGGGAAGCGAATTTAGTTGTTACTTTAAATTTGTAAAATATAAAATAAAGTTTATTCAAAAAACAAAATAGTTTCTTAATGTCATTAATTATTTCCAGAGTTTTAGCTTAATCAAATATTTTTTTTAATTTCTCGATCTAATATTTATAAGTAGGAAATAAAATTTTTCAAATGGCAGTAAACTAGCTATATTAAATTTCTATAAAATATATTAAATGTTAAATATATTAAAGTCATCAGTTAGGTTGTCTAGTGATCCCTTCTAGTGATCAGTTAGGTTGCCAGGATTATTGATTACGATGTCATCTTTGGAAATATATTCCTATTTAAAGGGATATCTTTATTTTATTTACCTTCATAATTCATGGAAGATGTATGTTAATAATTTTCGTTCGTTTAAAAACACCAAAACTTATTCTTTTTCAATGATATAAGTTAATGTTGGAAATTATTAAAAAATTTGAAAAGTCATTGAAAATTAAAATTGTATATGAAATTTTAAAAATGTTTCAAACCAAAACATTTTAGTGATGAAATTTACAACACAAGAGAATATGGGCTAATACATACTAATACTATGTGGTCTAATACATATGGTAGCCAGTATTATGCGGTCTATGTAATATATATGGCTGTCACAAATATACTTATTTCAGCAACAATTTATATATGTTTGAGCTATAAAAATTTAAAATGAGAATTTAAGAAAATAAATCTAACAAATATTACACATTAAAAATATATTAAATAAATTAAAATACAATAGGCTGCTCCATTAAAATAAATGATAAAAAGAGCCTTCTACTATTTGTTTGTATTGTATCTTAAGAAAGTATTCTATCTTAAGAAAACATTTATAATGTCTGCAATTGTCATCAAACGCGATTGTCAGAACAGATTGTCTGGTAAATAAATCAAATATTTCTGCATGCGTATAAAATTTAATTGCTTTTTCTATTTATCCATATCTTTAGAAAAATTAAGAGAAAATTTAATTATGCTACCTACTTCCTAAACAATTTAGAAACAACATTAGAAAAAATTAATTAATTTTTTCAAAGGTATTGTCATTGTGAAATCGTGTTTGTTAATATACAATTTTTTTATTTTGTTTGGTATTTCTATTGAAATTATGAATTAAAAATACGCATTTTCAAAGAATTTTCCAAACTCACTATTATAAATTAACTATTCAAATTTTCTCCGAACAATATCAGTACTTTATATCATTCAATAATAGCATAACCTTTTAAATTCCCGTTTAAGAAATGAAATCAATAAATTAAAAGATTTGCTTTTCCAGAGAGCATAGCTGAGAAAAACAATTTATATACATAAACGAATTGTATTTTCAAATATCTAGGGATCTTAATTTAACGAATTCCATAAAATAGAATATTTGGCGAATATTCTATTTTGCGGAAAAGTAATCTAGAATTAGGAATTAAAATTTCAAAAATAATTTTTTTCAGAAATGCTTCGATTAATATGGTTCCACTGTTTATATTTCTGTTTGTTTTATTATGTAATTTTTCTATTTCTTGTTTCTTAATGCTTTTGTAGTTTTTGTTTTCCTTATAAATTTCTATAAGAACATTTCAGCAGTCTTGATATTTTAAGCCTAAAAATTATACACAATTTAACTCTTTTATCTTAAATATTTTGACAGCTTATTCAAAGTGTTCACTTATGATTGAAACAAGAATAAAATCTAAATATATACTTTATTGCATTAGCATGTTGGTACATATAAATTCTCAACACTGTTTTTAATTAAATAATAAGACTAATGAGACTTTACAATTTTTTTTTGTAGATCTACAATTTTCTCAGCTGATCATTATTTAATCAAAATTACTTATACACTCGATAATAATAAGCGAATGCAACCGAATCCTTACAAACAAAATGATATCCTTAAACGCTAAGTTCAGAGCACTTGGCACAACATCATAGTCATCACCGTTATTTCAAAATGCTTTACGCCATGTGTATGGGAATGAGAAGCTGTCGAATTATTAAGTTCTCATTTCCCTGGTGGTTATAACATTGTTACAGTATAAAGGTATCATCATTTTAATGACAAACATATCTGCATTGTCCCAAGTTAAGCCCTATTTATTGATAACCCATAGGATTCAGACTTCAGCTTTACTGTACTTGATGATTTTAATTAACTGAAATGAATAGAGTAAATTGATAACAGGAACAATAAATCAGCATCAAACAATTGAAAATTCCATAATTAACTTCCCATAATTTCAAATATGCTTAAAAATACAATTTTTTAAAAATAAGATAAGTATAAATATTTTACAGTCACTTCAATATATACAGTAGATTTCTTTATAAAATTAAATAAAATATAATGAAAAAAGATTCATTTAATTTTTTAAATTATTATTTGAAAAAATAATATTCGTGCAATTGGCACATGGATATTGAAATGATATTACAAACTTTGTAAAATTTTCTTTAATGTCATTGCTTTCATATTTAAATGTTAACTTATATACATTCAAAGAAAAGTTTTAAAGCCCGTAGCTTTAAAAAAACCAAAATGACAGTTTGTATTAAATGTGGTAGCATTATTATTATTCAAATGATTAAATTTTTATTTTGAGAAAATAGTTATAAAAAAAGAAGGAAAATTATTTATTACAAAACAAACACTGAAAAATGTGTTAAAAATTTAGTTATAATTAATAAATTTAATATTTCGAAGATGATGAATGTTTGCAATAATATACTTGATAAACAACTCATTGTTAATTGTTTTATAACCGAATTAAAGTTCGTAAAATTTGCAGTTAAATGATAATATAGTATAGGAAAATATTTTCATAAGACAATAATCTCCTAAATGCGATGATGTTTGTAGACAAGACATAATCAAATTCAAGACATAAATCTTCTAAATGCGATGATGTTTGTAGACAATTATTCACGTCTTCACATTAAAGTAAAATTTAAATAAAACCATGAATAATATTCTAATTGTTATGTGATTTAATACTTGTTTGTATTTCATTAAATTATATTTATAATCATAATTGAGAATGTAAACATAATAAATTCACAGTTTATATGAAAATGATTGAGCAGCTATAATGGAGAATTTAAAATTATTATCTCTTCACATAATCTCTAAATGAAAATTTATATTTAAAAAGAAATATTTTAAGAGGAAATAGGAAGAATTTATATATACAGTCATAACTGATAGCATAAGAAAAAATTTTACTTATAAATAACAGCAAATAAAGTGTCGAAAAAATACTTCAATCATCTGCTGTGTATCAATATTTTATAATTGTTAAAAGTCAAGATTTAGTTGTATATAATTAGATACAAATGTGATCAATTTAAAATTATTTTCGAATATTTAAAGAAATGGAAATTATTACATTTCATAAATATATTTGATAAGAGGATTCAAAAACTTTTATTATTAAATCAGATTCCTGATATATCAGGATTTTTTAAGCTTGATGTTTTATTTTTATTGTAATTTTAAAATATTTCTTTAAATTTTTGTATTGCATTGTCATCAAAACAACATTGTGGAACTTCTTTTTGAACTATTCCATGCTGCGCAAATCTTCAGAAAATACATTTAGGTACTTTCTTGATAGCTGTGTGGAAGTAAGATTTCTGTTATAAATAAGCACAGAAAAAAAATCCACCCCTCATCAATCAAGTGACAAAAGTCATCCAAAAGACCACAAGAGACATTTTTAAAAACCGAAAGCTCTTCTTTATACAAATCTTATTTTTGAGGCGTCTTTCAGGATAGATCTGTCAATGCTTCTTTTGTGCAGAGTAGGTCGAGCCTCATATTAGAGGATTTTATTTGGGATTTTAGTTTATGAGGAGATGGCGATTAAGAAAAATAATAAAGAGGAAAGTACCAAAAATTTATTTTTATTGTATTTGAAACTTTTTTCTTTAAAAATAAAAACTTGCATCTAATAATTTGTCATTTAAATACATATGAAAATTTTTAACTGCAGAAATTTATTTCCAAATTTTAATTATTTTTACATATTTAAGGCTTATTATTTCACAAAGATTATCTAAGTAAGAATCGGAAGTATATTTTTCATCATCAAATAAGCTTTCATCATGTAATTTCTCTAAGGAAATAGGCATAAAAGTAGCAGCTGTAATAACAAGCTTTAAAATTTTATACCATGTTCTACAAATCAATCATATTTATGTTTCATATATTTTTCATATATGCTCAAAATATTGAAAAAAGAATGTCAATCTTAGTAGATCTGGAATGGCACTATAGATCCATAACAATTCTCGATACTCTCAACAGCATTTGTTCTATAATGGAAGATTATTTATAAGAAGCGTCAGTGACAATAATAAGAGTGGCGTTTAGTAGGTTGTTATATTCCTCGATAATGAAGTAAACTAGTTTGAGTCATTTCCCTTTTATTGATATACTAGCCGCCTTTGGCGACCAGCTGGTTCTTCAGTATTACCGCTCGCTACAATTTTCAATTAAATATTTTAAGTAACTGGTCTCTTAATAGATTCTCAAACAAAACATTTTTAATCTTCAAATTTTGATAGTCATACCAAACTTATACTGTTGTTTAGATCGTTTCGTTCAATTTTCTATATATATTTTGCTAATTTGTTGTCATTACCGGTAAAATTTCAATTTTAATTTAAAGTGGATTAAATTTGCAATTAATATAAAGATTTTTAATAAAACCAAGTGTTTTATTTTATTTATCATTTTTATTGTTATTTATTTATTTATTTATTTATTTATTATTATTGAATATGAGTATTGCAAACAGAGTCGCTCGGTATTTAAGTCTTACCTGAACTACAAAATATTTTTCATAATTTATGTAATATCTCAAACAATAATTAAACAAAAATTTCTCAGATTCAGCATAAAATTCAGTTTTTAGTTTTGCTTTCAAAAGGATTGAAAGGAAATCAATAATAATATTTTGTTCCGGCCTATAAATATATTTCAAGAATTATGAAGTCTAAATTTAATACAGTAAGGTATTATATTCTGGGAAATATTCTGGACTCACCAAATTTTAAATAAATGATTGAATATTTCTATTTTCCACGATCAACTAAGACTTATTTATGAAGTTTTGAATTTTAAAAATTTGGAAAAACTCAACATTTTCATAATCTTAGGTCAATTCATCTTGAGAAACCTGCGCGCTGATTGGCGTATTTTCTTTGAAACAATCGATGGAAAATATAAAATTATCCTTTTTTTATTGAATAGTGATATTCAAATTTTCATAAATCAGTCAGTTTAAGTGATTGATTTAGTAGATTGGAAATTAACACTTTTTATTTAAAATATTAGTGTTTCAAGAACATTTTGTTAATCGTGATTTCCACAGCAGACGCTTCATGTAAAATCAAAAATTCGTTATTTATTAGAGCATTTATTGAATCAAGTTACATAAAATATAATCATTTTTTATTTAGACCATTTGGGAAGAACTGTGTCTTATTAAAGGTTTACAAATTAGCGGTGTGGCCCTGATTTGAATGGATATCCTGTTCATATTAAACAAAACTTGCCTTAAAATAAAACTGATTTATTGGATTAGTAATATAGAGATAAAAAAATAAGATCATAAAATGATTTTTCTTGAATTTATTTTTTAGAAAAAATAATATTTCATACCTGTTTCCTTTCCTACAGACTCGTGCCGAAAATTATATTTTTGCAGATTTCATTACCAAAAAGATTTAATTTCTTTTAATTGGAGCTTTAATCAATGTGATGGCAACACTTTGAAAAAAGCTAATTTTTTCCCATGAATACGAAACGTGCTCGTGCTGCTTAAATTTTATTTCTATTTTGTACGAAAAAAATTGTTGAAAAATATATTTAAAATATTTATTTAAAAATTTATTAAAAATAAAAGTTTTATTTTAAGGTTAAAACATTGGTATATTTTAAAAGATGAACATTTGATCTTTAACTGCATGTAAAAATCTTTTTTGTGCGATAATATTTTCGGAAGTTATAGCAGAAACATGCCAAAATTTCGCTTAATTTTTAAATAAATAAAATTCTAATTAAAAATTCGAAAAAACAACAACCCCCAGGTGCATATTCCCGGCCTCCAAGGTATACACGTGCCAAATTTGGTAGCTTTAGGTTGAATGGTCTGGCCTGTAGAGCGCCAACATACACACACACACACTTTTTTGACCAGCCGGTTCGCCAGTATTACCGCTCGATACAATTTTCAATTAAATATTTTGAGTAACTGGTCTCTTAAATGATACTCAAGCAAAACATTTTTAATCTTCAAATTTTGATAGTCATACCAAACTTATATTGTTTAGATAGTTTCGTTCAATTTACTATATATATTTTGCTAAATTGTTGCCATTTCCGGTAAAACTTCAACTTTAATTAAAAATGTAAATGACGAAATTGCAATTAATATTAAGATATTTTTTAATAAAACCAAGCCTTTTTTTATTTATCATCTTTATTGTTATTTATTATTATTATTGAATATGAGTATTGCAAACAGAATTGCTCGCTATTTAAGTCTTATGTTAACTACAAAATATTTTTCATAGTTTATGTAATATCTCAAACAATAATTCAACAAAAATTTCTGAGATTCAGTATAAAATTCAGTTTTTAGTTTTGCTTTCAAAAGGATTGAAATGAAATCAATACTAATATTTTCTTCCTGCTATAAATATATTTCAAAAATTATGAAGTCTAAATTTAATGCAGAAAGGTATCATATTCTGATAAATATTCTGTACATACCAAATTTTAAATAAATGAATGAATGTTTCTATTTTCCACGATCTACTAAGACTTATTTATGAAGTTTTAAATGTTAAAAATTTAAAAAAACTCACCATTTTCATAATCTTATTCCAATTAATCTTGAGAAACCTGCGCTCTTATTGGCGTATTTTCTTTGAAACGATCGATGAAAAATCTAAAATTATAGTGATATTCAAATCTTCATAAATCAGTTAGTTTAAGTGATTTGAAATTAACTCTTAAAAGTCACTGGTTTAGTTGATTGGAAATTAACTCTATGACCACCATAAAATCTGTGCTTTCTCTTGTGGTGTATGCATTCTCCTTAATATCCGATCGAATGAAACATCACATACAAAAGTACTACATAGAACAAACACATCAAAAGTAAACATAACATTTCAATAGTTGCCAAAAACAAAAGAGAGAAAAATACAATTAATAAGCAGACGATATTTAGAAAAGTACAGATATTTAGACTGGAAAATGAAACTATCTGAAATTAAAAACACACGCAGACGATATTTACAAAAGTAAAAATATTCAAACCTGAAAAGGAAAATATATGAGTTATTCCATCAATAAATGCCATAAGTTTGTTTACATCTTCATTATTTTATGAGTCATTCAATATCAAAATGGATCCGGGACTGATTAATAACCCTGTATAGAGAGTGTAAAAAATCATAAAATAATTTTTCTTGAATTTATTTTTTAGAAAAAATAATATTTCATATTTGTTTCATTTC
>JAPMOR010085504.1:3359-41094 GCA_026543865.1 Argiope aurantia | reverse complement strand
TCATGTAAAAATATTTTTTGTGCGGTAATATTTTCGGCAGTTATAGCAGAAACACGTCAAAATTTCGCTTAATTTTTTAATAAATAAAATTCTAGTTAAAAATTCGAAAAAATAATCTCCAGGTGCACATTTCCGGCCTCCAAGGTATACACGTGCCAAATTTGGTAGCTGTAGGTTGAATGGTCTGGTCTGTAGGGCGCCAACACACACACACACACATTGAGCTTTATTATAAGTATAGATATAGATTAACACCAATAATGAAACTCGTCTGAACAGATATAGACAACCAAACCTTGCATACAGCAACTCGTTTATCCGAATTTTAAAATTTGCTCTGTATAAGTATATAGAGTTGATAAATTAATTATTCTCTTAACTTTTTTCTTGCCAATGTAATAATCACAATCTAACTAACTCAGAGAAAATAAAGTAGGGGCATGGAATTCCAAGGGTACAGACATCTCTAATCATATTTAAGAGGAAGTAACTATTTCTATGTCTTAAACCGATGAGTAAAAATATTATTTACAGGTACTCTATCTGTGCACGAAATATCATTTATAGATAAGAAGCCTATTGCTAACACTATATTTGCAGGTATACTATATTTATGAATTAAGTAACTGTTTAATCAAATCCTTTTGTTTTTGTGTGAATTTTGAAACATTCTTTTTATCTTTTCTTATTATATAAAGTTAATAAAAAAATATGAAATTTCTTTTCGAAAAAATCAGGATTTCATTAAATAATGTTATTATTTGGGTTTTCACTTAATTTATTGATGGTTGTTTCCGATTCGTTTTGTAAAATTTGCCGGAAATATAATTACTTTGGTTTTTCATGATAAAATGGAATTTCTTAGCAAGTTTTAATCGAAAATCAAATTCCCAATCCTAATGAACTTTGTAAGCCCAAAGGATACCTGACGAAATTTTAAACTATTCTCTGCATCTGTTGGAAATAGAAAATCAATATTTTAAATCTGCTTATAAGGCCATTGAAAAATGCTGCAGAATCATTTCCCATTAGAAATTGTAGCACAGTGGAAAAGAAGGAAAATAAATGATCTTGCTATTAATATAACGACCGAGTGGATGATCGTGTAGTATTTGCTCACATATACAAAAGTAAGAATCCAGTAAACAAATCGAATCTTTTTCCTTGCCCGTAACTGCATGACTAATCTGCCAAAATATTTAAATTTTATCTAATCATTTTTTAAAATTTTATCGCAATTCAATATTTAATGCATTTTTCTTCTACTATATTTAAAATTTATTTAATTCTCATATAAAAAATAATTTTATCCCTACTTATATTCCCACTCCTCACACTTGAATGTGTCCAAAATTTAAAAAATGCATAAATTTTTGTGCCAAGATCTTTTTAGTTAGTTTTCTTGAAAACATTCAACTGAACGGAATTAGAATACCTATAAATAATATTTCAACTGAAGTTGATACATTACATGCAAATCACATTGTTCAAAGCAAAAAGGCCATAATATTTAATAATGAATTAAAAACAGCATTTAAGTTTTTGCAGAAGCAATGCAAACTATTTCAATGTCAGTCAAACAGTGGGAAATGTTTCTTAGAATGCTATAATCCTTTTTATTCCATTTAAATTATCTTAAAATTCCTCAAACTCATTGAAAATAATGTCCTCTATCATTTTTTACCATATGCTGATTAATTGTGATGATAATACGAAAATTATCATTAATGATCTGTTAGGGGGAACTGTACCTGAAAATATCATTATCTTTAAAAATGTTTATTGTTAATGCTGTTTTCTTATTTCATCTCTTTTGTTCTTCATTCTCAAGTTTGCAGCATTTGATCGATATAAAGTGAATAATTTTTATGAGAACAACATAAAATTTCTCCGGAAAAGTTATAACCTTTAAGAGAAGGTTATGCATAAACAGTAAATGTCTGTTTTACTAAATAGTCCAAAGAACTTCAGAATTGTTCAATATTTCCTAGTTTAATACCTTTTTTTTTTCTTATATAATCTGTGATTTCTCACTTTATTAATTTTTTGCATACTATAATAACAACTAAATATAGTGCCGCATTGAAGAAAGCCAGTTGAATCTCCATGGCCGAGTGGTCATGGCACTGGTCTCATGAGTAAGAGACCTGGGTTTGAATCACGCTAGAGACAAAGCGATTAATAGTATTTGTAAATACTTGATTTTATGTTTTCCTTTATTTCATGTTCCAGAAGATACTGAACATTTCTTTAGTTTACCAGACAAGTGTTCTGGACTTTTCTTACTGTCTCCAGAAGAGTATTCTGGAACTTTCTCTGCTGTAATAAAAGCAGAAGATTTGTCAGTTACTGTATTCTCAGTTCTGAGTTCAGTTAATAAATTGGTTTAGCTCTACCCCTTGTGTGTGTCATTGAGTTATATACTATAGTTCTACGTGACAATAGGTATTTAAAGAAATTAGAAGGTTTTGAACTTTAAAAAAATTATTTTTTAATTCAAGCAATAGAAACTAGAAAACGTGTATTGTGAAAATCTGTATAAATTGGAAAAGACAAAATCACATAAATTAATTTACAAAATTGTAATTAAAAGGATATCTTGTAAAAACAGATATCAATATGATTTTTTTCTCAATATTTTTTAAAATTTCAGTGAGAATACATAATATTTTTAAATTCGTTCTTAAGAAATTTCATACCTCAACATTTATAAACATTACTCATCAATTAATTGTTTTAATAATTTAACGATATAATTTTTAACGAAGATATTATATATTTTTGAGTTTATATATTTTATGATATATAATATCATATTAATTATATTTTGGGTACATTAAAATGAAAACAAGTTCATTATAAGAATCTGATTTAAACGTTCATATTATGCTAATAGTTTTAGAAAATTGTAAATTTGTAATTTATTCAAGTTTGTTTTCCCTGACCTTATTTCTGGTTAGAAACCTACCGGTTAGGATCGCAACATAATTTCTCTCTTAAAATCAAATTCGAATAGGAACAATTCATTATGTTTTTGTGGTGAAATAAGCTCATTCTTACTGTGTATTATATAATAATCTACAGCAGTCATATTGTTTACTTTGAAGAATTCAATTTCTACAAAGCTCAACATCTGATTCTTATCGTTGATAAAACTTTCCAATTCGCTAAATTATTTTAAAAACTTTCAAACTTTCCAGTTGTTGGCCTTCTAATACTTGTTTAAAAATTCTATACTGTGTTTTCTTGTTCTAACGTAGACATGAAACTTTCAAGAAAAGAATACATTTTTTAACGTGTAGTCCCGAAATCAGTTGCTGAGAATTTGCTTTTATCCCTGCAAATATCAAACTAAAGTAAGATCACAAAACATAAAACTTTCATATAACCTTGAACGAAATTACATGTCGGATTCAGTATGTTTCATACAATAATATAAGCACATACGAATAATAAAAATGCAAATGTATTGTGAAGCAAAGAGTAAAATGAATATTTTGATATCCTACACAAATGTGCATTAATACGTGGAAGGTGAGAAAATAAGAGCTTGAAATATATATTTACGTTGTGTCCTAAAATGTGCTATGATTTTCTTTTAATAAACTCGAAACGGAAAATTGAAATGCATTGGATATGTTGCTTTTTTTTCTAATTTTATAATGCTAGCTGCCTTTGATGACCGGTTGATTCACCATGAATTTTGGTTGTGTTTAATTTCCATTAAATCGATTATGCATAACATCATATTCATGATTTAGTCAACAAACTATTTGCAGGTGTCAAATTGACATTGCTCTAAGATCATATTCTTTTCATAGCATTTCAATTTTTATATTTATTCTACACATAAAACATTTTAAGAAATAAAGTTCTACAGCATCATAGTACTATTAAAAAATAATTATCCAGTTCATCATGTTTTAACTCTCTCATAATATAACTACTTTTTATAATATTCCTCAAGTAAATTCCCTATATGCTGAATAAGAATTTTTTCTTTAATATTCAACAATGATAAAAAAGGTAAAATTGAATATTTGACAATTTTTTTAAATGATATTATTTTAATAGCAATAATCAAAGGTATTGCTAAAATGTATTCGAAAAATACTTTTGAAAAATTATTAAAATTCAGGAAATATCCCACAGGAAGCAAATTGACATTTTTAAAGAAAATCTTTTAAATTTTAAAATTATATAAAAATGATTTTTAAGCAATAACATTTTCTAAAATTAATATAATTAATCTCCCGGATTATGTGAAATTATCCAACATTGTAATCATGTTATTTTAATAGTCTTTATATTCTGATCATTGTGTGCATAAACAATCCTAATGGAAACCAGTTCCATAATATTATATTGCTATTAAAAAAGTGAAAGTAATGGTTAATCTCTCTTCTAAATGTTGCGGTCTTTCAAATTGACGTTTTATTCATCTTGTAAACTACATGGATATTAGAGTTCTTCCTCTTTATTTTCAACAAAAAGAAATAATATCTCTTGATTAAATATTTAAGAAAACAATGAAAACGGTTAAAATGCAGTATATTATTGGAAATCAAGTTTTAAAAAAATTAAACAAACAATTAAAAAAATTCACAGTAATTAATTTGATATCATCAAAAATATATTTTTTGAATTTTCAAAAAAATATAATTCTTATGCAATAATATTTTCGGATTTTAATTCGGGAAAAAAAGGCAAATATTAACTTTAAATTAATAAAAATTATAATTATAATTTCAAAAACCTGATTTTAGGCTTGATTACATACTATTATGAAAAATTTAATTACCTTTTTTGATTTTATTGTAATTTTTTGAAAAGCAAACTTGGAGACATGAAATTCATGCACAGAGAAACAATGTAGTACTTATAAAAAAGGGGAAATATTTACTAGAGAAAAATTAATATGATACATATATTATGAAAGGAAACAGAAAAAGGCTTTATTGTCAGAACGGTTCTGGTAAAAAAACAATAACTGGATGAGAATTAGAATAACAAACAGTTGTCCCCTAGTACAGTTAATGATCTACTTTTTTCAATGGTTATGTAGCATCGTTTGTTCATACTGAAAATTATGTTATACAACAACTCGAAAAACAAGAGATACATTTCTCAATAAGCACATATATCCATTTTCTCTTGACTTCCAAAGAATCATATAACAGAGCATCCCGAACATGTTCAATCTGTATTATAAAATATATTAGAAATGTATTTAAATATATATTGTGTGAGTGTGTGTGTGTGTGCGCGCGCGCTCGTGTGTGTGTGAATCTTTCAACTACAAATTAAATGAATAATATTGTATAAAAATAAGTTAATAAAAGCAATGAAAAAATGAATAAAAATGATAATTAAATTTATTTTATTTTACTATTGCTTAAAAATTTATTCATACATAATATTTATACATTTTTTTGTAATAGCTTTTCATTTGGTAAAAATAATTTTAAATATATAAAGAGCTTTTGATATATATAGAGAGAGATTAAAAAATGGTTCCATACATCACAGGTTTCAAATTCAATGACAATCTTTGTAAATCGAGATAAGAACTTATATAGAAAAACCGTTCCTCTAAACGGAGATTTCAAATACAATGACAATCTTTGTAAATCGAGATAAGTGCTTTCATTGTTCACAAAAAAGACTGTCTTGACAGTTTCTCTTTTCTTGAATTCCTTTTGACAGCGTCATTCAATCTCAGCACTTGCATTTTTCTGTAGAAATTTGTAAAGATTGAAAAGGTGAAGGAAAATTCTACTTCAAAACACCTGTCACCACCTTGGTTATACAGAACATCGTCTCCTCAGTCAAGAAATATAGAAAAATTTAATATAGAACCTGAGGTATAGAAAATATAAATATTATATTAATTGTACGTTTGTGCTTATAACAAAATGAAATATTGTTTTGAAACAATAAATATAAATAAGAAATTTCTTTTTAAAGAAATAATTTTAAAAAAAGCAGCTTTTTGTCATAAATGCATTTAAAAATAATATTTTGAAGATAAAAAATGAAATCACATACAACAAATTTTATTCTATACGCAGCTTTCTGCAATATACTTAGCGTATTCTTTCTGCAGCGTGCATATACGCAGCATTCCTCAGCATATGTATTATAGCGTACACTATGTCCGTTCTAGTAGAACGTTTTGCTATATTTTAGTAATAGCATTGAAACTAATATAAAGTATTTTCTGCGAACTTCCCAATAAAAAGAATTTTTATAAGTTAAATTACGCCCCTTAAATGACAATATCTTTTTCATTTTGTTCATAAACTAGAAATTACAGAATTGCACAAGGATGCTCAAAAGAATAAAAATGCATGTTTGCCCAAAGAAGAGATGTTCGGATCCAATTAATGAAACTTTGCTTATTTGTCGGGAAGAAACAACGAACTACAACTTGATACCTGTTTCTGGAAAAAAGAATTACCCATTTGTTGGGGATATATCGTAAGAGGAAACGCGGAAAATAATATCCTTTTAAGGAATAAAAGGAGCAAGATTTACAGAACAAAACTACTTTTTTTTACCCAGATTAATAAAAAGGAATGTTTTCTCGCCGAAATAAGTATACAATTTGGGAAGAACATGTTGAAGTGAAGGAAATGAAGTATTGAGCAATCAAACATCAAATAAATAAAATATTATGTACAGAGTTATTTCGATTTCGTAAGTTTAATACTCACATCCTTTGTTGAGGCGAATTTCACACATTTAAGAAATAATATATTGAGTAAAATATAAGATACTCCCTTCCTTTTTTTATGAAAAATAAATATGTTGAGTATTTAATAAAAAATAAAAAAATATATCTGTATTTAATATTCATTTAAATATATTTATATCTTGTATGATAATTGTTAGAAAATAAAATTTATTAATAGCTTCATGATCAAAATGATACATTTGGACAAGGTGGAAATATATTTCAGAATAATAACAACTCGCTGAAAATATAAATTTGCCAAGCTCGCAGCATGTGAATCGATTTTAAAGTATTTTAATCAAGTGTTTAGCGTTTCTACATAACAACGTTCGAAAATATTCTACAACAATCTACTATAAAAATTAATGAGTACAAAATCGGTTATTTAAATATATATGTTTCCTAATATATTCTTTTAATATATTTTTGGCATAAGTTTAGTAACATGCAGGGAAATAGTTTCAAGAACATATGATATAATGATTCCGATGAATTATTTTTCCTAAGAATTAACATAAATATTCCACAACAAAAATCAAATCGCGTACTAAAGTATCCCCTAAACATATTTTACTTACTTTACTTTATTTTTTTAATCTTCCTCGTGTTATCAGTAGTTAATTCAAGAATTCACTAAAATATTTTAATTCATTTAAAAATTTCTTTTAGTCAGTTTTGTCTTTATTTTCTAAACTTGTACTTTCTTATTTATAATAGATGTTTTAGACTATATTATCTAAGTATGAAAATGTTCATAAAAGGCGTTTTTATTGGCCTGTATCTTAATGAAATGTTTGTTTTGAAATTAATTTAAGGTAAAAATAATTTTAAATTATCACATTTTTGCATTTTTTTAAATTTATTTTTTTATTTCTATTTTATTTCAAAGAAATTAATTTTCTGACCCATTATCTTCAGTGTAAATTCAAGATCTCCATAGAAATTACAATTTTTGAAATGAAAAAAATATTAAAAAACAAGTAGTAGTTTTGCATGTTGATAATCTATATATTCATATTAATAATTTATCAATATGAAATAAAAGGAAATTAGGAAAATCCAGGTAATTGCAAATAACTTGATAGAAAAGTATAAAAATCATGCAAAAAATGTAAATTATTAAATAGGAAAAAAAGATAAGAATTATTTAATATTATAAGCACTATAGTTAATTTTTTAAGATGTGTTTAGTCTCACTTAATATTTACTATATTTGCATATATGTCGGTAAATCCAAAAATACAGTGCTAACCAAAACAGCACTGCATATTATTTTCAAATTATTTCCTTCTTACTGCTTTTACCTCTTCAAGTGCAACTTATTCCCTGAATCAAAGGAATAATCGCAAAAACAAATCTTTGTTTTAGTATCAAAACTGCGTTTTGGTAATCTTTCAAAAATCCGAAACTTTAAATTTAGGGGCATTTTTTTAGAAAATATTTCAGTATAAATTCTTGGTAATGATAAAAATATTTTCTTTCCTTAGATATTTCTTTATTGATAATTTTTATATAGGACAACTATTTCTTATTAATTATTTTAAATGCTACTTCTGATTTATTCTTTAAATAGAACTCAAAATATAACTGATAAAAAGAACTAGATAATGGAAATTTTATAAAGTTATATCCCATAATCTATACATAGTATAAAATGAAATCTCCTGAAAGCGTCTGTATGTTTGAAAGAGAAAAACTCGAGAAATACCTAACTGGTATTGGAGATATTTGTACCATTATGTAGGGCTTTTATTGGGGAAGGTTTTAGTATATTGAAATCGTTTCAAAATAAAAAAAGGAGTTTTATAATTCGATTTTAATTATTTTCCTTCTACAATGTCATGTATGCGTAAAACAGCAGTATCTTTGCTTTGTACTCAACCGCGCATGTTCGAAACTCTCAAACTGCGCATGTGCAAATAGCAAAAGCTGTGGCGTGCATATGCAATACATTTCTTTGTTCACATCTGATTTTAAACAGCGATTCAAAACTCATTATGCCCCAAAAAATTAACTGCCATTGTATATATTTGTACAATTTTATAGGGCATTTATTGGGGATGATTTTAGTATATTGAAGTCCATGGACAACATTATGTGGCAATTTCTAGAGTTACATCCATACAAAATATTTTTGTCTTGACACCAGGAGGAAAAACAACCAATATAGTTCACAAAGAAATATTATGAAGCAAGCTGAATTTATTTTCATATTAGATTATATACAGTTCATAAACAAATGTATAACAGTGGGTACAATGACTTAATTTGTATATTTTTAAATTTTTAAACAGTTTTTCTATTGTATAATTTTAGTGAATTCTTTTGTCTCTGAATATATCATATTTTTACCTTTTTAGCAGTCTAAATATTTCGGAATGTGTGTTATAAATAATTGCTTTGTAGTTATTTTTGATGATTTCTATATATATTTTTATGTCTGTTTGATGTTACGTGTCATGCCCATGTCATATCGGATGGAGGCTAGACTTAAGTTTAAAGCTAATTTTTCCTCTTCGATGTTATGCCACGGACAACACTGTGCAGTTACTGCTTGTCTAACATATAAAAATGAGTTTTTGTTTGTTCGTACCTTATGCGCTGTCTTACCATTCAACCGATTGCGATGAAACTTGGTCAACTTATTGCTTGTACCTGCGCGAATGTTATATTTTAAACTGACAATTGACAAATGAAAAACGGTCCATGTCACTCAGAGTTACTCCCACACATATTTCAAATAAAATAAAATTATTATGATTGATGCGAATTATTGTGAGTGAAATGAAAACTAAAATATTTAGTGCAAACTCTATTTTTTTCTTCTCATTGATGAATAGTCATCTGCACAGGATTCAGCCATTCAGCGTGCACATTGTGCGGTATTGCACTCTGTGCAATACCGCACATATTATTCAGAGTTTATCTCACATACAAAATCGAATTATTATTATCGCTGCCGATCAAGTGAAGTTACATATAATGGAAATTTTCAGTGCAAACAGTTCACTGTATAATTTTCTTTTATACAGTGAATCGACAAACAATATTTCGGTTATACAAGCTTATATTGTGTTGATTGCTTCAAAAAATATCTCCCCAAACGTTAATAGATCTATCCTCGCAGTACGTAGAAATGAGCCAATACGAGCTTCTCACACAAACAAGGGACGACAAGCGAGCAAGGAAGCAGATCGTTTACGCAAACGAAATCAAGTTCTTCAGAATCTCAAGATCAACAGTGCACAAGAATCGAAAGACAGCGTTTATATGCTACCTGATCAAGCACATCATAATCAAAAGACCAATACGCGGCAGGAAGCGAGGCAACTATTCATAACGGGAAGTCTATTGAAGAAGCTTTACTCATTCCAAGCATTAACATTATGAACTTAGAAAATCCATGTTTATCATATGGCCAGACGTATGCTGGGCGCTTCAGAGTCAGACAGCCAAGAACTTTATTTGTTTTTACTGAAGACGGAAAAACAAAAAATAAAATATTGTCTACCCTAAAGAACTTGCATAATAAAGATAGAATAAATATTATTTGTACTTCTAATTTATATATCATTAAATTTAAATGAATGTATTTATTTCAGATAAGAAAATAAATATTATTCTTTCTATCATTCCTCATTAAAAAAGACAGCTGTTTTAAATTTCAAACGATATTTCTAAAATTATTTCATCCTCGGCAGCAACGCGCCGGATACCAGTTAGTTACAAATAAAAAGAATGAAACTGATTGAAAAATTAATTGACTTCATATCAAGCGACTGATGATTTATACTAGTCTTCAATAAAGATTTAAAAATTCTGATTGGCAATACAATAACTGCTGTGCTCTTCATTAATTAAATTATTTTTAAATGATAAGTTTTTTAGCAGAATAAATAAAAAGAGGAAATAGATATTGAATTATTGTATATTATTTTTGATGAGAAATAATTCTCTGAGTAGCATTTTTTTTAAATTTTAATAATAATTTATTCTGAAAAACTAAAACTGAAGAATAATTGAATTTACTTTCAAAACTGATTATTAATCAATCGAATAAGCTGAAATTTATTCACCTACAGATATAAAATAAATCTGTGTTGTTTTTTATTCTCCACGATATCGAGTTCGAGTGTTATTTAATCGCAGTACTTCGGTCAGCAGAATTGCTTTCAATAATGTGTCCAGGCCATTAGCAGAAGAATGTAAGAAGAACATTATCACAGCGTGTCTGGAATGTAATAATAGCAGATTCTTTCTCTTTTCCCTTGAGACACCTAAAAAGTTATTTGTTCCACTCAGTTCCCCAGAAATCAACACAATCATCGAAGAAGATTCTAAAAGATGTTGTAACAAAATTTTAAATTTAGAACAAATTAATAAGACAAAACATTTTGGTAAAAATATCTCTTTTGATACGAGATGTAAGAGGTGCTTTTTAAAAATTTAAAAACAGATAGAAAAATCAACTTTTTCTCCTTTTTTCTTCAAAAACTATTTGGAATATTTTTTGTTACAAAACCAATGCTTGTATATAAATTCCTATATTTTTAGTAGAAAATGTAGTTCATCAAATATGGTTCCAAATTTCTCACTGCAACTACCAACATTTCATAGAATCTTTGCTAATAAGAATACATGATGCATTATGGGAGAAATGTGCTCCAACATCCAATATACTGAGAAGGTGGTCATAAAAATTTGAACTCTTAGTGTATAAGATATTGGTTATATCAGTATTATTGATGGATGCATCGCATTAATATTATTTATGAGTTCAAAGAAGTTATTTGTATCGATAATTATTATTGTGATAGGCATTTTATTGCCTAAAATTCTTATGGTTTTCCTTTTTAATAAAATTATATCTTCTGACAAAAGTTTATTCAGTAACTACTTGATGTCTGACACAAAATATGTTGTGGTATTTAATTATTATACTAATAATTTCTTCAAATATTCGTCGCACATTTCGATAATTAAACCATTTTTTCTACCATATTTAAGTAATTCCTTGGGATTTTCTATTAGCGTATTTAGATTTATTCAATTGATTTCTTATGCACATATTGTATATTTTTCATAAAAAATAACATATCTTTTAGATTTTATTTAATTTTAAAATATCATTGGTATTTTGAACTATTTCTTTAAAAGGAATCATTTTATTTTCATAGCATTTAGGTCAATTTTAGGCCGTTAAATGCAACCATAACTTTATTATTTTTAAGTTTTTTAACGTGTTTTGCCATGTTATAGACTTTAATTACTAGCAATATATCTTGCAAATACGTTTTTTGTAATTTCATGCTCATAAATAAATTAACTTATTGAATTCAACAGTTCAAGTAAACTATAATAGAGAGAAACTTACGCTTAACAGACTTAGTATGAGTTTTGATATAATATTTTATACAGTAGTTTATTCAATTAGATGATTTTCATATCTTATATGAATTAATAAATTCTTTGAGATAAATCTTCTTTCATCAAAAATAGTTGGAATCAATATTTATTTATTTAGAGCGCAGTAAAGAAAAGGGAGTAGTTAAAAATGAAGTTTTTATTACTTTTTCTATTTCTAGATATAATGAGTTGGGAATTTTTCTATATGCGTGTGTGCTTGTGTATATGAGCGTAAATACCTCATTATCTCCAATTTTGTATGGTAATATCAACTCGCACTAGTAATTTGCTTTCTGCAACTTTTTTCTTTTTTTTTTAGTCTTATTAAATTTATCAAATTTATTATATTTATTCACATTTGATTATAAAGAAAAAGCACACTGAAGTTGTTTATGAACTCCATCATATTTGAAGTAAATATATTAATTTAATTTCCTCCTCCGTTGATCGCACTTCCTTTCTTCCTTAAATTATTACAATATACCTCAGGCATATGAAATGATATTATACAATAAATTCATTCGAATTCAGCAATATTTATTTTCTAATTACATTAATTAATCCTAATGAAAATATAAATTAATATTATGCCAGACAAATTCAAAGTACAATGCTTTAAAAGTACAATAAAGCAATAGATAATTGATTAACCTATTCTCGCTTGCATATCCATAAAATTAGATATTCCAGTCAATGAATAATAAAT
This sequence comes from Argiope aurantia, assembly GCA_026543865.1. NCBI lineage: Eukaryota > Metazoa > Arthropoda > Arachnida > Araneae > Araneidae > Argiope > Argiope aurantia. The sequence continues at coordinate 28,246 of JAPMOR010085504.1, read as the reverse complement.
TAAAATGTGTAAATACAGGAATTCTGTATAAGTTATGATGCCAATATGAACCTCAGTGATAAAAATTTAGTTTTGTCTTTAAATCATTTACACAAAAAAATCTGTCATCATATTTTGCAATTTTCTTTTAGTATTAGTATACATATAGAAAAATTCATAAAAAAAACCTCATAGTGCGAAGAAGTTTGATACCTCTTTTTAGAGATCCCTGCAATATCCTTATCGAACATTTTGCCAAATGAATGAGTAAAATACAGTGTATTGCTTATGAAATAACGAAAGCTTATAGTAAAACCTACCTCATAAAATACAAACCTAAAAGTTTTCAGACTTTTTTTTCCCTTTACCGTCAATTATAACTATCGTTTCAAACTCCTGAACAAAATTATACATTAAAGATGTCACACATTTGAATTTCAGGGCAAACATGAAATACTTCATGTACAAAAATTTGATAATTTAGATTTTTCGATGAAATATTTCAATTTCTTTTCGTACTAAACTTCCGTTTTAATATAAATTTGTTTTAATTTTTAGGGTCTAAATAAATGAATATAAACAACGTTTGTTTTCTTATCTCATTGCGCATCCTTCAGAAAACCTTTTCTTTATTAAAATAAGCAATTAAATTTATGATGAAATGGCGCGTATTTTTTTCTTGGAATTTTGAAACAAATTTGTTAAACTGGTGTGGTTTTTCGAAACAAATTTGTTAGTTTGGTGTATTTATAACAGTTTATTAAAGCCTCTTTTTCTGACACAATTTGTTGAATACACACACACACGCACACACACACACACACACACACACACACATATATATATATATATATATATATACTAGCAGTACCCGCACAGCGTCGCCCGTGGCGTAATCCGATATACATGGGAAAATCATGCGGGATCAAAAAGATATTTAGAATAAAATCTTTTGCAATCAAAAATAACTATAAAACTATTTTTTAAAGCACATATTCAGAAATATTTATGGCTAAGCTTTGATATATAGTCATTTTGAGCCTTGAGAGGTTGGCAATTTTTCTATGGCACTTTTGCTACCGTTACCTTATTGCTGCCTTTCTCGCCAAATTCGGCCATTTCGCTAAAATTTGGAGATAAATTATTATTTGGAGAAAATGACTATATATCAAAGCTGTTCCTAAAGCTGAATAATATTGATAGACTTGCTTTCAGATTACTCAAGAGAGAGATTTTGAGACTGACGAGCTGCCTACTGCGCTACTTAGGCTTGAATATGGATAGACTATAGACATTGTTCCTATTGAACCAAGGCATCATTTCTGTAATCTACACATGGATCGAAATTCAGAGCGGAGTACTCCTTTTCGGACCAAATATCAGAAACGTTTGTTCTTTCACTTCTTCTCCTGTGTCTCAAATTTGAATGTCTTTCTCTGTCAGTAGACAGGTGAGATTCATTCTGTCTCTATAATTTAACTGCAGTGCGATTCAAAGACAAACGATTACTTCGCTCAACAGAAGACACTCCTTTCAAGAAAATGTGGACATTCTTTATATAACATTCACTAACTTAACGTTTCTTTCCTCTACATTTTCATTATCGCGCAACAAACAAAGTGTTTTTGGCATTTAATGTGCTCCGGCCAAGGTTGAATTTCCTTCTTTTGGGGATAATGAGACTTGAATCTCTGTTTAAAATCAGACGTAAACAAAGAAATGTATTGCATATGATTACCACAAATCTTGCTATTTGCACATGCGAAATATGAGATTTCTGGTCACGCGCGGATAAGTGCAAAGCACAGATACTGCTACTTTACGCATGCGTGAATCGTAATAGGAAAATAATTAAAATCGCGATTAAAAAACTCCTTTTTTATGTTGATATGACTTCAATATACTAAAACCTTCCCCAATAAATGCCCTACAAAATGGTATAAATAGCTCCAAAATTAGTTCAGTATTTCTCGAGTTTTTAGGGTTTTAACATACAGACGCTTTCAGGAGACTTTATTTTATACTGTATATATATACATATATATATAATGTATGTCTTTGAGCTTCAATGTAAAAAGCTTAAAAAATTAAAGTTTTAAAAAATTCAGAAATTTCGTTATAAATTATATGCAACTAATTTTGAGTTATTTCTATAGAAACTCCATTTCCTTAGGTGGGAAAAAATATTTGCTTTGTACGTTAAATTAAACGTGTTCAGGATATTTTTCCTGTGATCTTCAATAATTAATTAAATAAAATTCTTCAAATCAACAAAAGCGCCTAGTTATAGAAGTTTTTATTTTTAACATAAAAAAGAAGAGATCTTAAAAGAAGAGATTTTATTATTCATTTCAAGCGGAAGCATTTGATAAATTGACAAAAATTTCAATTCTGGAAATTTTTATTTGACAGAAAATCATATATTTTCCTTGTAATTAATAATTCAAAATAGAATAAGAATTCTTAATATATATTATTACTTTTCATTTCAGTTTATCGGCTAATTTTTGATATTGATAAATTCACTACTCTTATATTTTTTAGAATCGTTCAGTTTTGTTTTTAGAATAAGGGACAACATTTCTAACCTGAATTCCAACAGAAATAAGTTCTCAATCTTTATTACTCAAAATCCATGTATGCCTATATTACGCGAAATACACAATTATGAATAAAATTAGAGACTGAATTCTATTCATGATTGCCAATTTTTCATGCTTATAGAGAACATGATAGCGAAAAAAAGAGTTAAAAATAATCAGCTGGCAAATGGATAGTAAAACTGTAGTAAGAAATACGGGCCTAGTGCAACATTCTAAAACTAATATCATTGTTTATATTTGATGTAAAAAAACGATAAGTAAAATAAAAAAATCATAATCAAAATCAATAAAATCATGCAATAATGTTATATTTTCATAAATATTTTGGCGCTGATATCTTGTAAAAAAATAAAATATGTCGCAACCACATTTTTTCAATCACATGTATTTCCAAAAGTTCTTGAAGAACAAAATCTGTCCTGTATTATAAAAGAAAAGTGGGAAATTGTTGCTTGCGGTATGAGAGCTACTTGAAAAACACTTAAGAAGTCAATCTGAAATTCGATACTTTCTCCCTGTAATTTACTTACTTGGTAATTTAAATCACAGCTTTCATTTCAATTCTATGCAATCATAACTATTCAAATTAAAATCAGCCGCATTTACATTTCAGGATATATTTTTCGTGTTTTCGTATTCGTTTGCAATTTAAACTAGTTCAACTGACTTGCAGATTGTCTCATAAATCAAAGATCAGGCAAGTTTTTTATTAAAATATTTAGCCTGCATTCACAATATTTTGAAACTTCTTTACAGTCTTTTTCAAATCAATTTTAAGTTTAAAATTTTACTCATTAAATTATAAAACGAACTTTCTACATGGTAACTCGCATTCAAATGCTTTGTTGCTTCTCTTTATCAAAATACGTTCTGTTTAAAAATTGATTATATTAATATTAAATAAATTGATTATTTGAACAGGAAAATATATGGATAAGGGTAGTAAAGAGATTTAAATTTTATCCCTTTCCCAGAGATATTGTATATTGAATATCCTATATATATATACACACACACATTATCTTTGTTAAAGGATTAATGGGTAAGCGGAATAGTTATCAAAAAATCTATTCAACTAAAATAGTCTTGAGTTTCTAATCTGGTAACGGTTATAATTACAAATCGACATAATATTCGTAATAGTATAATTATATATTATTTTTCATTGAAATATCTCTTATTACTATCATTAAAGGCAACATGTTGCTGTCTTTTCTTGACTATTATATGATTCAAAATTAGAAATACCCTAATTTTACATTTCTATGAACATCTCTTTTTTGAGAGATTAACTTTGAATATCCAGACAACGAAATACTCTCTCTGATGAATCTCAGAATTATTATTTTTTTGTATTTTTAAATAATAGAATTTCATTGAATTTGAGGTGTAGTTTTGATATGTCACCCCCTTGCATTTTATTGAATGACGCTCGGTGAAAAAGAATTTTTAGTCACTTAGATTGAAAGCTAATTAAAAATTTACCATACATTTCCTGAAATAGCAAAGTTTTCAACGACATTGACTAATAAAAGATTATCAGACTATGTATAAACATTTCAAAATTTTAAGAGACAAAATTAGTAAAATAAATGTGTACAAATGCATTGATCACACTAATTATTCTACTTTAATAAATGAACATTTTTCGTCATTTAAGAATAAATTTTCTATATGTTTTAATTTTAAAATAAATTGTTTTTGTTAATTTATTTAAAAAAATTTAAATATTTAAAAGTTTGGAACATATTTTAGAAAGCATTGTAGACAGAAACAATCAAATGAAATTACTAGATTTATCTCAATCAAAGAACAGAATTTAAATAAGGGATATTTTTTGTAATCGTTCGCATATTTTTTTAAAAGAGGAGCAAAGAATTTCAGTCACGTCGATTGAAAACAAATTAAATATTTACCAAACATCTCCTGAAATAGAAATTTTTCGAAGTTCTTTATTATTTAACACAAAATATTATGTCTGCTTTGAAAATGTAAATTTAAGAATTTGCAACGCTATGAAATTAAAAAATAATATTAACAGTAAAATAATTAATAATCTAAATCAATTTTTTGTCGCCTAATAATTTTTGGCTTAATGTAATTAGGAATAATTTATTACCAATTTATTCCTAATAGGCATCCTTTTCATTTTAATTGTTTTTTGTTGATTAAATATTTAATTTATGGCATAAAAATCGTTTGTAACTTTAGAAAAGGAAAAAAAATCAAACCTATACTCCACTGTCGGGTTTTAAATCAAGTAATATGAAATCATAAACCCAATTAAGAATCCAATTATTTGAATTCTGATTAAAAGCCGACTGCAGTGGAAAGACATAATATAAATAGAAGAACTCTAATGGAACTACAATTTAACAAAAATACAATTCATTCAGCTAATATTCAAGTGAAAATATAACAGGGAAATTCTTTACACTTCTTTTAAAAACAAAAGGAATGTGACATAATTAAACAAGTTTTTGTAATACATAATTAATTTATCTATTGCATGTAGAAATAGATTTTTCATGTAATAGAGACTATAAATTTGTATTAGGATTAACTGAAAATGCGAAATTCTTATAATATCAAAACTATTGACAAATGTAAAAGCAAAATTGGAACATTTATTAAATATTTTCGTACAGATTCTGAACTGAAATATATATTAAAAGACTTTTGTTTACATACATCTAAAATTAATATATCTTAAAACTTTAAAAAAAAAGATGAACTATATAAAAACAGAATAAGGAAAACCTATACAAATTATTATAAAAAAATTGCAAAATGCCTTTAAAATATTATAACAGAAAAAGTTTTAAAAATTGAATGATATCTCCCACTTTCCCATAGAGCTTAAAATGTCATAAAAAATGAAGAAAATTCATTGTTATCCATATTTTTTTAATCTTGTTATTACTCGGCGTTCTGTTCTTGTAATGTTTGGTATTCAGCTAATCTTTTCAAAAGTAATAAAATATATTTTATTACAATCGGTTTATATCCTTTTCTTGTAAATTCCTGGAAAAACGACAAAGATTCTTGAAATTATTTTAATATTTAATTGTCAATAATTTAATCATTACTTTAATCTTGATCCATATTATATTCAACGAAATTCGATGTATATGGAGAGCATTAGGTTGCTTATATCTAAAAGAATACCAAACTTTCTTGCTGTTGTTGTTGTTTAAGATAACGCATTGTAATAATTATTCTCAGAATTCCTTATATCATTTATTAATGAAGAACTAATGACGAGAATACAGAAAGTAACAAAAATCAAAATACTTCAGATATTAAGGCAACTTTTTGAATTTTAATTCTTTACACGCCTTTTACACTTTCTTCAAAACATTTGGAAGTTGATGCATTGCAGAACTGACATCCTATATTATTAAACAAAATGTCAGAATAAAAAGTATTGCTTCATTTTTTCGGTTATCTTGCACTGAAATTAATAAAATGTACTGAAAAATTAGCAGACCATGACCCTGGTAGAATATTACTATTCTGGGTAATTAACAATGACAACAAACTTCTCAGATGATACTAAAGCGAAAAGAAAACAAATTCTGAAATCGTCCTTTTCACTGTTGTTAAATATTTACATCATATCACAGGACATAAAGACATTAAAAAATGTGTTACCTTAATGAAAACTTAATTCAAACTATTAATCTAGTAACTAATATATATTTTCCCTTTCAGAAAAAGTAATGTTCGGAATGAGATGATTACAGAACACAGTTCAAAGAACATTAAGCAGATTTTAAAAGCTACTATGTCGGTTGTAAAAAAAAAACAATCAGAAGTTGAAAGTAGTAATCATTTGAAATTTTCTTATTTCAAATAACGTTAAACCCATTCATTTTATTATCAATCGAGAACTCCAAGTAAATTCTGTATATTATTTTCTCTTACTAAAATGAGTATTTATATATTCATATTTTAATTTTTTTTCTTCATTTAAAAATTACTTTTCGAAAATTAAAAGAAAACATAATACTTTTAAGTAAGCGTGGGAATTCTTTATATATTCATGCCTCGGATCTCCACATTTCACAGGGAGCGCTGATCAGATGCATAACCAAAAATTTGCGAAATTGAATTTAAAAATTGATTTACTATTTGCCATCCCCTGCTTCTCCCATAAATCGAAACTCCAAATTTCATCTGCTGAGAAGAAAAAATAAATTGCAAAGCAAACACTATCAAAGAAATGAGGAGTTTTTGATAGCTGATTATTTTTCTTAATGATCACTTAACGTTTTCTACTTTCTGTCTTTTTGACAGTCGCTCTTTAAAAAAATGGATATTTTAGTTTTGGAACTTACTTTTGCTAAGCATTACCATAAACAAAGAAAAATGAATAATGTTGATATTTTTCTAAATAAATAATATAATGACATATATGTACACATTTCGAAATATTATAATTCATCAACAGGATGGAGCATGAAATTCATACTAAATATTAGGAAGTAAAAATTTTTTTATTGAAGTAATTTCACGTATCTTTGTTTGTTTACTGAGAATGTAAAACCAAAAGTTGCAAATATGCTCAAGCAAAATAAATTTTCTTTCACTTAATAAGGTCATAGTAGGCAGATGGAGAAGAATTTTGAAATTTCAAAAAATAATGTAAAAAAGTTCAAATATTTATTTTTATAAGCCTTTTTGTTGCCAAATTAGAATGAAATATATCAAGTGATTTCATTAATCTCTTTTCAAAATGCATTTTTCCTATATCTCTATTTTTTTATGCTATAGAGAAGTGAAAAACTTTCTTATTTATTATGAAAACTTAACAAACACTATAGAACTAATTATTAGAAGTCAAGGAAAGAATGTTAACATTTTATTTAAGGAAAGTAGATTTTCATGTACATGAAAACCAGTTCTCACAAGAATTTATTAAAATTTATTTAAAAATAGGTTTTTATATAAGATGCTATCAAATGCTTCGTATCGGAATAAATGTAATATTATTGAACACTTATAAAATAAAAGTATTTAGTAATGATCATATTGGTAAGTATTACCTATGTAAAGAAAATAACCAAAAAGATTAACCCAAGCATTGCAATCAACAAAATTGTTTTTTCATATAATACACATATAACAAAGATCTATAAATATTTGCAAAGAGCAGCATGTTAATAACTTTAAGAAGTTTGAGAAGCTGTTTACTTTTTCAATTATTTGTCAAAGTAACCGGGCACTCGAAATTCTTTACCACGTAGGAAAATTACTTTCATCATCATTATAGTCGGTTCTTTTTACCACACACCCGGTATCATTTAAGAAATTGGTTATTCATCATTTTTAGTGGTTTATTTACTTTTATACATTAACTAATAATTTGCTGAACAACAGAATCTGCTTTAAGGAAGCTCATTGGCAAAAGTTTAGTAGCCAAAATTTTGATAGATTTCTATTACACTCCTTTAATACTTTTCGTCAATAAACTATTATTATCAACAAAATTTAAACGATGTCATTATGGAAACATTAACAGTTAAATGAATCCATTACATTTCAGTATTCTTAGTGTGATATCTTTAAATGCTAGTGATTATTACTCTTAACTGTATCTTATCATTTTACACATTAATCTGCCAAGGTACTTACTTACATTTTATTTTAAATCTTCCTTAATTAGAAATTAGATCTTCAAATGTAGAATTTTCTTTAACTTAATATTTAGCATTCCATATATTTATATTCGAGCATTCAATTTATTTATTTATTATTTCTAAGAATATAAAATCTATTACACAATCCAATTTTGTATATAACCTGTTAATAATGAAACTTTTGCAATTAAGAATGAACTTTTTTTGGATTCAGTGAGGGATTTAAATGTAAGAAATTTATATTTATTATCAACAATCTACTTCTGATTTACATGGATAGTTGAATGAAATAAGATTAAAAGAAGTTATTGAGTCTTTAAAAATAAACCACAACACACAAAATAATTTCATTATTACTGAATGCTGTAAAACGCTTTGTTATATTCTTCCTTTTATTTGTATAGTTACAACTTTGTATTAAAAAGGAATCATGATCATTGCGAATCTTTATTTGTCATTTATACTACCTGATTTTGTTTAAAAAATAAAACACAATGCACAAAATAATTTCTTAATTACTGAATGCTGTAAAATTCTTTGTTATATTCTTCATTTTATTTGCTTAGTTACAACTTTGCATTTAAAAGGAATAAGGATCATTGTGAATCTTTATTAGTCATTTACACTGCCTGAATTTTTTTTAAAAATAAAACACGATACACAAAATAATTTCGAAATTACTAAATACTGTAAAATGCTTTGTTATATTCTTCCTTTTATTTGCTTAGTTACAATTTTTGCATTAAAAAGGAGTCATGATAACTGTGAATATTTATTTGGCATTTACACTACATGAAAAATTGCGTATTCGTTTGCTTGAAAACCCAGAAAAAATTTAGATTCAATACGCTTAACCCAAAAATTCTTTACAAAGGAATACAATAATAACATAGTGGAAATTAACAATTGTTATTTTATGTTACACGTATTCGATATATACTCGTTTGTTTGAAAACCCAGAAAAAATTTAGATTTAACAAGACCGTGTTTACAATAAACCGTATTTAAAAGAAATCCAAAAGAATGCCAAAGTAAATTTAAGCTAGGTCTGTGGAATTTTTCATTGTATTCCAGAATTTTTTAACATAATTCACATATTTTATTGTGATAAGATTATTTCTTCTCGTCGCTTCGTTTATACTCGTTTGTAAAAATATACAGAATGTTAAAAAATTTAAAATTATATTTCTAAATATTACAACTAGATTTATACTCTCATTTACAAAAGTTCATTAGAGAAGTTAAATATTTGTATCAAAGATTCACTTCTTTGGAGGTTTATAGAAAGAAGCTAAGAAAAGAAGATTCAATTTTGATACGCTTCTTTTACTGTTACTTGACAATTAATAAAATAGTTTCCTTGTATTCATCTTTGCATACAAAAAGTTTCATGCAGGTCGCAGTGGCCTGGTGGTAAGGTCTCGGCTTCGGAATCGGAGGGTTTCAGGTTCGGGACTCGATTCCACCGAAGAACCGTCTTGTAAGGGGGTCTGTTGCACATTAAATTCGTCCTGATCAAACGTCTTCCCGCTGGTGTGGTGGGGAGAGGGGGTTGCCAGCTCAGGTGTCGTCCTCGTCATCTGACCGCGGTTCAAAATTACGAGGATCATAACAAAATAGCCCAAGTGTTGCTTCAAACGGAACATTAATATAACTAAACTAAAAAGTTTCATGCTCCGATCTATAAAATTTGCAAATGTTTGTTTATTCTTTAAGTTATTTAAGTTTATTTATTTTAACTTTGTTAATCTATTTGTTTTTTGTTTTTTTTAGTAAAAATACTATTTCATAAAGTAAAGAATCGAAATTTGTGAAATTTAACATTAAATATCTCAGAGAAATAATAGAAACCGAATATGAAAATAAAAATGTATGCTCACAACTGTGTGCATGACATGAAATTTTGCAAAATTATGACTTATTCCAGCAAATAATAGCGCTTTAAAATATTGTCTATTTATATTTTAATTAATCATAATATTACCTCAGTTGAAAAAGAATACAAAGTACATGTATTTAAATTAATAATGAAAGTAAATATATTTACTAAACGGTTTAACAATTACAGAATTCTTACTTCTTGTGAGAATGTGGCATTATTATGACAGAAATTGATATTTTTGTTTATTTATTTTTCAAATCACATTAATGTTAACTCGTGTACAATCAGTTTAGAACTCAATAATTTAAAGAGACAGTGTAGTTAATAGCTGAGTTGACATAACAGCTGAGCCGGTGTTATGGTTTAGGGGTAGAACATCTTCACCGTGATCTGGTTGTCCTGATACGGGCATGATTATTCTTCCCCTGTATTTTATCTGTGAGGTGTGTGAAATATCCCCCTTTAAAAAGTTGTGGAAGCGAATTCGTATGTATCCTGTGAATGAAGGCCGCAATGTAAAATTGGTTGTGGCGCATAAGTAGTTAAGACGCACTCTTGGCCTTAGATGGCCCTCCACTGAAAACAAGAGACGCTCTCTGGGCTTAAAATCACTGACTTCGTCAGCTGGCTTGTCTATGAGAAGTGCCATAAGAAACAACAACATAATAGCTGCAATTCAGTGAAATCTACGGATAACCGTATTTAGGCCATGAAAGCACCAGCCGTCAAAATGATCACTTCTGGAAAGATAAAAATCCTTTCAAAAGATTCATCATCCGAGATAATTTTCTATAAGTGCGCGCAATATGTATGTATTGGCGTAGTTAAGCTTAATGGAATGTGTATGATGTATACAGAAAAGCTCATCCACATTTTTCATTTACCAACATATTCCTACTAAAAAAAAGTGCTCTCAGCTATTTCTACAATGGAAATTCATCTCTGGAGTCACTTAGAGAAGGGTAGAAGACATATCAAGTGCTATAAATAAACTCTTAGATGTGATTTATTTGATCTCCAATAACTCTTGAACAAAGGTGATTTTGATGTAAGCAGCAAAGCAAGCAATTTTATAGGCTTTCCTAATTCGAGGGAAACAAATAAAAAAAAAAGGAGAAAATAAATGTTTCACAATTTGACTGGCTTAAATATTATTCCAGTCAGTGTATATGCTCACTCACTCTAACTTAAGGTGGAAAGAAACGAAAATTGTTGCTGTATTATTTACACGAAGAACTATAAACTACACACTTGCTTCTGAATTAGATAGAACTATAGATACTTGAACTAAGATTATTCTCTCATACTGTGAGATAATTGTTAATTCGTGAATGTCATTTCTATTTAACTTTGGTCAAAAGATATTTTGAAAAATATTTTCAGTCCAGTCTGAAAACCATAATAATAAAAGGCATATAAATATGTTTTGGCAACTGAAAATATTTTTTTTTCTTTTTTATTCGTTTGTGGATAAAGTTTCCTTGTGAGGAAATGATGAATTAAAAAATTTGGGAATTTTAAACAAACTTCAATTTATAATTTGTTACATTATATTGCGATATATACCATCATACTAGGTAGTTTAATCTTTAAATTATATCGAAAAAATCATTAGAAATTATTGACATTTCCACAGACATTTCACAAAGAATTTGTATAAGCTGATACCATTTGAATAATATAATAATAATCTATACTTATAATAAAGCTCAATGTGTGTGTGTGTGTGTTGGCGCTCTACAGGCCACACCATTCAGCCTACAGCTACCAAATTTGGCACATGTATACCTTGTAGGCCGGTAATGTGCACCTCGGGGTTATTGTTTCGAATTTTTGATTAGAATTTTATTTATTTAAAAATTAAGCGAAATTTTGGCGTATTTCTGCTATAATTTCCAAAAATATTACCACACAAAAAAGATTTTTACATCAAGTTAAAGATCAAAAATTTATCTTTAAAATGATACCAATATTTTAACCTTAAAATTAAGTTTCTATTTTTAATGAATTTTTAAATAAATATTTTAACTATATTTTTCAACAATTTTTTTCGTAAATAATAAAAATAAAATTTAGGCTGCACGTGCAAGTTTCGCATTCATGGGGGAAAATTAGCTTTTTTCTAAGTGTTGCCATCACATTGTTTAAAGCTCAATTAAAAATAAATTAAATCTTTTTGCAAATGAAATCTGCAAAAATATAATTTTCGACACGTGTCTGTAGGAAATGAAACAAATATAAAATAGTATTTTTTCTAAAAAATAAATTTAAGAAAAACTATTTTATGATCTTTTACACTCTCTATATTATTAATCTAATAAATCAGTTATATTTTAAGGCAAGTTTTGTTTAATATGAACAGGATATCCATTCAAATCAGGGCGACACAACTAATTTGTAAACCTTTAGTAAGACACAGATCTGCTGAAATGGTCTAAATGGAAAATGATTATATTTTATGTAACTCGATTCAATAAATGCTCTAATATATTACGAATTTTTGATTTTATATAAAGCTTCTGCTGTGGAAATCACGTTTGACAAAATGTTCTTGAAACACTAATATTTTAAATAAAAAGAGTTAATTTCCAATCAACTAAATCAATCACTTAAACTGACTGATTTATGAAAATTTGAATATCACTATTCAATAAAAAAAGAATAATTTTAGATTTTCCGCCGATCGTTTCAAAGAAAATACGCCAATCAGCGCACAGGTTTCTCAAGATTAATTGGCCTAAGATTATGAAAATGTTGAGTTTTTCTAAATTTTTAACACTCAAAACTTCATAAATAAGTCTTAGTTGATCATGGAAAACAGAAACATTCATTCATTTATTTAAAATTTGGTGTCTTGAATAATTTTCAGAATATGATACCTTACTACATTAAATTTAGACTTCATAATTTTTGAAATATATTTATAGGTCGGAACAAAATATTATTATTGATTTCCTTTCAATCCTTTTGAAAGCAAAACTAAAAACTGAATTTTATGCTGAATCTGAGAAATTTTTGTTGAATTATTCTTTGAGATATTACATAAATTATGAAAAATATTTTATAGTTCACATAAGACTTAAATACCGAGCGATTCTCTTTGCAGTACTTATATTCAATAGTAATAATAATAAATATATAAATAACAATAAAGATGATAAATAAAATAAAACGTTTGGTTTCATTAAAAAATATCTTTACATTAATTGCAATTTCAGCATTTCCACTTTAAATTAAATTTAAAGTTTTACCTTAAATGACATCAAATTAGGAAAATATATATAGTAAATTGAATGAAACGATCTAAACAACAGTATAAGTTTGGTATGACTATCAAAATTTGAAGATCAAAAATTTTTTTGTTTGAAAAGATATTAAGAGATAAGTTATTTGAAATATTTAATTGAAAATTATAGCGAGCGGTAATACTGGCGAATCGGCTGGTTGCTAAAGGGGCTAGTAAATAATAATTTTGAATCTTTGGAATAATCTACGTAGATTCATTCTACAATCTCTGCAAACGTCTGCAATTCACCACTATCTCCTCGTTTTAGCTATACCCAACTGCCAACTCACTACAACACTACAGGCTACTCCACAAACGACTCAATTTGCTTCCACAATAAACATCAAGACTCAGCACACAGCTCAGTTCAGCAATCGCTTGAGCTCCACACAAAACTTATTCTTCGCTGGACTATTCCGCTGTTATTCCGCTCTTACTATTCCGCTGTTACTTCGTTATTCTCCCTACGACTCGATACACGACTACAACTGACTCCAGTTTGAGACTGCCGGTCTTTTATACTTCCGAGAGGCGAGCCGAGAAGGTTTTGAACCAACCAGGCATATCTCTGGTCCAAATGGCTGAATCTCTAAGATTTTCGAAGTTTCCAGTAATATCTGTTTTGTCTCAAAATTCGTCGCCAAGCTCTGAGATTACTGACGCGGCACCCGATCAGCACCGAATAGAGCTGATCGTAAAAAGGTCTTTTCAGTGTTTGAACTGACCATACTGGGAAACAACATTGCAGATTTGTAACAATATTGTTTGGTTGAAATCAACTTTCTGATGCGGTGGAGATTTCTGTAAAATGGTAACTCACCTTATCACATTCGATATTGTAGTAATAATTTTTCACTCTGATAAATAGCATAATATTTTCTATCTTTGGCAATTGTAATTGAAAATAATTATTTAAAAATAGTTGTAAATAATTATTCAAAAGGTAAAATTCATTTTTAATATGATAATGTCAATTAAATAATGATAACTGTAATAATCGTTTCAGGTAATAAAGTTCTAATTTTTTATTTTTTTTATTTTAGAGTAGGAATTTCAAACTACTCATTCTAAATGGAATTACAACTGATGAAATTTATGCAGCCAATACAGCATTGTCAAATAAGGAATTTTTCTTCAACTTTTTAAACATTTTATCAATCATACCTGATCAATTCCTGAAAATCAAGCTTGTTGCAATACAATAGTTACGATACTCACTTGATTATTGAAATATATTGAAATGGTCAAATCAAGGGTGTAATTATCATGACCTTTCTTTCTCATACATGTAATCGAATGCAAGTGCTTGTATTTGGCGTATACAAAGTTATCTACAATCAGCCATTGAAAAGCTGAAAGACAGCTTAGATGACAATGATCATCAACCTATCTTCAAATGTGATGTAGTGGAATTGACTGTAATAGCTTTTACCAAATCTATAACTATAAATAATGTCCTAAAAAGATTCGTATGACAGCGTTTATTCCCTTTATTACAAATGTTTTATTGATATGAGTTTCCTCGCTCACTGCTACAGATAAACAGATAATTCAACAGATTTCATAAATAATTCAATCACTGAAAGTTCGTCAGCATAGAATCTGATCACTGGAAGTTCTTCAACATGGAATCTGATCAAAAGTCATGCGAATCTAAATATACCAATGATCTCTTCATTTTTATTCTCTGAATATATGAGAGCTTTCCAAAGGTTTAACAAAGAAAAAGGACATAGAAAAGAAAGCTTAAAAAGTAAATCAAAGTTTGTGACATACTGATTTTGGGAAACTAGCTTTACAGGCTTCGATATCAAATGATGTCCCTAAAAATAAAAATAAAAATAAGTCATTTAGCTATTTCAACAAAAAAAATTGTCTAAGGAAACACTTTCTGAGAATAATAATAGATTTTTTTTCAAACAATTCATTAAGTATAAGTGTTCTTCATCCATACTGAATATTTTTTAAATAATAAATAAAAATAGTAAATAAATTGTCCTCATATATATAGAAATTACATTTCAATCAAAAATAACTATCTCAATGTATTTTGTGGTAAAAGTTAGCAAACCCAGTATTTACCCAGATCAAAGGAAGGCACAGCTCATTGCTTTAGTATTGACCAACATTATGTTGTACTGCTATGTAAATTCTTCTGAAAAATAATTAAATAAATGTAAAATGATCAGAATTAAGGTAAATCATTTGCTAAAGTATAATGAACTTATAAATAAAGGAAGCTAATAAAAAGGTGAATATTGAAAAGTGGTCGTAGATGCCATATTTTCCCCTGTGCTGGTGATATTCATTACAGCTTTACATTAATTGATGAGTTTCCACAGATCTCACTGCCCCTGTCAGTTAGTATCCAGAAAAGGAGGATTTGGCAAAGATTGACAAGAGAGACATTATGAATTATATTACTTTAGAATTACATTATTATTTTAAATGAATCAAATGTGATTCGTGGGGATCGTTGAATGGACCAACTTCACAAACAAATTCATCTACGAAGCAAGGTGTTTCCTCCACACAAGGGAATATTCTGCAGGGGAATGACTAAAATATGTAATCATTCTCCTAATGCCACTTCAGTAAACTTCCTTATGCTATTCTATTTGATAAAGAAACAGTTATTTGTAGATGTATCAGGGTTTTTTCGTATTTATATAAAATTTACAGCAAATAATTTTATAAATCTGCACCAAAAGTATGAAGAGTAAATTAACTAATCATTGAAGTGTAAGTTAAATAATTTTACGGGTACAACAAAAACAATTTTAAAATTTCTTATAAGTATTAAAATTGTGTTTTCTTTTATGCAAATGTGAATAAAAAATAAAAAATAAATTATTCATAATATATGAACACGATCTCGATTTTAATGAAAGTAGTATTAAATATAGTTGTAATTAAAACTTTTTAAAGCTCTAAACATATTTTATTATTAGAATTTTTTCTAAAAAATTGAGTATTGAAATTATGGAAAAGAATATCTTTAGAGTATTAAATTTTTCGTTTATTTATGTTGAACAGAATAGTTGTAAATACCTGGAGTTTTTTTAATTATTAAATACTTAATTTAAATTTTAAAAAATTAGATTTACAGAGGAATTCTCAGAAAACAACTTTTCCATTCCAATGTATAAAATATGTTACAGCCAAAATACCTCATCTCTTCTTAATTAAGTTTGATTGTCTCATTTATCTAATTTTGAAATTCATAAATTATCTTTAGGTATTAATTAACTAAATTAATATTATATAAAGGATTCTTATCAGCTGCTAAAACATGTTCAAAATTCTAATTTTTAATGAATCATAGAATTTAAGTCCGTAGGTAAGTAAAATTTTTATTTCTTGTGTACAGAATTTTAAAAGAAAAAAATGATGCATTATAAAGCTTAATATTTATATTTATATACCTCTAAAATTTCAACAAAGATTGGCAAGATTAAATTTAATACTCCCGACAACTTTTTATAGTTATATACATCAAGTGAAAAAGTGCTAAAATCTCTCTTTACTCTCATTTACGATAATTTTAATTTGAAAATGAATTATTCAGTTATTTTCACATGTGAGCTTTTGGGATTAAATTTAACATTGCCCGACGAATTTTTATAACTACACTTGACACAAAAATAAAAAATGTTAATATTTATTCATGATCATCATGAAAATTTTAATATTAAAATAAATTGTTATATATTTTTCCTATTTGAGGTTTATCTCATAGACATTTATATATATTTTTTTTTTAATTTCAAATGAACTTCATCGGAAATCACAATTTATTTGAAAAATATTTTCTAAACATATTTTAGTTATGTTTCCTATTTCCAGGAAACAATATGAAGGAAAATATAACAAAACATCTTTCAAAAGATAACAATTAAATTACATAATTAAAGGAAATGAAAAATCTTTACTAATAATAATTGGTATGTTCTGTTTGATTAAATTTATTAATTTATAAAATTAATGATTTATGAATGAAATTAAAAATCTTTGGAATATTTTACCATAGAAATTACCAGCAAAATTAAAAAAGAAATGTATGTAATAGGAATGCCCCTGATGTCAAGCTGCATCAATGAAAGCTAAAAACGATAACGATTGCAGATATTTTTAAAAATCTTATTACGAGGTTTTTGTAATTTTGAATTACTAAAGGAGAAGTGATTTTCCTTTCATTTAAGGTTTCATTTCAGTTTACAAATTGAGTAAGAATTTAAAATATTAAGAAAAATCGCCCAGAGTATATAATGAAAAAAGTCCAAGATGCTGGGTAGTGGAAAAATGGCATTTACAACGCGAAGCTGAAACTACGAAACACAGTGAACAAAGATACATAAAGAACTTCCAGACACTAGAAACATAAGCTGACTTCAAAATTAAATAGAAACATTAATCTCTGCGCACAAATAACTAAAGATATCACTGCCATGGATTTTGGAAGCATTTTTGCCGACTGATTGACACCGATATTTCACATGAAACTACAATTTTAATCATAATCATAACAACCCATAATAATCTCAATGATTTAAGTAAATGTGCTTATTAGTCACTATATTTAGATGCAAGTAATTTGGCAAGCATCCTGGCCCGGGATAGCCTGGTTGGTAGAGCGTTGAATTCACGTCCCTTAAGTTGCGAGTTCAAACCCCACCGGCCGAAGATTCCACGCGTGCTTGGTGGCTGACGCGCGTATAAATATGTCGTGATCATAAATCACTCCATGTCGAGAGTAATAGCGCTGGGGGTACTGGATCAATGGTGATCGTTCTCTGATTCAGGTCTAAATTACGATCTGTGGATGAGTAAATGAAATGCGTGAATGAAGTCCGCCCCGTAAAAAGGATTGTGACGCTTGTGTAGCTAAGTCGTTATCTTGGCCCTAGATGGCGCTACTATGAAAAAAAAACAAGAGATGCTCCCCCACCGGCTTAAAATCGCTGACTTCGTATCAGCGGGCTTTTCCATGGCAAGTGCCATAAGAAACAACTACAACAACAGATGCAAGTAACAGACCGACATATAGTGAATAGTTAGACACATTTATTTCAACATTTGATAAGTATATGTATTTTTTATTATAAACCAGTGTAACAAATTTTATTTGTTTAGTTCTTTGTGTTTTATAGTTATTAAATTCACTAGTATCGAAGACTAAGACGGATAGATAATTTTGTGGATAGATTTTGTTCAAAATTTGTAAGAAATATAAATATTGCTGAGTTTTAACCATCTAGAGTGTTTGAGTTTCCGTGTTCACAAACAAATGGATTGCCGGACAGACATACCATATGTTTTTCGGATTCAGGAAAGTGTGAAACGTGGAGATTTTACAAACTGTGAGTTAATTTTTTGACGATTATAATATTTCGTATGTGAGAAAATAAAAAAGAAGAAGAATTTTGGATGGAAAAAGAACAAAAATTAATTTAATAGTAACGATACAAATTAAGGTGGCAAATATTTTACCATCAGTACGTCAGTTATTATACAATAGAAAAATATAATTCCAGCTGTATTTACTCTGAAATCTCAACGGACATGTTCGGAATTTCAGACTGTCAAATATGCACAAATACTCCTGAAATACTCCTGAAAGCAATTGATTAACTATTACCATTCTTAGACAGGTAAGGTAAGAAAATATTTACTTCTAACTCAAGCCAACGATTGATTGTTAGTTTTTAAAGAATTATATGGTTTGAAACCTCATAGGATACCAATTCCAAAGTTCCATCCTGTTTTAACCTAAATTAAGTTAAATTAAAAATGCATATGATCCAGTAGGAAAGGATGCATATTTAATGGATTATACTATGCTAAAGGGAGAATAGGAGTCGTCAGGCGTGTATCTACCAATTTCTCAAACCATGCTATTCAGTATCCATACACTAAGGAACATACCGTGCTACTTTGTGATATATTTGTTGAAAAAAATAAATTTATGATTAAAACGCATTTCTTTTTTTTGTTTTTTTCTTCTATCTTTTTAGCATGAGACACTATCTTAATATTCCTTGTTTGGCAATCCTTCTCATATTTATTATTATTACATAGATTACATCCGTAACAATTGCAAACCATCTTAATGGTGAAGTGTGATGACTTTTTTAATTGGAAAATATTGATGGTAAAATAATGATAATGTAATTAATGCAACATATATTCAAGTTTGAAGTTTTCTTACTAATATTTTCAATAATGATGCATAATCAGTAGAGATAGTTGGCTTAAAAAAGTTTATATAAATACGAGAATGCATTTCATTATTTCTGTTCCGTCATTATTGCAATATCTGGAATCTCACTTTGTTAATACGAATTAGCCATCTCACTCTGCTGACATTTTAATGTATGCGTTTTCAACTTCTCTTTTAACATCTGAAATCATATCTGATAATAAACTTTGGTAAACGAGGAAACAAAACCTGAAATAATACCTCAAAAACATTATCAAACCAAGGAAATAGATCATTGAGATGAGCGATAATAAACTTTCTAGAGCAATCTCAAACGTGCATTTCTAGAAATGATCATGATGAATTAGCATATATTCTCACCAATCAAAATGAGCATTTAGGAATAAAATAAGATGAGTAATAATAAAATAAAATGAACATTTTATGAATATTTTTTCACTGATAGAAAATATAATTTTTACAAAAAAGTTGTTCAATCTGCTTTACTTTAAGCAGATTAATTTCACATGGTGTGGCTTCTTTTTCAAATGGATATTAATTTCAAAAACTGAAATTTTTCAAACATAAAATGTAATTTTTAATAGTAAAATTTGATAACTCTTATAATATTAAATATTGAGAACATATGAATCTGTTTCAACAGTTTTTCTTTATTAATCGCAAATTAAATACTTGGATGGCTATCATGCTACCCTTATAATCATGTAGTGCAAACATCGTCATTAAATTAATCATATTGAATATTCCCTTCACTTTATCTACACACCAAAGTTTGATATAATAGGAATCCCGAACGTTTTTTTTTCTTTACTACACTGACAATCTAAAAACTAAACATACTGATTGAAATACTGTAATAACATAATTAATTGATTAAAATTTAATCAACTAAGTACAATGCAGCATTCAATTTACCAATAAAGTAATTAAATCACCACTAAAGAAAATAATCCATTGCGTTGTGCTGCTTATAAAAATTCATATAAAATCTTTATTTCGAGTTTAAAAAATCCAAATTTTCCCGCATATGCAAACCGTGCCCTCCCATTGAGAAATAAAGTGAACTTTATTCCAAAAGTAACAATTTTTCTGTCATGCCTGTACAAAATCATATTACGTGTGTGTGCGTGTGTGAGTGCATGTGTGTGTTAAGAAATAAGATGTTAAAGGAATGTTAAAGTCATCTTCTTTATTATAGCTACGCACAGACATGGGGAAGAACAGAATTCAATTCATCGATGTGGTAGCAATTATTTAGAACTGAATTATCATAGCATTTGTAACAAGTTTCATAGAAGACGCAAGAGAATCATCCAGACCTAACGTCCAATCAATTAATGGTCATCACAGAAGACACAACGTAGACGGCTGTAATACAGAATAGTCATCTTAGTTGATGTAATCAATTACCAGTCGCGGCTTCGTGTCAAAAGTAGGCTTATTCTGTGAAGCAATATTACATGATCCTCGTAGTGTGGGGAAAAGTCATCTTAGGGCAGCTGATGAATGATTTGTCTGATTTTCGCAACATATCTGAAGTGAAGCAAGATACAGGATAATAGTATTTTCATACACAAGGTGGATATTTTAGTGTCCGGTGGTGAATTGGTCATTTAATCGTGGATGCCTCTCGGGGGGCACGAGCACACTAGAGGGGGGCGCGATAATATCCAAGAGAAAATATTATTTAAAAAAATTAATTAACTGACTGAAAGGAAAGCACACATACACAAAGAAAACAAAATACATTTCGACTTATTTAATAACTTATTAAAGTAAAACAATTTACAAATCAAAACTTACTTAATCAAAACATACTAAATTAAAAACAAATTTAATAATTATTAGTGACTTCCTTGGCCCTGCCTTGCAGAGCAAAGTTTTTTGAAGGAAAGCTTAATATTAGAAATAGCTACTCACAGTTCTGTTTCTATATTTTGTCTTCAAAGGAGCCACAGCAGAAAATACAGTTTCACAAAGGTAGGATGTTTAATGGTAATAGAAGTGAAATGTCCTTGTTTTTAGTGCAGAAAAATCATCCTTACACCTGCCCAAAATTCAAATAGTGATTTATTATTAAATTGTCTTTTAGTTTCACCATTTGTCGTGAAGTCTATGAATTTTTTTTCCCTCATCAATTGAGAGTCCTTTGGGAGTCTTATGAAATGGATCCTAAATCCACTCGTAACTTGCTATGAGTTTGTGTTAAGCATGAAAATACTTTTTAAAATTCTTTGCCAGCATGGCTAAATAATTTTCAATGGTTACATAAACAACTTTTACATGTTCTTCTTCAGCCTTATAAGTTTTAGTACAATTATCCAGTTTTGCAAACATTGTTAGGTTTTTTTGTTTTAAATTTCTGCTCCACAATTCCAATTTTCTACAAAAAGCATTAACTTTATCACTCGTATCCAATATATGTGTATTTGCTCCTTGGAGTTGAAGATTCAAGTTATTTAATTTTTCGAATATGTCGACTAAGTACTTCAATTTCAACACAAATAAATCATCACGAAAACTCTCGTCCCCCTGTCTGTTTTCTTCTTTTAGGAAAATGGCGATTTCTTCTCTTAATTCATAAACACGTTGCAAAAATTTCCCACTTGATGACCATCTTGCCTCGCAATAAAATAGTAACGCTGAATGTACTGAACCCATGTCTTTACAAAGTGTGGAAAATATTTTCGATTTCATGGGTCTCATTTTTATATAATTTACTACGGTTACAACCGTAGTTAAGACAATATTCAAACCAGGACTCATTTCTTTCAAAGCCAACTCTTCTCTGTGGATCATGCAATGTGTTCACTGCGGCGAATTTTGTTTTACAAGCGCTTGTAAACCTTGGAATCTTCCGGACATTGAACGAGCACCATCGGTGCATATTCCGACGCAATTTTTCCATTCTATGTTTGCCTCCTTCATAAAATCATTTAAAATAGCAAATAATGCTAGCGCTGATGTTTTGAGTTCTATTGGTTTGCAGAAAAGTAGTTTTTCTACTACATATTATCACAAATTTGAACACAGGCAATTAAATGAGCATCCCTATTACTATCTGTTACTTCGTCAAGCTGTATTGAAAACAATTTATCACGCAACTTCGATAAAAGCTGACAATGTACATCTTCAGCTATATCGCAAATTCGACGAGCAGCAGTATCATTTGTAAGAGGTATGGACTGCAATTGCTTTGAAAAATTATCTCCAAACATAGTTTCTACAATCTCAATTGCTGCTGGCAAAATAAGCTCTTCACCAATGGTGTGAGGTTTTTTCATCTGGCTATTTTATATGAACTTTGTAAGATGCGATGAAAGCTTTTTTATTCACAGACAAAGTTTCTTTAAAAAATGATTTTTGTTTTTTATATTATTTTAATTTTAATTCGAAGAATTCTCTGGATTTGTTGACGTACTCACTATGAAGTGCTTCCAAATGTCGTTTATTGTGTTTCATGCTGTCTGCGGCCTACATTTTTGAGAAGATGATACACAGAGATTTATCTTCCTCATTTACTTCAGTACTGGTAAACCTGTACTGGTACTTCAATACTGAGAATATTTTCTTGATTTTATTTTCGGAACCACGCTCGTCTATATACTTGTTGATACTTGACTAATGCTTGCTTACTTCCGCTTAAAAATTCAATCATGAGCCTGCATAAATCTTCTGCCTTGAATATTTAATATGGTGAATTGCAATTAACACGAAAACATATATAACATACACATTCACGATAGATTCGATAGCGATAAAAGGGTCGACTCGAATAAGACTGGCTGGAATTGAAACTTCTTTAACTTTCCTTCTTCCTATGAGAAAACATTTGCTCCGTGCTTGCTCGAGACGGCATCGGTCGTGTGAATTCCCTTCCACAAACACTGCTATTTTTTTTTTTACTTTTGTTTCTCATGCTTCTGTTTTATTTCTTTTATTATTCGAAAAAATGTATTCCCAGTTTCTAAATTTAGCTCACCCCGTCTAGGTTAACTTTCATTGACGAATTTTTCTACTTTCATATTCTTTTAACGTTATCTCACTGTTTGGCTTTCATTTCAAATATAATTTTTAAATTTTCTCCGCTTTCATTCGCTTCATCTGTTTACCGCCCGCTTGTCCAAAATACAAGATGTGGTTTCTCGCCAACGTTGGCTTGCTTTTTCTCTTGTTTTGGCAGTTAGTTTAAAATAATTTAAAAACAGAATCCAAAATGCTCAATATACATTATTGATGTATACATTTTATTGTAATCTAGGGGGCGCGATGAAAATTATGATTGAAACTGGAACACGAATACTGAAAGGTTGAGAAACGCTGCTGTAAGAAATAGAAAACACAAATAATCCCGGAAAACAAAAGATATTAGTGGGTAAAATTTTGCTCGTTTTCAAACTGATTTTGATACAAAGTTTCAAAATTCCCCCATACAAATGAAGAAAGAAATATTTTGATTATTATAGCTTATTGAAATCATTCAAGAATAAAATACATGTTTGGGCTTATATATCTAGAAAAGTTTATAAAAAATAATGAAAAATAGTGTCTATTAAAAAACCATGTTGATAAATTTTGATCTTTTTTTTTATTTTTCACATTTTTAGAGAATTTCTATTTTTTATTCGATCAGT
This sequence comes from Argiope aurantia, assembly GCA_026543865.1. Lineage (NCBI taxonomy): Eukaryota > Metazoa > Arthropoda > Arachnida > Araneae > Araneidae > Argiope > Argiope aurantia. Next base: position 4,000 of record JAPMOR010085504.1, on the reverse strand, counting down.
AATAGAGTTGTATTCGTTTAAACGCATCTCTACAGATTTAATCATCCTCAATTTTCGTTATTACTGAATGTTTACTATGTGGCACGCCGATCAAAGCCAGTTTAATTAGTTTCCCGCATTTTACAATAACTAAATAATATTTTATTAGCAAAATATCTGCTTTATAACAAGTTTTTTTTATGCTTTCATGAAATATAAAAAATAATTTTCGAAATAATTTCGTATGAAAACTGAAAGTTCAGAAATAAATATGATTTGCATTTCAACCTTAAGTCATTTGTATCTACGTTTAATTTTTTAAATTTTATTTTTGATTGCCCCTTTAATGTATTTGGGTAGCTTTTAATACCACGCTTGATTTAAAAATTGCAGGAAAAACATTTGTTACTGAAGTTTTATAAGTTAATCAACCATCTGAAACTTAAAAGTTTCTAAAATATCATTATATACAAATTTTAATTTATTTCTTAATATTCTATACATTTTTATGAAATGAATATTATATCACATATGTCTAATGTTAATATTATTATTATTAACATTACATTATTATTACATTTATTAGTGACGAAATTTGAAATCTGACACTTCGATGCTTATTCTACAAGACTTCTCAGGATTTAAAAAAACTCTCTCTCTCT
>JAPMOR010085497.1:0-45941 GCA_026543865.1 Argiope aurantia | reverse complement strand
TGAAATTTATTTTGAATTCTTGTCATCAAGCATCTATACTGAAATTTGTATTTGATCGATCAAAAAAGAAGACATCCAAGAGTCTCATACTCATATAAGCATATTCTTAATATACTCCGAGATACAAAATGCAGCTATATGTTTCAAAATTGAAAGAAAAGGAACTATCCTGGTTGTGGATTTCATCATTCCCTACGCAATAGTCGACGGAATGAAGATTCGTTTAAAGGTAACTAAAAAGACAGTGTTTTCCAAGCTTCACCTTTCTTGGATCTCATCAAATAAGTCTCACACTAGAAATGTCTTTATAAGCTCTTTGGAATTTCTTTAGAGGACTACCCCGTGGGAAAAAAAGATTTTGAAATCTTCTAGAATTTATTTTGTTTATCTCTTTTAGTGATTTTGATAAAATACTTTGAAATCTTTTGGAATTTATTTTGTTTATCTCTTTTAGTGATTTTTATAAAAAGACTTTGAAATCTTTTAGAATTTATTTTGTTTATCTCTTTTAGTGATTTTGATAAAAGACTTTGAAATCTTTTAGAATTTATTTTTTTATCTCTTTTAGTGCTACAATTATGCCTCTAAATTAATTTCCAACTTCATAGTTAATTATTTGTTGCCAAATATCGTAAGCCTTAGAATCATTGGAACTGCGCAATTACTTTTCAAAACTGTTTCGACAGTTCTCAACAACAGGAGCGCGTGCTAAGTTTTTATTGCCGTAATTATACGCTCTTCTTTATTAATGATGATCTCTTAAGAAATATTTAATTATAAGCTAACTGATGGAGGAAATGACGCAATAAAATTACTGTCACTTCTTCTATTCTCACCCTCTAGTTTTCTACAGGCACGAAATTAATTGGAGAGGAGGGTAGTAAAATTCATAATTTTTATCACCCTATCTCCATTTTCTTTATCGCTGCATTAAATGTCTCATCTTTTCTTCATGCCGCCATTTTGGCGCTTATTAATACCTTTTTTGTATCAAACGCAAAATATATGCAGCCAATTTGCCCTCCGTGTTAAGAGACTTATTAAGGGAGAACTCATTTGCTTCCGCGGTAAGGACACATTTCTGTGTCGTCACACGCATTCCTTTTATGGTTATCCCCCTGCTAGGAAGGACGACATATTGAATAAAATTTTATGGAGCTATTGGGAGGAAAATCCTCTGTTTTTCCATCCGTTTCTTTCTTCTCTGTTTTTTCCCCTTCTTTTCTCGTTAAATGAACATTCTTTAGCTCACCCTATCTGCACTCGCCTCAGCTAGCTTTAAGCAGATCCAATTAGCAGAGGCTTTTATTGAATTCCGGCCTTCATATAAAAAAGGTAGTCATTTGGAATTAGAAGAAATATAAATTTATTCCGGGAGAAACGGGAAGTGTCTATAAATAGTTATTGTCGAGGGAAGAGTATCTCATCTTCGGGTAGGGGATCGTAAAGTTACGACTGCCCAAAAGCCGGCACCGTCTATAAAGCAAGAGGAAAAACAGAGGTTACATGAAAAGAAGGAAGGAGGGGACGTTTGGAAGGTCCATATCGGAGGAAGGAACTGCATCTTCGAATGAAGACTAGGGTGGACTCCTGGAAGAGGATATAAAATGTTATGAACTATTTTCTGCCAACTTTAAGTTTCTTGGATTAAATTAATTGGAATGGTAGGATATATCGGGATTCATAACTTTTTTTTAAGACTGCCGTCCTTAAAGTATTTCTCGTCATAACAACCTCAGCAGTAAGAGAATCAGCAATGACGAATTTTAATAATATTTGATAAGTTTATTCTTATCCAAGAATATGAGAATCCCCAAATTGTCGACTGAAACATTGAGAAAGAATATATAAAGTGATAAATATACACACACACAAAAAAACGTTTTCTTTCATCAGGCTTTTTTCCTTTTTAAATCTATCTGATGGCAGAAACTGGATCTTCGCTCATATAAAACTTCCTGTTTGGGAATCAAACCATGGCTTTGCAACATTGTGCAGGCATCACTAAACAAACTGGCCTGGTGTCCGGAAATTTGCATCTATATTCTAAACAAATATATAAAATTTCATCATGAATGAAACTATCTTTTTGTTTTTTGGTATTGTTGATTTCTTAGAAATACTATAATTCGTATATTATACATAGTATATTTAGTATTTTAATAGAATATTAATTATTCGAAAACTTCGCATTAACCTACTCACTGCCATTTACGAGATATCTCATAGGAAACTATTGAAAAATTAACGGTTTATAAATTTCGCTGCCAGTGAATGGGTTAAGAACATTCTTATTCTGTGAATAAATATGTTTATTCGTCTCGTCTTATAGCATTCTTAATTTTTGTTTCAATTGATTTTTATTAGAAAAATTAACGTCAAAATAAAATTGTAAAAGGAGATTTCTATCATATTTATAATACATTTTAACCTTCCATTATACAAGAATTTTTCTCTTGTAATTGCGTCTTAATTCCTTTATAACATTATTTAATTTCTGATAAAAAATATTATTTCCTAGTTTTCCTTTTTTTTTTTACCTAATTGATAGTAAAAGTGCTTTTAAAAGTGATTTATTTCTATTATTTTCTTCTTTGTAATCTTTAAAATATTTCAAGCTTAAAAATGTTATAGAATCTAAGTTAATATTTTCCAAATTTTCATCTAGTCGGCTTTAGTTTTTAAAAGTTTTATTTAAAAGTATTTAGTATTTAGTTGAAAAATAATATTTGATTGCTCGAAAATAATTAAAATAATGTATCGTCATCGCGAACAATATCCGCACAAATTTTAGAACTCTAAAACCTGAGAAAAAAAACAAGAAAAAGAAATCGATTACAAAATTTTACCTTTATTGATATAAAACATGTCGAATTAAAAAAATTGATTACAAAATTTTATCTTTATAGATATAAAACAAGTCGAATTGAAACGTTAAACGAGAATAAAATATGTAGAGGATATATCTGTATTTATAAAAGGTAATCATACAGTTGAGAAAAATATTTATTGTATTCATGAATTGTTTTCTTTTACATTTGTATTTCATTAAACGTGTACAGTGCAATTTATCTGCCATTGGAGAGGGATGGCACTCAGAGCACAGTAATTTTTTTTTCAGTCTTGGTTATGATCTATGGCTTGGCAAATGTAAATGGTGCAAACCTTGTAGCTCATACTTTAAATTTGTCTTGAAAATCACACAGAGTCACTATTTTGTGTCTTTATTTTACCTTCTAAAACTGATATCGGGGCATTTATTCGTCTTTTGTCCCCCTCTTTAATATGCTGGTGTATTCGTTTTCTTAATTCATCGACAATTCCCACTGAAGGGTATTCTGAGTACCTAGAGGAGGGATTTTCGAATAAGTAAACATTTTCTGGTTTCTTTTGCGAGAAAAAAAAATGTTGTAGAGTCAAATTACCTCCATTTCAATGACAGGATATGCTTCTTATGGGAGAGGCTGTACCGTTCATGGTGATAGCCTCTTCAACAAATGGTCCAGCTATTTTTAAACACCTGTTTTTGCATCATCGATATCGGTATTCTTCTTTTGTACCAATTTTCACGGATGGCTCAAAATCAGATGAACATGTCGGTTGTGGTATAATTCTTCCGTCTGATACACTGAGCTATCGTTTAAATAATTGCTGTTCAGTATTTACTCCTGAGTTGATGGCAATTTTCTTTGCCCTTCAGAAAATTTCGCCTTCTCCTAATCGTAGTTTTATTATTTATACCGATAGTATGAGAGCGTTGGAGACACTTTCGCACTACAGCAATCAGGTTCATCCGATTGCGATTAGAATTCTATTCACTTGGCGTCTTCTGCAAAATGAAGGCTTTCATATTCTATTTAGTTGGATCCCAAGTCACGTAGAGATTTCTGGGAATGAAGAGGCTGCAAAATCTGCAGACTCTCTTTTGTCCCATAGACTTCCATATTGTGACGTTAAGAGATTTTTCATTACACATATTTATTCAACATGGCAATTGGCATGGGATCTGAAGACCGAGAATAAACTTCATTCCGTCAAGCCTAAGATTGGTTTATGGCCTGTTCATCCAGTACGAGAGGTTCATGTGAAAATGATTCGCCTCCGTATAGGACACACCCGTTTTACACATCGCCATCTCATCTTCGGTGAAGGGGTGCCAATGTGTCCTACTTGTCATATTGCTTTTAGTGTGAAACATATTTTGATTGAATGTCCTGATTTTAATGTTCATCGTCATAATTTTTTCTACTCGTCTTCTCTGAAATTGCAAGACTTGGTGGATGAAATATACCACCCAAATATTTTTAAATTTTTAAGAGCTATTGGCTTTATCAACTATATATAACACCTTTTTCATCTGCCTGTCCTTCCTTTTATGTTAAATGTCTTTTTATATGATTATTTTACATTTGCGTTAAACATTGTTTAATATTGTTAACACTGTTTAATATTATTAATAATATATAAAACAGTTTTTTAATATTTGTATCGACGCATTTTACGTGGTTTTTCATTACGTGGTTCCTACACTTGTTTTTAAAATATGTTGTTTTAAATGTCTGTTCTGATTTTACCGTATGCTTGGCGCAGTATAGCCAAATATGGCTCTTGCGCCACTAAACCATATAAGACTCAACCTCAGTTTCATGTCTCATTGCGGCTCAGTGATGCGAATAACAATGATTATTCACAACATCCGAGTGTTCCGCTGCATAGCTCACTTATTGTTAATTCACCGACAAAAAAAGAAAAAAAAGCGTTTGCTTTTACAACTGCTTGCTTTGTTGGGGCAATGGCTTATTTCTGTATGCCTGATCTGCCCGTAGTTTGTAAATGACCTTTGAGGACCCACTGTATATGTAAAGAAAAAAAAACATTTATATTTTTTCATAAAGTGCAATGAATTTGTTTAACAAATATTATAAGTAAATTATCAGTTATAGTAGGGAAAATTGAGAGACAAAAGACCCAAGTTAGCTATTTTGAATGAAGACTCTCCTGTCATAATAGATTGTTTACAGTGATAAAATTTCCCAATAGCATCCAACATTATTCTCCACCCATTGAATGCTTTCACAAGTGCAAGTCAATGCACAGTGAATGCATTCCGTGAAAACTCTTTCTGTTTAGAATGCAATTTTTAATCCGCACCTACTCTGCACGCTAATCAGGTTAATCGAGACTCTGATTGTCCCTTGCCGATGTGGGTTTGATGAAGTCTCGCTAATTAGTTTCGAATTTCGAGAAATTTGGCGAGAGTGAACGTGCCTTTGGAAACGATTTGCTGTTGACGGCCGGTCTTCAAATTAGCAATTGTTCCAATGGATGCCCTTCCATTTATTCTGATACTTGCTCTGCTTTCTTGAGACTATTCAATGCGCACTACTTCTTCCTTATCCACTGTTCAGAAATTCAAATCAACTCTAATTTTTCTTGTGGACAAGATTAAAATAAACAGACAGTAAATCCCATATTAAACGTCTGTATGAAATTTCTATTCGTCTACTGAAACAGGTGTGTGTGTGTGTGGGGGGTCTTCAATTGGTTTTATCATATACTTCATAATGTTGTGTTTAGTTGCACTGTTTGATAAATAGGATTGACTAAACAGTTTGAACTTTTCCTGCTGACAGAAAGCCTTCAAACTTTTGCATAGATCTCTCACATATTAAAATTCCAATATCTTATTTTTTCTTGAGTTATTTGTTCTTAAACAATCCAGTATGCAGCATCAATGAAAACTTCTGGAGTTTCATTACAACAATGAAATTATTATTGCTAAATATGCTTAACAACTTCTTAAAAGTTTTTGAAAATTAGATAAAAAAATTATTCAGCAACTGAATTGATATTATTGAAGAAATGATTTTTTCAATTTTAAGTTGCTCTAAAAGTCATTTTTGTGCTGTAATTTTTTTTGGAAACTATGGCGAGGAAATGTGAAAATTGCACTTAATTAATCAAAATTCTAATAAAAATTTCGAGGCAGTCATTGTGAAGTATAGATTTTCATCTTTCAAAGTATTGGGTTGTTCGGAAAGTCATTTCATTTTTTCCCGACAGAGGATTTAATTGTATTTTTTTGCACCCAACTTCACATTTAAGCCGTATAATTTTTATATGCTTTGAAAGCTCATATAGCAAGGTTTGTGTGTGAAAAATTCCAATGAATTCTCCGCAGTAGTTTTGGGTTGGTGCCCTTTTAAATAGGAAGAGCGATACGCAGCATTTTCGACATATCTTACTGTTTTACTACAGAAAGGGTAAAAATGCTGTTCAAGCCAGAAAGAAATGGACCGATGTGTATGGAGAAGGTGTGTTGACAGTACGCCAGTGCCGGAACTGGTTCGCTAAATTTTTTAGATGGTAAAACCTTCACCTCACATGAGGAGGTCAAAAACCACCTCGATCCGTTTTTTGGCAGCAAAGACCAAACATTTTATGAGCATGGAATGATGCTACTACCAGAAAGATGGCAAAAGGTGTTGGACAAGAACGGCCAATATATAATTTAATAAAGTGTTTACTAAACAAATACTGTCTTTCATTTCCACACACACACACACAAAAAAAAAACGAAATTCTTTTCCGAACAACCCAATATATCTGCGCCAAATTTGGTAACAATAGGCTTAATGATAACTTTATACAGCGCCAATGTGTATATATGTTTGTACAAACATTGTATGTCCCGCTCTTTTTTGTAATTGGTGGAGATAGAAACTAAGTCGACACCATGAAAATTGTCACGTCGACATCCTTCTATTTATCTCTATGAGTTGCGAAGCGAGAAATTATCATCCGCTGCAAAGGTTTAACGTTTGACAAGGGAAAAAAGATCCCTCAAAATGACGAAGATCCATTAACGGCGATTAGATTTTCTAGAAACTGGTGATAAATGACACCTTTTATTATAGAATGCGTTCATTTATCTTCATATGAATCGGTTCTTTTTCCCTTTCGAGGTGGGTAAATAAGTAATAGGAATTAGGTGAAAATCGCAGCATGCGAGACTTAATCGAACGCGTTCATCCTGCCATGTCGTCGCGCTGGTGGAGAGCGAGGTGTCTGCCATTGGAGCCATTTATTTCATTCCACCCGATCTTGTTTTCATCCCAGCAACTGTAGAAAAAGTATTCTTGAATAATTTCAACAAAAGAAAAATATTTTTGAAATACGTTAAGGATTGCGATTACCTATTTCTATAATTTTATTTCAGTTACTAATTTATTCTAGTTTTCTGTTTATTTAATTATTGCTGTCATTTTATTGCAGTTGCAAGATCTCTGCGGTTTTCAGTTATTGGATTCACATAGGAACATATATAATTTTAAAATTTGCTTTCGGATTTAGGAAGGTAGGAATACGGAAAACCTCAAAATAAAATTTTTCTTAAAAAAGAATAAAATATACTACAATACTTTCTATACTATGCAGTAAATAAAAATAAAAAATTATACTGGAAATAAATAAATATAATAAATATTATACTATACAGATTACTATAAAGTAAAAATAGTTTGTACATTATTAGTTCAGACAAATAAAAATAATATTTTGTTAAATTGTTGAAAGGACAAAAATAAGTGGAACATCTAAACAGATGCTGCTCTGATATTTGTGACTAATATCAGTGTCTTCGAGCTATCCATGCCGTACCATTTGACATTCCATTGTTTATGTGCCTGCCTAAGAGACAGATGATACCTGCAGTTGGGGAACGTAGGCGTTTTTTTGGACAATCAGCAAATGGAATCGATTGGATCGCATTCAGATACGCCCTCTTGGACGTTCTCAGTGCATTATCAATAAACAAGTCCAGTGATTTCGTGTTCCAGCCAACGAGCTGACAATATTCGCTTTTTATATAAATATTAAAGAATCTAGATGGGATTCATTGATTTTTAATGTAGAAAGTATGTGCGTGTGTGTGCGTGCACGCGCGCTATTGTAATTCGTTTGTAATTAGCAGCTGTAAATTAAGTTCAGTTAGAGATAACGTTTCTAGAAATTTTGAAATTCCTTAATAGTTGAAGAAGAAAAATAAAATTAAATATAGAGTCAAAAATAAAAGTAAATAGATTTTAAAAATATATTTTTTTATAAAATTAAAATTTTTTAAATTAAAATTTAAAAGTAAATAAATACTAAAAGCTTGAATATAATTTATACCAACATTTTTTAGATTAATTTGAAATCACAAAAATGATTCACTCTTATAAATAATATAAAATGAAATTTTAACTGCACTCATTTTGCAAACTGTCTGTCTAGTTTAATCAAATCTTTTAAATGAAGTTAAAGGCTATTTTTTTATGCTTTTCGTATCAATTATATGTATTGCTAAAAAAATTATGAATTTTTCTGTGATAAATTTATTAAATTTTTATGCATTCCTTGGGTTAAAGATTTAATAAAATTATCTTTATATTCTAAAGTATACTCTTTGCTCCTCTGTAATTAAAACTTATCGAATTGTAAATCTTTCATTTTTATTGTATATTTATTTGATGATAAGTTTCCATTTATTACTATTATTTATTCCATTTATTATAAATTTTAAAAAAAAGTCATATATAGATATTTTTTTAATGTCTGTGGTGGTATGTAGATTATTATGATCTGTGCAGGAAGCAACAGGACGAATGTTGTTGGAAACATTTCTTTAATAATCACATTCACACACTTAAAACAAGCACAAAGACAAGACATTCACGCGCGCGCTTCACAGTTCAGTATCACATCTCATTCCAATTACAATCGCAATGCATTGACATATGGGATGGCCTAATCAGGTATCGCCATCCAGTATCCAAAAGAGAAGATAAGAGTAATGCAACTGCCAAATCCTCCCCCTCTGGCTCCGACGACGTCCCGGCAAGGAGACAGAATTTGAATTGTCTGGTAGTCTATTGGTTAAGAGTAATGCAACTGCTACATGTCAAATAATTGAAATAGCCTTTAAAAATCACAATATGACAAAAATATGTATCATATATGTAAAAAAATTTAAGAAATTATATCTCCACTGGCTGATGAAAATATTTGTTTAGTTAAAGAAATTTCAGGAAAATAATCTACGTTAAAAAAATAGAGTAATTGAAAAAATACAGAGTGAATTTAATTTTCATTCAATCTGTGCTTCTGAAATTATCTAGAATATAAAAAAGAAAAACCACGATAAAATTATTTAACCAATTAATATTTCATGAAGATTCGAAACTGTCTTCAGAGTTTTTCGATAAAATTTCTTTGTATTTTAAATTTTAAAACTCAAAATTCTTCAATGACTAAAACTTAAATTCATACATGACTAAATGAAGATATCTTAAAATCTTCGGTTTGAGAGACTTGTCACATACATATCACATTTCATTTAATTTTATTTAAATAATTTTGGGATATCAAGTTTATCGTAAACTAATCAGAGCAAAGTGTTTATTCAACAAAAAATAATTTTAAAATTATTCTTGCACATTAGGAAAGATGGATCTGATTTTACCTATTAAGACCTCATTGTAAAATTGTTGTAATTTCATACTGCATGGATGCCAGTTATTCTCTATATTGTTATGTTACAAACCTGCAATTCGGCTTCCCAGCATAGTTTGTTCCATCAATAGAAAGAAAGTTTTACAGTCATCTGAATGGGACTAGCGCGTCGGAGGTCCCAGAGCTTGGGGACAAACTTGGCGACCATTTGGCGACTTGGCGACGAATTTGGCGACTTTGGCGCCAAAATAGATAATACCCGAAACTTCGAGAATTTTCCCGATCCGTCCAGTAGTAACCGAGATACACCTCGAACGTTCCTGATTGGTTGAGAGGCTTCTAGCCCCGCCTCCTGAGACCTATAAAAGGAAGCGGCCGCCGCTGCCAAAAGGGGAGACGACGGAGTAGTCCGAGTTCGAGAGCAGCGGAGTCGAGTCGACGAAATCAGTAATCCGAGTCAGAGTCGGAGAAGTAGAAGACGGAGTAGTCGGAAGCGACGGGGTCAAGCTAGTGCTGAACTGAGCTGTGCGCTACAGTAGATTCTGGTTGTATGCTGCTGTGTGTGCTGTTGTATGCTACACGTCTCGGGTGAAGATAATCGTCTTCTGTGCTGTATATAGTTGTCGCTTTGTGCTGCCCTGTGTGTCTTCGTGTAAATAAACGTTGTTGTTTTATTTTCTACTGCCGTCTGCTGATTGAACGTTCTACACACCATATCCCTTCCACTATCCAAACGAACCCCGGTAAAGAAAATTTCGTAACAGTTATATTATACCGATTGCTCTTATTATATCAGTTACAGATGCCAATATTCACCATATTGTTGCTTTTGGAATGTTGAGCTCTGGACTGACTGTTCATAAACTATTCATCATGAATGCAACTTGAAAAATCAGACAAAATGTCAATTACTGCATCGAATATATAACGGCTCATCCTTGCCCTTCTTCTCTATGAAAGTAAAGATTTTGTAATTCATAATCTTTAAATCGTTCTTCAGGCACACTTCCTTGAAACGATGAATCGCTATACGTAATTCTGCTAACGATGCTTGTTTTCTTCTACAATTAAACTGGCATTACGATTTCATACAGAATAAATCGATAACATATTGAAATGTTCTTTGTTACTGAAACATGTCATTATTTTAGAAAACACGAGTGCGATGGAATTTATTTTCTTGCTCGGTATTCTAGTATGTCTTTGAGATATCTTAAATATTTAGTTTTTCAAGTTTATCTTCCTTCCTTTATAAAATCAATGTTATAAAATGTCAACCGAGGAAAGAGAATATCATTATATATAATTAGCATATTTTTAATGTCTTTCGTTTTGCAAGGTTTTTTTTTTCTTTTTGAAATCATGGTGATTGGATGCTATATTATTGATAAATATTTACATATGCCATTTTTTTTCTATGTTTAATATTTTTGTATTTCTGAAACAAATGTTATCATCTCAATTCACAAATGTTTCATGCTTAGTCTCTCTCAATTTGTAAATAAGCGTGTCTCTGCAACTTTTGTTGATAGAAATGTAAAACTTTTTGAATGCACGGATGTGAATGCACGTAAAATAAACGTTTTACTAATTGACTCTTTTATACACCTGGAGACGAATAAAAATATAATTTAAATTTAACATCAACCTCCACAGGAATCAAAGGTTTGGTTTGGTTTAGTTATATTAACGTCCCGTTTTAAAGCAACACTAGGGCAATTTTGGGACGGACCTCGTCATTTTGAACTACGGTCAGATGACGAGGACGACACTTGAGCTGGCACTCCCCTCTCCACACCACTTCACACCAGCAGGAGGACGTTTGGTCATGACGGATTTAACGTGCAACAGACCCCCTTACACGACGGTTCTTCGGTGGAATCGGGTCTCGAACCTGAAACTCTCCGGTTCCGAAGCCGAGACCTTACCACCAGGCCACCGCGACCCCCAGGAATCAAAGTGCTTTCATACAAATACTTACCTTATTTAATGAAACTTTGTTACTGGAAGTATATGTCTAGGTGCAATATTTTAATAAAATAAAATCTTATTCCATTTTTAAGACACTCTGTATAATGGCCATGAATGAAATAACCTCTGCTAGTCAACTTGTTTCCCTTTTGCAGTTACACGAAACCATTCAAAGCTATATATAGGGCTATAAGACGGCGAGACACACTCTTTGCAATTTCTATTGTAATAAATATGTATATATTAACAATTCATGAAAGCCAACACATTTTTCATGGCATTGAAAATTGTTAGTAATATTTTTTTTAATTATTGGGATAAGATACTAAATTAGTAAATCTTCTCTAGAATTCTTTCTCTTTTACAGTTTATATACAAGTATATTATATCAGATAACATTACTTTCGAGAATTCGTTTTCTTAATTAAAAACCAATCCCTCCTTGAACAAAAAGCATCTTCATTAATGAGACGGTCCGCAGTCAACAAGAGGAGATTGGAATGCATTTTAATTATTCAAATCTAATTAAGTTGACGAGATAAAATTTATCTCAATTTCAAAGATGAAGCCCTAATGAAAATGCTGATTAAAAAGGGAAAAGCTTGGCTTTAATTCTCAGTACAAAACGTTTGGGAATAGAGGAAAGAAAATTCAGTTGCGACTACCAGAAATATTTCGAATGTTTTTTTAAGAAGTTCTTGAGAAAAGCCTTATTGTTTAGTGAAATTCAGAGGTTTTATTTTTATTTTTAATTATCCGTTTCAAAATTCCAATCTTGTGTTTAAAAATATGAATCTCTCATTTTCAGAATTCCTTCATATGTGGTATACTTTAAAATATATTATGATTAAAATGTGTGCTTGGTACATTTTTTTTAATTAAAATTCCTTCGTATTAATTTAATTCTAAAATATGAAAATAAATATGTTTTTTTTCCTGTCTAGATTAAAATTCAAGAAAGAATAAATTTCCATGTTATTTAATTATGTTTAAAATAACACCGCAAAGGGTTAAATAACCTGAAATGATTTTCTGAATAAAATATTTTGGCTCACTTTCGTTGGAATGTTGTGCAGGGAAATAAATACTTTTGAAAATATTTCCGGGCACTTGCCTTTTAAGTTGGAATTATAGCAAAAAATGTTGATTATAGCAATTTCTTGTTGGGAAAAATAGAAAATGTTTGTAGTTCTTATTTTTGAAGATGGCAATGGAAAAGGTTTGCTTAACATTAAGTTGATAAGAGTTTTAATCCTGAGATTCTAAATATTATTTTAAGATGAAAATAAATTTATTTACCATATTTCTTGCTTTTCACATTATAGTTTAATGAATTAATAAAAAAAACATCGTTTCATATTCACAGTTCTGAAAGATAAGATGAAATTATTATTTAGCAGTTATCGTCCATCGACCTGTACGAAAATAAAAAATATTGAAATTCGAATACAAAACATAGTAGCATAATAATGTCTTAAGTTTGGCTTATTTACCTTATCTGGATCTACTCTGTATTTTGTGCGAAAGAATTTTACATCATTCTGTTAAAAAAAAAAGCTTTAAAACGTTATGCTGAATAAACAACTAAGATTCTGAAGTATGGTAAAGCATTATTTTCTGCTGTATAATAAAGATGAATGTGTGTGTATATTGACATAATATTTTATAAAGATAAAATATTTTAATAGAACTACCAAAATTGGCAAATATATACTTTGGAACATGAGAATGTGCTCCTTATAGCTATTGAAAGTTTATTAAAAATTAAGCGAAATGTTAATAATGATTTTAAGTAATAACTTCCGAAAATAATACAACATGAAAGTTATTTTTACATGATCTTAAAATTGAAAAGATTATTTTTTCAGTGATATCAATTTTTTTGTTGTATAATCTTTGCCTATTTTTAATAATATTTTAAGCTTATTTAACTAAATTTATTTCATTATTGAATTGGAATGCGTAGAATTTAAGAATTTTCAAAACTGCTTTTAATTTTCATTCTGATCCCCCTCCATCGTTATAATGAAATTCAGATTTATTTTTCCATAATGAGTGATGGTTTCTATTTAAAACATGTTTTTTGAAGAAATGACCACTGCTTGCTTGCGAAGTGAAAGCATTTATTTTTCATTTCATTTTCCAACAATGCTGCTCTTTATTGAAATTGGATATATAGAAATATATTATCCTTCTTATCATTTGAAAACTGACTTCTTATTTTAGTGTACTGATTTTTGTTGTTGTTGAATTAGAGAATTTTTATCGAATCATTTTTTGACTTATAACCTCACATTACAAAAAACTGTACGCTTTCAACTTTACACCCAGATTATTGATGTTTAAGGTTGTTAAATGATTAGTATGGAATGCATTTTTTTTTAAAAATTCATCTTTTTATATACGAATAAAAAACTTGAGTGAAAATTAAAGAGTGTATGTATTACAAAATTGCATGGTAAGAGTAGACGAATGAATATTTTGATAAGTAAATTTTAATTCCATAATAACGTTTAAAAACATTATTACATTATTTAAAACATGATTACAAATCACAGAAAAATAAATGAAAAAGATATCATTAAAATGATATTTTTTACCTCTTAAGATAATACAAGGACTGATTTTATTAGATAACTAACAAAACTATTATAATGAGATTATATATATACAGACTATTATAATGAGGATAATGGTTTTGAAAGATATGAACATCAATTTCCGTTGAAAAGTTGTAATGATTACACCAGCTGACGATGGTTAAGTCTATTTTTGGACTCGATTAAATTTTCTTTTTGAAATCTATTTCTTGGTTCCTTTTATGTCTTCTTTCCTCTGACTAAACGTAATTTTGGTAACGCGGCAATCTATATGCAGAAGAGTTCTAACAATATTTTTGCAACTCCATTTATTAGCTAAACGAATGGTTCAGTTTAGTAGAATTATGAAATTCATTGAATAGTTTGTTTATATCTCACTGTTGCCATTTGGCAATAAGAAATAAGTTCCACTTCGTTAATTTTATAAATACTGTGAAACCTCGCTAACAAGTATAATGCTACAAGTAAAAAAATGTACGTAACCCTAGTAAAGGACAATAAAGTTCAAACAAATATTTCTGAAATTATATGATTGCCACTATTAAATTTCAAATACTTGTACAAATTAGGATGCTACTGAAAACATTTGATCTTTGGGAGCTCGCATCTTTTATAGTTACAAATGATGGAGAAGAAAAACCGTTTTAGAAGAGTTGTGAACTCAACTCTTCTAGAACGTTGTAGGATGTTATTTGTTTTACTGGGGATTTCTGAGAGGACGAAGAGTAACCAAGTTTCTAAGCGATAAGAGAATGTTTATGAATTATTTCGTGTAATAAATTAGTCGAAGAGTACCAGAAGGAGTAACCAGATTAGTTTTAATTACTCAGTTTTATTAGTTTTAATTAGTTTCAGTCTGCAATAGATTTTTGCACCCACTGATTAATAGCTTAATTAATTCTTGAGAAGATTTGTTTGTCGGCAATCTCTTGAACTTTTCAGATAAGTTAAAATTCCCTGGATGAACTGCAGTAAGTGGCAATGAAATAGTTTTCTTTAACGAAATTTTGTCCAAAAGTAAAAACTTGATGAAAACGGGTAAATAATTATTTGGATTTTTCACACTTTTATTAAACTTGGTTACTTTCACTTTTGTAAAAAATAGAATTTGATAGTCGCTTTTTCAGGATGAAAATCCCTGAAATTTTTTGCGCTGGTTTATTGATAATGACAATATTTATAGGACTTAATTTTTGTTAATTATTTCAATTTAAATTGATTTCATTTTATTAATTAATTTTATTTAATTAATTAATGTAGCTTAATTTTTATTCCCTAAGAGTCCCATCATCTGGTAGCTAAAATTGAATATCTAAAGGAAAAACTGAGCATCTATTTATAATAAAAACATTGTACAAGGAACAAGAAATGAAACTGTAAGAAATGGGATAAATACATAAATTCTACTTTCATCAAAAAAGATGCTTTCTTAAAGCTGTTTTTTTTTTTTCTTTAAAATGATAAAGATTTAAGGACTACTCTTTCCCCAGACAATTATTAGAAGACACTTCAACTTATCTAAAATATTTTTTAATTGAGGTTTTTTTTTATCGTATTTTTTTCTCCACTTAATCCTAAGTTTCATAACAAGTTTTATGTCTTTAAAAGTTATCTGAAATTCTTTGTCTTTCAGGAATTTTTGCATTCTGAATTTTTTGAACAAGTATTTGAGGGTCCACTTGATTTAAGCTGGCGAGTGATGATGCCAACATGAAGTTTGCGCTTTCTGTTAATTCTGCCAAAGAGTGGAGCTTCCATTCTAATTTTCAAGAAGTTCTTGAGGGATGGGCGGTTTCTCAAAAGGACTTTCGTGTTAATGAGTACTTGATTTTGTTCTTGAATTAAAAGAAAATGTTTACTTTGCTGTTAAAAAGTCTGAAAGGGAGGAAACTTTTTACTTTGCCTTCTAATAGAAGCAAAAATTTTGGGAAAGTTAAAAAAAGCTCTTACAAAAACCCTCTGTTAAAAAGTTTTGGAAAAACTAAGAGTCACTTTATTTTTAGTGATAGACAGCTTGGTCATCATCTTTCAATAAAAATGGGGATAAATCAGTGGTAGCATTCTGTTCTGGATGTGGCATTCATGAAAAAAAAAATCAATCCTGGATTTTGTACCACTCTCTTTTGAGTAACTGTCTTCATAATTAGATTTAGAAATGTAGCTTTTGTATCCAGTCAAACAAATGAATTTTCTGTTGTATAGAATCGATACCACCTATGCATATATCTGGATAGACAGGTGACCTTTAAGCGGATTTGGTACAAAACTGACACTTGCAATTTAGATGCAACAACATTTTTGCATCTATTTTGTTCAGTTATCTTGTTTCCATGCATATTGAATGATTGATAGATATACTTTATGGAAATATACTACTATGGTCTTAAATTTGATACATAGGTTATAAACTTATTGTAGAGAAGAACACATGCCAATTTTCATTCGATTAATTCAAAGTGTTGGAATAATTTATTCATAAACAGACTTAATTTCAAAAAAAAAAAAAACTTTGAGTTTAGTAAGGAAGCAAACAAAAAAAAAACCCGATGTAATAACAATTGGTTTAATTTTTACTTTCCAGATTTAAAGTTCCAGTTTTGAGAATCACAAACTTGAGTGTACACTTTATGAAAAAAAAATCAATCTGGCAAACAGTATTTTTATTTAAATGAACCTATATAATTAACGCGATGCTGAGATGCAGTGTTAATTGATGTCCATTAGGAATTAGCTTTTTTGTTTCTGAAAATGAGTTATAGAATTCGAGCAAGTGTTGAATACTTGAAGATGGTAAATCTCTACGTCAAATTGCAAACAGGGTTCTTTTTCCATTGGCTTGCAACCTTAAACTGGCTACTCCGACCCGACTTGAGACACACGGAAAAATCTGAATGACTGGACTGCAACACTGATGGGAATTGTGGGTGAGTCCTAAGGGCCATCACCGGCCACGGTACATCCCTTTCCTAAGGATGTACGTCCCGTCATCGAGCGGAGGAGCCAGACCCCAGCTTTTTCTATACCCCCAAGGTGGCGAGAACCAACCACCGTGCCGGAAGCTTCTCATCCTCGCTTACGAGGTGCTCTCCTGGGGGAGTTGCGTTTGTGTAAAACAACCATCTGGTAATTTTACAACGGACGGGACTTTTTAAAGACTCATTTATTTTACAGTAATTGTGAGGGCTACTGCGATTTTGTAAACTCATATCAGAAGGATATATGAAAGCGATGCGATAAAATATACGAATGAAAAAAAAAGCTTTCCCAAATGTATTATTAAATTATTTTTAGCCTTTTCAATTGATT
Organism: Argiope aurantia; assembly: GCA_026543865.1. Lineage (NCBI taxonomy): Eukaryota > Metazoa > Arthropoda > Arachnida > Araneae > Araneidae > Argiope > Argiope aurantia. The sequence continues at coordinate 28,572 of JAPMOR010085497.1, read as the reverse complement.
TAAATTTAGTGTTAACTATATCACGCAATCCATCGGCTCACTCGCTAGACGTCTCAGATCCTCTTCAATACTGCACCGAGATCGTTGGCTGAAATCCACTGGCAAGCCCTCATCTCTGTTGAATTATTGCTCACCTGTTTTGCAGACCCTGCCTCGATTCGGCCGTGATAAATCGTGGCAGGGAAGAAAGATTAGCTAAGATATTTCCCTTTATGCAGCGATCCGCTTTCACCCGCTTCCTGCCCTCCATCCATCAAATTGGCGCGCATTCCTCTCTGGCTTCGATATTAATCGCCATCCACTTGGCGTGATGTTTTAATCGCTGACTTCTTCCTGGAGCACACTCGTCGCCTTCCGCTGATTTTTAATATTCTAAATATTTATGGCGTATTTAATACTGCTGGAATTTTAATCAAATCGAAGCACAGGGCATGAAATCCCTAGATACTATGGAAAAAAAGGCGGAGGATCGCCTTTATCTTTTTCAATATATAAACTCATTAAAAATTTATTTTTGTTTTTATTTCATTAAATATTCAAGTCCTTCCTAATCTCATCTAGCGTGGTTTCCCATTCTAGTCTCCAAGAAATACAGTGTAACTCTCTTTGGAGGAGAAGAAAATTTCTCGAAAGATAATATTCTTGAAAGATATTATTTCTTGCAAGATAATATTCTTAAATTTTTTGAAAGATAATAAATACAGATATAGTAATCAGCATGATTTTTTTAAGTCTTCCGGAAATACGGTATAATTCTCTTTGCAGACGAAGAAAATTTCTTGAAAGATAATATTTTAGCTTTGGGAAGAAAATCGGATCTTTCAAATGGTTGGTCCGTCTTCAGGCGATAGGTCATTTCGTTGGAAATCGAATTTTAATAGTGTTTTTACTTGGGATTCTTATCTGAAGTTTCCACATTTTAAAATATAGTTCTAAACATTTTAAAAAAATCATGACACTATTTAAAAAAATTCACTTTTCGATTGTAGAATTTCAGAAATCTTTATGGTTTGGTTATATTAACGTCCTGTTTGAAGCAACACTAGGGCTATTTTGGGACGGATCTCGTAATTTTGAACTACGGTCAGATGACGAGGACGACACATGAGCTGGCACTCCTCTCTCCACACCACACCACACTAGCGGGAGGACGTTTGGTCATGATGGATTTAACGTACAACAGGCCCCCTTACACGACGGTTCTTCGGTGAAATCGGGTCTCGAACCTGAAACCCTCCGCTTCCGAAGCCGAGACCTTACCACCAGATCACCGCGGCCCTCAGAAATCTTTATAAATGATAGTGCAGACTACAAAAAGAAAAGTATATGAGAAAATTAATTTTGAAGCTATATTTTTAATTAAAATTAATCATTATTTATTATTTTTCGTTTTCCAGTTTATCATCAGTTTTTTGTGCTTGCTGATTATGTAGTTATGATTAGCTCGTTTCCATTTTTTCTACATTTAAACTTATGAAGTCATAAAGAGAAAATAAAATAATTGTAAAAAAAAAATGGATTTGAGATTTGAAAATATCCGCTCCTTTTCAGAGCTCTCTAAATTAGTTTTGTCTGTTGATCATCCTTTACACTCGGATGTCTCCTCTCAGACAGCATTCAAGACGATACATCATCTTGACGCTTTTTTTTTTTATTTATTTTAAATTTTGAATCTAACCTTAATCTCGCTACTCAAACCCGCCCGAAAGAACACGGAAAATCTGCATGACCGGACTGCCGCAACAGCAACACTGTTGGGAACTGTGGTTGAGTTCTTAGGGCCATCACTGGTCACGGTACAACGCTTCCTTAAAGAAATACGTCATTGATGGGAGGAGCCAGACCCCCCCCCTTTTTGTGTACACACCAGGGTGCTGAGAACCAACCACCATGCCTGAATCTTCTCATCCTCAATTACGAGGTATCCTCCACGGTGGATAATTTTTAATGTTCAAAATACCTACAAAGGTGTAAGAAGTAGTAGATTAATTTTTCGGGGAAATTCAAATTAAAACAATCATATGTATTTTTCAATCATATGTATTTTGCGGAGCGATAAACAAGTTTTTGTATAAGCTGAATGCATCGAATTACTTTTCTGAGTGTAAAGGATTAATATGATCTGGAGATTTTACGAAATTTCATTCAAAACCCGAATTAGTCTGTTTGTAATTCAAAAATGCTAATAGCTAGATCGATGAATTGGAGCATGTAGAGAACTGCATTAAATGTAAGGACGCTCTGCATCGCTGTAAATATGTTATTCAAAAACAGATAAGTGAAATTTAGTGCGTGATCATGTTAGCAACATTATAGTTATGAATCAAATTTTTTATTTAATCACTTAAACGTCCCAAATCCATATTCGATTTTCTTCACTACTACGAAATATAAATCGCGCATGCGCAGTCGAGAGGAGTACGTTCCCTCAATTTCCCATCAAATTCTGGCAATATAAAGAAGGAAGAAAATGCTCCTGTATATTATACAAACACTTTTTGCTCTAATATTCTATAGTAAGTGTCAATAATACATTTTAAAATTCTTTAAAAGCGCAATTTTATTCCTAATTCATGCAAAGAACAATAACTGCTAAAAGTTAAAAATGTCTGTTCCATTAACACTTCTGATACTTTTTCATTTTATGTTAATTAAACGTGCTTCAATTATTTGTTTCAGTAAAGAATTTTGTTGTTTAAGCTATATTTTAAATTTTTTATTTCTCAAATTCATGTCAGTATTTTCTCGCTTTATTCAAAAAAGAGACTTCACATATCAATATAAATAAGAAACATTTTCCCTACACTTTTATTACAGTGCCAAATTAGTTTCCTTAAAATGTTCTTTAAAAGATAACACAATATTGAACAATATTCCCAAGTTAAGAGGAATGAAAAAAACAATTAATATCAGCTCGGAGAATTTTAAACACAAATTAAAAAATTTTTTCATCTCCTAAATGCTGGAACATAAATCTCGGTGCCATTTTTAAATTCTTGGAATTTTTTTCCTTATTATATTTGTCAGTGCAGGTGAAAAGAAGGAAAAAACTATTCTTTCTAAAATTAAAGCATTTCTATTCTTTCATTTTTGAAATAAGTAGAGTTGTAGCTTTATTCGGCGGGTTGCTGAAATTCCTTTGAGTATAATATTTGCGAAGATAAATTAATTTTTCTCTTTTGTCTAAATAAGTAAGTTTGTGTTTCGTTGTTTCTAAAGCAAAAAAGTTTTATTTCTCAAGGTAGGTTTTAAAAATCTCCTTTTTCCTTATGTGAAGGAATGCATTTATGCTTTTCTTAGTAATTATGAAAACAGATAAAGTAAAATGAGTTGTAAGTATATAGTGTTTATGTTAACTTTTAAAACGTATCCATGTATATGATAACTTTCTGTTTGAAGACTACTCATTAATTTCTTTTGTATCTTCCTTACTCTGATTGAAAGTACTTTCTGAATGACACAATAAACCATCTCCAGAACATTTTTAATACTATTTTGAAGCTTCATTATATTTCAACTACTCGACGCGTTGGATAGTTGCATTTGTAAAACCATTCAATGAAGCGCTCTGAAATTCGCATAGTGATTTGTTTATATTTGATCGCTTACATTCGATAATAATTAATAAGAACGATTTCTGCGTTTAAAGGTTAGAATTTTGCATTTATAGGTTTTAAAAAATAATAATAAATTCGCATGCGTTGTTTTCTTATTCTAGTTGCGTTTATTTTGAATTCTTCCTGATTCTCTTTCAAGAAAGAAACTGTTTGACACCCTGAATTCTTAATTCAGTTCCATATATGTAGGCGAATTTGTTTTATTCAGGTCCATATATGTAGGTGAGCGTTTATATATATATATATATATATATATATAAAAAATATGTTATAAAAATAAAGCAAATTCGCGTGATAGCGTGATCTTCTCCTAGTTGCACTTATTTTGCATTCTTCCTGATTCTCTTTCAAGAATGAAAGCGGGACTGAGCTCTTAATTCAGTTCCGTTCTCTGCGACAGATTCTGCAGCAGAAGAAGAGGACCCTCATGAATTATGGATGCCGATTTCTCATGTTTCTAATCAGATGCTTTTATGCTAATGTCTCAGAGCTATGTTTTTGTTTGCACCTCTTTTTCGCTGGTTTTTGTCTCGACTCAAACGAAGACATTTCTCCGGAGAAATCGGGTACAGTTGTTTACATTGTTTGGATGCACAAACTGGGGGGACGACTACCGACTGGGCTATTAAAATCTTCACTAAATTTGGAGGTGTGCGAGTGGATATTTTTGTTGTTTCATTTTGAATTCATCGACTACTGGGGATATATGTTAATGTGTTAGTTTTTTTTAATTTTTACAATAAATTAGAAATCATATTCTGTGCTCATGCCTAAATTTTGAATGATGCTAGTATCAAAGGCGGTTGTGAACTCTAGACTGAGCTAAAGCTTTCTTGTGCGCTATCATATTTAGTAGCAGTATTACAAGAAAATTCTTTTTTTGCAATTTTCTTTTCTACAGCATAAAAATTATTAATAAATACTGGCTTTTTTTGTATTCTTCTGATGAGTAGATGGGTGCCAAAAGTGGCGTTGCGCTTCTGAAAATAGGTCATCATTAAAATTGAAAAGTAGAATTTGAATAGCTATTAACGGACTAACTATTCAAAAAAAAATCTTTTATACGCATGTGTATTAGATGCAAAAGAAGCTAAAGACTGCCAAAGAACAAAAAATAAAGAAGCAGGTATAAAAATAAAAAGTGGAAAAGATATAAAGCAGGAGAGTCTACATAAATTCTACAGTAGCAGTATCATTGAAACGTAATTAGTAAACAATACAATTTAACAAAAACAGACAGTTTAAACATTGAAAAAAAATTAAAATCAAAGAGAAAAATATAAATAAATAAATGAAAAAATAAATAAGTAAATGAGAAATAAATAAATAAACAGGAAAAATAAATATATATTTTGGCTCAGTCTAAGGTAGAGGCCCTGATCAGGAACAAAAGACTAGATAAACTAGATTTTTGCATTTTTTTAAATATTCACAAGATATTGTCCACTTTTAACGGTGCCTGCCTTTCTCTATGCATACTTAGAAAAGCTCAGGCAATGGTAGAATCCCATTTAAAGTTTGCAACTGTTAAAAAAAAGCATTAACACTGGAAGTACCAAGAGAAATGCAGAATTGCTTTACCACAAGATAAATGTATTTTTTTTATATTCGCTTTTATGTATATGTATTTATTATTTAGGAATGAATAAATCGAACAAGAAGAATATAAATGGAGTCATAATAATTATAAAATAAGCCATTTTTATTTCTCCTAAAGGATGGAGAATACTAAAACACTTCTTTTATTATTTGTTTGGAAGTTGGTAGGCTACAAGACTTTTTTTATTCTTCTGTTTTGGTTCATTTCCCGCCTCTGAAGCCGCTTTCCTCTTTTTTATGTTCCTCCTGTAGTCTCGGAATGGGCATGGAATAATTTTTGACATTCATGACAATCGCCTCCATAAAGAGATGATTCCTATTTCTTTTATTCTGAGTAAATAATTCTATTTATTCCTGTTTGCATCGCTCGTAACTCTTTGCCTAAGGGGGGGGGGATCTTATATTACTGAATTTATAAATGCGCTGAAAGGTCCCTAACAATGGAATGAATATTCATTCTTTTGAGGATGCCGCTGCAAAGGAAATCTATAAATATTTAATTTCTTCGATCAGGAGCTTATTGTGGGATAAGAGAGCTGCGATCTCTCAAGACGCATGCCTTATGGTTTGTAGATCGAAAGTGTTCCTTTGCGTCGTCAGTAATGAACTATAAAGATTTGAATAGCATTCTGGAGAGTCATTCTTGGATGATTAAACGGATTTAGAGGCCGATGAACTTAAGTAGGCGTTAAATTTAATTATTTTATGTGGAAGCTTTACCATAAATTGAAGACATGTAGCTGCAGTTGCAGAATAACGCAATGGAAATTGTTTTCAGTATTGAATTCTCTGGGCGATACCGGAATATTGAAATCTATGGACGTTATCTACATTTTACGCTTATGTGTATATTACATTCATTAATACACGCATAATATACGCATTGTGTATGCGCATTTTTCCTTGAAACTTTATTTTAAATATTTGATATTAATTGTTTATTCATCAAAATTCGAAATTTTACGAGCACCGCTCTACACAGTATCCGCCAAAAAATTCGAAAACTATTGCCATTATTTAGACGAACCAACATCTGAGTTTGTACGCTTCAAAACAGAGAATAAAATGTCGTGGCTGAAGAAAAATGTGTTTTCTGTAAAATTAAATTGGCAAAACGCTACTTTTTTCAAAGCAGACCATATCCATTTCTATTCACAAATGCGAATTTTTATTTCTGTCATCAAAAAAAAAAAATCTATTGTTTTCGAATGCACAACTAAAATCTTCATGCAAGAAGTGTATAATGCAAAACTTTCAGTGCTCTTGAGTATGAGAGTGCCATTGGCAAGAAAGGGATTTCTGTTGCGTTTTCGAAAAGCACCATTGCTTTGGTTACGCTGAAAAGAATCGACACTTTCGTTTCATTGCTCTTCCGTTTAACGTATTGATTCCGTTTAACTTTCAATTCTATACAAATTGTATTAGGAATAGAATATGTCTGCAAACATCACGCAGGAACATGAAATAATTTTACTGCTATCATAATTCTTTTTGCAATTAGTGAATTCCCATCTCCTCCTTATTTTTCTTATCGTCATAAAGAATGAATTAAATCATGCCTTTAAATTATTTAAGAAAGCTCTATCCTAATGCTTATGGTAAACTTTTTATTTTGAGATAGTTTGGGCTTAATCCTTAACGTTCATTTTATATTTGCATGAAATGCTCTCCACACAGTTCTGAAGAATCGAGATCTGCAAAGCAGTGTTGAGAAATGACCCTTTGACGGCCATGGTATGATATAGCAGCCATGGACAGAAGTTCATTCGTTCATTTCCATGTTATATCGAGTACAAATCCTTGGATAGATAGGGAATAAACTTTTCGTCCAATTTGATATAAAATTCGATGCAGCTCTGCTGAAATGATACATCAAATTTTAGCCACCTATTTAATCCCATTTGTGAGTAAACGTGTTTTAATTCACATAGCTGAATAGGCAAATTTCTTATCAAAGAATTACTCCTCTAACTTCATTGAAGACCTGCAGTTTCAAATTCAAGACTATGTATCAAATGTTGTGCACATTCAGACCGACGAGAGGTGATAGAATTCCAACGATGTGCCCTGGAAGATCTGAAAGCCGGGCATTCGCCAAAATCTCTTTATGGAATTTTCTGACAATTACTGTATTTTGTCTTCTTTTACGGAGAAATAAGTCACTGTGCCCTGTTTTTTAAATAAAATCTGGAAAACGAAGCACTTCTTTAGAAAGGTTTCAGTTTTAATTCAAGGGTTATTTTACAGACTTCTTTAGAACTCCGGGTGCTTTTGTGCATGTCTGGAATCTCTCTCTCCCGCTTCAAGTGTTTTTGATGCTCTCCCATATTCCGTTCCATGCAAAGTGGAGGTTTTCTTTTGCAGTGTTTGGTCAGGGGATGACTGGACATCACTCCTCACTCGCCTCGAGTGTTTTCTCTAGTCTCGCAGTTGTTTTTTTGGTCACGTAAGAGCATTCAGCAGAGACCCATTTTCTTCTTGGCCTCGATATTGGAGAAAGAAAGGAAGAAATGGGATATCTTCCGATTTTCTAAATTCATATCCGCAATGGAATGAAAGTCGAGACAGAATTCTTTTCGAGTCCGTTCTGTCAACCTGCCTTCTATAAGATTTAACATAGTTTTTTTTTATTCTCTCCGTTCCAAACATGAAATATCCATCTGCATGAAAAATGAGATATGTATTCGTGCCATAAATATAAATACGGATTTGCTCAGTTCGGGATGCTCATGGATAGTGAATATTACTTTCTCATCTATGAAATGTGCAAAGTATTCTCCTCATCAAAATAATTCTGCTTTGAGATTTGGAGGAACCTCCACATTTAAGGCTCCTCTGAATTCAAAACTTGCATTCTTGAATTTATATCCGTCTGTTTGTAAAGACGATTTCCCGAAAATAAAACAAGCAATAGGTATGGAATTTTGACATTTAACATGTTGAATAAATTTGCACACTGTCATCCATTTTTGGTCGAAATTTCATCAGTAGGAAGTTTGCCTGTCTGTTCGCGCATTCGTGTTAGCTAGGTGATGGAGTAGATTAGGCATATGTATTTATCGTTAATACATATGCATATCGTTAATACAGATCTGTTTCAGTCTTTGTATTCGATCGAATAAAAAGGCAGCCTGTTGAAATCGAGGAAAAGAAGGCATCCCATATCCGCAGTCTTCTTCATTGTGTTATGATACATAATATAGTTTAAGTATATAAGAAGGCCGAGGGGAGAACTTTCCCATTAGTTTATTTATTTTTGTAAATAAATTTAATTGTTAAAAAAAAATGTTGCAAATTTTATTTTTTAAAAAGAAAAGTCATAACACTGTCACCCGACCCTTGTAGAAGGGAAGGATGGAAAGGGATGGAAGAGAAACATTCTGCATCTTAGAGAAAGATTCAACAACAGAATCACTGAATCACAAACAAAAACCACTTTTGCTATCGTATTCTAGTTGCGCGAAATACTCTGAGTGATCACTTAAGACATATTTGTTCTGTGAACCGGTGTGTTGATTGCGGTATGTAATTAAAATCCTTCGACGCATCTTGGGCAGACACAGTCTGAATCCATTTAAATTTAGGTTTCTAGTTTTATATTTTGAACGTATGCAGCTATTTGCTTCGCATCACACTCGTATTCAACTAACTACTCTCTAGATATCGCGTTCTAACCAACATTCGGTTATTGTCTGCCACCCTCATACACACAAAACTATATCCCTTGAAAATGCATCTTTAAACTTCAATCACGCATGTAAAATATTTTCAAACTTTCCTACAAGGGTTTAATATACATAAACCTTATCTCATAACGTAGCAAATGTATTATATCACTATGTCAAAGAATTAGAAAATCCTTATAATTGTCTCTTTAGGCGAGTGCCCTTTATTAAAATACATTAGACGTACCTTTTTTTTTTTAATTTAATTTAGCACGTAGTTACTTGTTAGTACAAAGTACTCGTTAAGGAGAGCGTCTTCGGAATTTTAATTAGATCATTAATTTAAAAATTAAAGCCAATGGAAAATATTGCAACTAATTCAAGAAATTAAAAAATTATATATAATTTTATAAAGTAAATATAAATAAGCAAATATCTTAATATTCTACCTCAGTTGCTTCGAGCATATGAAAAAAAAGGCACATCGACCTAAACTCTCTGTAGAGTTATCAAATTTAGCACGCATTTATTTGTTAGTAGAAAGTGCTCGTTAAGAAAGACGTCTTCAGAATTTTCATTAGATTATTAATTTTCCATTTAATTCAGTGAAACGTATTGTTACTAATTCAAGTAATTAAATCTAATTTTAGAAAGCAAACATATAAACGTAATTTTTATGACGATTAGAAACTCAAAACAATAAGCAAGAATAATGTTTTCGGACAAAAATGAAACCGAACAGATTTTTATTACTTTTTCTTAACCTCGAATTTAATTTAAAAACGGGAAGGCGAGGTTCATGCGGAGGATGTTCATTAATATTTTTTTCAAATTTCCTTCCAAAATAATTTTTAAAAATTTAAAGATGTCTATATTTTAAATTATATAGACAATTATATTATTATTATTTTAAATTATATAGATTTGATGACTTTGACTCGCTATCATCAAATCTAAGCTTAGAATGATGAAAATCTAAAATTTATTTAAGTTGATCTGCCATATGAAGATTTTTGTTTTTATCAAAGTATACTTACTCACGTTCCATATATGAAGTCATTTCATGCTTCCGTCAGTTTTGTAGTTTCCTGCAAAAGGGTAAAGATGCGGTTTCGACAAATGGTCAGTTGTAGACTTAAACAGTTACTTTTGTCATGTGAGTATAACATGACAACAATAACTGTTGAAAACAGTTATTTTGTCGGCATTTAAAAAATAGTCAAAAATAACTAATTGAAAAGAACATGACAAAGGAGTATTTTTTAAGTATATTTTAAATATTTATATTTAAATTTCAAACCATAAATAATTATTTCTGCCTGGATTACTCTATCTTTAGAAATCATTTATGCAATTCGAATTCTTTTGATGTCGGGATGAACGAGTATCGGCTATTTCGCCAATTATCACGATGTGTTATGGCGCTTAGTTATCATTACTTCTTCGATATTATCTATTCTATTTCAACCCTCAGTTATGAACTCCTTTCTGAAAGCATTCTGAAAAGTTCGAGGTAAAAGTACCAAAAAATTAAAATGCTTCAGTAATAGATATTACATTAATTGTATAGATTTTAACATCCTTTTTTTTTTTTTTTTTTTACAAGCAAGAACATAAATGAGTGTACATTTCGCTTTAAGATGGGTTTACACTCGGTTAGTAGGCAGCGCATGGTAATGACTTGTTCCAATACCCTTGTTTTTTTTTTATACTGCGTATGCAACTGTAGAATTTGGAGGGTTTTTTTTTTTTTGGTTAGAAAAAAATTAATCACTTATCACAGATTAATTCCGACATTTTTTGCTCTTTGTGCTGTCTGATGCGACGGTTTTTTTCATTTTATTTGCCATTTTTTTCTATACTTATATAAATTAAAGTACGTTGACCTTTTTCTTTATTTTACTATGTTTCTTTGTATAAATATCCATTAATTTAACAGGATGCGCAGTGAAAAAGAAAAGTCCTGGGACGTCAAAACGGCAATTTATAGCCAAGCATGGAATGCCTGAATCTATCTTATGAAATTGTGGCAAACATAAATCAGCCTCTTTCTACGCATACGTTGTCTGTCTTCTAGCCTTCTTATAACTGGCCGAGTGTAAACCCACCTTTAAAATGGGCATGCATGCTTTAAATTTATTTGGAAGACAACGCGGGCATTTATTTAGATATCCGTCTGCATTATTAACCTTTACTATTTCCCCTCATATTTAAGGTGCTGCTAGTATGTGTTATGTAGTATTATTAATAAACTGTTGTATTTTCTTATTCCTGGTGTTTCTAGAAGCTAAATCGGTGTTAATCATGAAGTGAAATACAGTTGTTGATTTCAAATTGCAAGAATGAGATCTATATTTATGTTTTTGCGTAAAATTTAATTCGTTGCATAACATGTTTAAAAATACTTAATTTTTTTAGTCTTAATTTTAATTTGATCACTTTGTTTAGTTTTTCATGAATATGGTAAAGCACTACAAAGTCTGAAACAAGAAAACTCAGGGAGGGGGAGGGGAGAGATTGCTTGGAATTTTGTAAAAATGCTTCTGTGGCAATAGTCTTTCAATAGGGTAAAATTCAAAAGTTTGCCATTTTGAGATTTCTCTGGACCGCGGTCTCACAGTTGTTTTTCTCGTTGAATGCTAGACTTTTCCATCTATATGATCAGTATTTAAAAGTGAATGAAAATTCTGCAGAAGTCGCTTATTTGGGGGTCGAGGGAGTGAGTCCCAAGATATCTAACGTGGGCCGCCAGCCACTTGCTGACGTCTCGTTAGCTCATGATAGATTCTTCCTCTGCATTTTCTTTTACCCTGCAACCCAAAGAGAAGAAGAAAGGGGTGTGCTCTGAGAAATATATTAAAGGGAGAGAAAGGGGTGCTTGGTGATTTAGACGTCATCAATCATGAGTTTAGATGCCGAGGGGGGCGCACATTTTATGTTACAGGCCAGATTTCCAACCATAACCATTTCTATTGCACCAGGGTCTACTCCAAGATAAATATTTTTTATGCGTGCCTACCTCAATGATGGTGGAAAAATTTTTTGAAGCGATTATTTTTACCCAAGTCAGTGAAAGTAATAATAATTCTGAAGATTTTGCGAAATGCAGAATTATCAAAGAAGTACTTCCAGAATTTATGAAGAAGGATGACACTATTTTAGATCCTTAGATTTTCTTTTTATGGACAAATGTTAAATTAAAAAATAAAGAATTACTTGACGCAATTTTTAGCTTAATAATTTGATAATTAGTTTAATAATGACGTAATTCTTTCGTTTAAACGAAGTTTCATGAATCATTAAAACATTCTGTTGTTTGCAACTTCGATGATTTCCTATTACCATTCCCCTGCATTTTTTTTATATCTTACAATAGATAAATCGTGATTTGCTCTTGAATCCTTAAGAATTAAACCAATCTATTTCTTCTAACTTGAATTGTGCCATGTTTGTGAAGATAAAATTTTATAATTGATTTTTTTTTTGCTCCCTTTTTGATGTGCTAGAGTTTTGAAAATTTGTGCAGTAGTACATTTCTAATGAAAATACCATATAATATTTACTCTTCCTATTCAACTGGTCATACTTCTAAAGGAGAGGCTCTCAGAGTCTTTAAGACTGACGGATAATCAGCGTTAGTAACGCAAACTAAATTTCCTTTTTGTTACTTCATTATAACTGTAACTTTAACAATACATCATCAAAAAATTCAGTCCAGGTATGTTAAATGTTTACTTTTTTCTTCTCCTTTCTTTTGTGATATATTTTTTTTATCAAAGAGAAATAATTAAGTTTGTAATCTAATAATTCCCACAAATATAGGATATTTTGAAAAAAATTCTTGTAATTTTTTTCCCTTATCCCCACAAGCTAAAACTTTGGTCGCTTAATAATAAAAATAGTTTTTCTCATAGATCTCTAGAATAGCTTATCAATAGCTCATCTTTTATCTATGTTTAAAAAAATAGCTTATCTCAAAATACATCTTTTCATTTAATTGGATTTGTCACTTTTATAAAAATGGCATTTTTAAACATCTCTAAGATAGTTTTGTAAGTTAACACATTTGTGTTCTCGATGACACTATTCTATTTTAATATATTCAGAATTCAGTTATTAACTCATAAATTCATCTACTTAAATTTTCATCCATTTTGAGTGGAAATATGAAAAATAAATACTGGTTTCGTGGTCTCGATCTATTTATTACAATGAACTGTATATAAAAATTTAAGAAAAAAACACATTAAAATTAAATAATTTTACTTTTTGTACATAAATAAATTTAAAAAAATATTTTTATTAAATATATTAAATTTTTTGTTATAATAAATATGATAATTTTTAGGAAGTAGTATAAATTTATAAAGGTATGATGGATAAAATGGTATAATCTGAATTCTGGTATTTCAGTTCTATTATTTTACTTAGCACATCTTTATTGTTACGAATAAAAACTATTAATGAATCATATTCCATATAAACTACTTTGCGTGTTGTAATCATAACATTCAAATGTAGAGAAACGAAATTTTAGCTTTGTCATCATCGTCATATTATTATCGTTATTATTTTGCTATATAAAAATAACTCAAAATTTTTTTAAATAAGTATATGTTTGCCTGTGGTATAAAAGGATCCCTGCATTTGATTTGTCCTGATTCACAACATTTCGTATACCAAAAAATTTGATTCGTTGCAAAGCAACCCTTTCTGAATCAACGAAACGTTCTTGAATTGAATTAGTAATGGAATGGAATGAGGAGACCTAATACCCCCGAAAATGACGAGAGAAGGAAACTGATCCTGAGTGATTCCTCCAGATTGTTTAAATCTGATACTCCTCCCCAAATTGCATTTGTCTGGGGAACCAGATTTATTTTGGGATGCGAATTCCATTTTGCTGAATTTATTTTTATCTTTCTGATCGCAGTTTCAAAAAAGTAGCGCCTTTTGATTGGAGTAGCGATACTAAATTAGAGTTTTCTTTCTCAATTCAAAGTAGTTTTCTATCCATAATTCCGAAGATTTTTTTCTTTTTTCACTTGAAAGTTTCTTCTTTTGAACATTACAACGAAATGAGACGGGAATTTTACTATATCATCGCATTCTTGCTAGTTATGGAACTCGAGGAAGAAATTTATTACATTTAACTACAAATAATGAAAACATTTATGGTGCATATTTTTTCATTATCTTTTCCGCCTGTTCTGGATATATTGTAATAGTTTGCCAAAAGTACAGTATAAAAAAGTAAAGTACCTCAAATGAATTTATTAGTATTCATCTTTAAACGTTATTCATAAATGCAATATACAATGATCGTAACAGCAAATAGAAATAAAATGCGTTTATTACAAAATGACTTGCATTTCTAAGCCGAATTCTGTGAAATATAAACGTACTAAATTTCTTATTATGCCGGGTTTATACTCGGCGAATTATAAAGGGCCAGTAGGCAGAACATGCGTAGAAAGGCTGAAAAATGCTGTTCGGTCAATAGCAAGTTATTGTCCCGACGGGAGAACAACATGTCGCTGTATATGGTAGGGGTTTTTTTTTTCCTTTACTGCACATGCGTTAGTAAAATTTGACGGGTTTTTTTTTATTTGACGTGAAAAAATTGCTCGCTTTTCATAGATTAATACCGACATTTTTTGCTCTTTGTTCTTTCTGATGCAAGGTTATGTGTGTTTTTCATTTTATTTACCATTCTTTTTCTATAGTTTTCCAAATTTAGATATATTGATTTTTTTTCTATTTTAACATGTTCCTTTGTGTAAATATCCATCATTTTATTACTTTATAAGATTTAATACTTTATAAAGTTGTGGCAGACATAATTCAGTCTTTTTCTGCTCATGCGTTGCCTACTGACCGTCTTATTACTGATCGAATGTAAACCCGGCATAAGATTATATAATAATTATAGTTAAATTTGCCTATGCTATTCGATGACAAATTACTGCATCAATGCCGTCTTATTTTTTAAATACTGAATTTTATTGCGGACTTCTTTGCGTGCAGTTATGCGGTGAATATAAGGCACAATCATTTTTTTTAATGGTTGAGTTTTATTGAGGATTGAATTTTTTCATTTCGCTCGCGACAAGCATGTTAAATATGCGGACGCTGGTAATGAAATTCACTTCTAATGTCATACCTCTAAGTATCGATTATGCCTGTGTCATTTTTATTTCCTCATGTATGAAGCATTGTAATCGTCAAAAAGTTTTTACCCCTAGATTTTGACAGATACCTGTATTTTAATTCTGTCTGGATGTAAGAACTGTGTCTGTCGGTCTGATTGTGAATACAGCAATTCAGACACACAATGAGCTAGGCAAATGAAATTCAGAATATATTTTTTCACAAGAATTGCAGATGTGTGTCGGATTTTGGACCTAATGGCTATCGGTCTGCATGTACGATCGTGGTGAAGCAAAATTACAACTACTTAGATAAATGAAATTTGGCGTCTGATCTGGTCACACAAATTCTAGACTTGCATCAAATTCTGTCACCAGTCAGCTCACTGATGTTTGAAATATTTTCTGCTTCAAACAAATATTTAAAAAAAATTACACGCGAAAAAATATAAGTTATGGGACTACGTTCGGAATGAATTTTTTGAAAAACGATCGAAAATAGTTACTTCTTGGGTTCATCAAATGATTAGTTATGTTTTAGTGGTTCATCAAGTGATTTGTTTAAAATTTTGTTAAGGTATATATTTTCTAGTTTCTGAATCAAAAAATAAGCTTTGTTTCTATTGTGTCTTTAAATATTGGGGTTCGTTTGATGCATAACACGAATTTTTTTTTTCACATTGTAAAGCATTAATACAACTAAAAATATTTCTAAATGAAATAGTTTATTTTCTAGTTAAGGACATATTGGGAAATTTTTATACCAAATTTCAGCAAAATATATAGATAAGATTTTAGTTTATGAGATTTTTAATAAAAAAAATTAGAATTTGAGAAAATAGCCTCCAAAAATGTAAAATAGTATTAAAACGCATGTAAATGCAAGTATAAAAATCAACCTAACTTGCCAGAAAATCAATTTAGAAACAAATTCCAACGGTTTTTTACAGAAATCTTTTCAAACAATAATAATTGTCGTGGCTGGTTCGTGAGTGCTTAACAAACTTAGAAAAACTTAACAAATTTATTTCAGATTCGTTGGAGTTACTCTGCTCAGTAACTCCTTCCTCTCCAAGAGCCAACGCTCGAATGACCTCACTCTTTTAATTACACTCGCGCTAGTCGTCTAGCGCCATCTATGAACGTTTATTTCCTAACGCTTCAAAATCCAATCACTACAATAATATTAAATAAAGTATTACAGTCGTCAAAACATATTGAACTCCAGATTTTGACTTATCTCCATATTTTAGACCTTCCCATATTCGAAAAACACATATTTGAGATTGTATCCATTTGTTGGTCTGCCCTGTGAAAATGATAACTCAAAAAAGCTTTGAACTAAACGGAAGAAATTTTACATGTGGTGTTTACACCAAGTTTGTGAGTCTATCAAATTTTGAAACAAAATCAATCAGAGAAAGTCTTCCTGTCTAGCGAAGAGAGCTATATGGATAAAATTAGGCACACAGATTTAGCATTAATAGTGTCGACACATATCAAAGTTTCAGCCAAATCCAAAAAGAGATTGACCTTTTATGGCTCCTTTACTTTCAGAAACACTTAAACATGACAATTAAAAAAATGCAATGACTTAAATATATCATATTTTCTATGTGATTTTGTGACAACAATTGCAGTTATCGATTCAATTTCTGTTTTAGACATTTGAAAAAAATTGCGTCAAAGATAAATTTGATTTTCAAACACTATTAAAAAGGGGATCACTTGCCAAAAAAAAAAAAAAAAAAACTCGCCAAGGATCACACGATAGATTCAGTAAAAATGATAAATTTCCTCCAAATATCTCGATGCCTGTAATATAAAGTTTCCACTTCCGTTTCATGTTTTTGTCGACTACAAAATGGCTTTTTTTCTCATTCTGTAAATTTATTGCCTTTGCTGCTTCAATTTTTAATTCGTTTTTGTTGTTTATTTTTTTCTGTTGTTTTTATCCTTATTTTTATCTGTACATATTTTTATCTATGTATGTAGTTGTTTCTACTTACTTCTTTAAGCCTTGTGCTGTACTTTGTGGTGCACAAGGAGTGACATATTATTAATAAAAAAAATCGATATTTTGTAACTATTGTTTGATCATGCCATTGCCATGAAATGCATTCGTGGCTTCACCCAAGTTGTACAATCTAGGGATACGATCTTTATTGGAGAATATGAGAGACAGTTTTGAGAAATTCACTTCCGCTGGTTATTTTCTCGTATACATAACATATAAAGAGAAAATAATGTAATAGCGAAATAATTGACCTAGAGATAATGATAATTCTTTACACTATAAATCTCCTTCATTCAGAAAAAAAATCATTTTTGGAACTCTATTTTTCAGTTGGAGAATATCTCGAAAAGCTAATCATCGAAAACAATAAAACTTAGTTTAGATCCCCCCCCCCCGAAAATTGTAGACTTTTTTTCAAATTTTCGATGAAATCTTTCCGTAAAAGACTATCAGTCCTTCCGATTGCATGCAAACACAATAGAACAAGTAAAATGAAATTTGATAAATGCTCTTGTAATGAGAACTGTAGATTTATATGAAATTTTTGATTAATTCAATCAATGGAAAAAGGTTGAAATAATCACAATATGTATCGTAATGCAAAGCTGAGTTTAGTTTAGTTTGGTTTAGTTTAGCTATATTAACGTCCCGTTTAAAGCAACACTAGGGCTATTTTGGGACGGACCTCGTAATTTTGAACCGCGGTCAGATGACGAGGACGACACCTGAGCTGCCACCCCCCTCTCCACACCACACCAACGGGAGGACGTTTGGTCATGACAGATTTAACGTGCAACAGACCCGGTTCCGAAGCCAAGACTTTACCACCAGGCCACCGCGGCCCAATGCAAAGCTGAAGTGAAAGTTGAAGGAGATCATTCCAGTTGTATATGGTTTTGAGTGCATTATTTGCATTTATTCCTGAATGTGCATAGATTTTTATGCGAAATCGGATCAAATCCAATTAGTTAGCAATAAAAATACTAACTCTGAAATAATGAAGTAACTAAAGATTTTCTGTCATATTTTGTGAGAATAAATAATATCTCAAAATGAATCATTCTGCGTCGTTTCCATGTCTAAATATAAAAAGATTAAATATCATTCATAGATGGCCTCAAATTTGGAATAAAATATTACTAGTTTAAACAATTAAAACAATAAAAATATTTTCAATTTTTTCTATGGTGTATGTTTTATGATATGAAATGAAACATAATAATCAGTCGCCAATATCCTTTGTCTGCGCCACATCGAAAGGTACTGAAGTAGAGGCGCGTGTTCGCCCGAGGCACCGATGCTGCTGAATCTGCATTGCCGGATAGATGAATTTCCTTTCTTTGTTGGCGACACGACGGAAACATGCTGACTGAAAAAATTTAGCTTTCCATAATTATCTACCCTCACTTGAAAACGGGACCTGGGGCTAAGTTACTTCAGTCCAGAAAACGTTTTTTCTTTCCGAATCTGAAGGGTTTTAGCAATTAAATTTAGTTCAGATGTTGAACGCTTATATGAGTTAGGCTATATAGTGGGTAAAAAGGTTTCCGTATGGTAGACAAAATGATAATAAATTAGTATAATTGTGCTTTCTATCTTTAAAAAAACTAATTATATATGATTAATATGAATCTTTAAAAGGGAGTTTCATAATAAATTTCCTTTGCTATAAAACAAAGCAAATATTTTTGCAGTTTTTAAGATAAATGACGAAGTGTCGTGCAAAAACAGTTTTCGTACGCTATAAAATTCGTCCTACCGTGTTTTACAACTAAACCATTGTAAATATTCTATGTTTGTTGGTTTGTCAGTATAAAGAACACAACATAGTAACTTTTGTTTAATTCCAGTTTGTAGCCGATCGTCTTAAAATAGAAGTTCCATAAGCCATTCGAGAGTTAGTTATTCGGTTGCGAAAAGATGGATTATCTAAGAAAAGTATTAGTGAAATTCCTAACTTACCAAAGTGTACAGTGAAAATTTGTCTTTATTGAAAAATACATTGAGCTGCAAACATTTGAGGATTGAGATCGATCCGGAAACCCTCCGAAGTTAAATCGCTTGAATATAAGAAATATCATGCTTAAGGTGCAAGATAATCCGTGGATTAGTGTCTCTCAAATGACAACTGATTTAAGGGTTGATTATAATATTAAAGTCACACCCTAAATGGGGAGAAATGTCATTAAAAAGGGATATAATGGACGTGTGGCCCTTAAGAAGCCCTTTATATGTGTTCATTGATTGGTTGAATGAATCAGTCGATAGAAGTTTAGATATCAGCTTTTTTTCTCACTACCCTACATATATGATCGTCTAAGCATAAACTATTTTAAATCGTCAACAAACAATAATAATGAAGAGAAAAGTCTGCATTTTAGAAGAAAAGTAATTTATTTGTAATAACAACAGGTAAAATTTGATTTACATGATTTTAGGCATTCGGAATTTAAAATAAATTCAAGATGGTTGCCATTTTCATAGGGATGTCAGATATTTTCTTTCCTCCAATCTAATCCATACTGGATGGTTTGAATTAAATTTTTCCAATCTCATTTCGCAGAATAAACAAATAGAAATACTGTTTATAGATGAAAATACGACGGACGTTCTGGAATTTCAATCGAAATATTTCCTGTGCGGTATTTCGGAACTTAATTTAAGTTGCCAGATTCCAAAAACAGAACCAAGAATCAGACGAGAATATTTCCTTTTCTCCCTTCGTGCACTTCCTTTATCTGAAAGGCTGTTATTTTGTCAGACAACTCTTTGAACTCCAGTTTTAAAGAGTAAATGACTTGCTTGATAGAATCCTTCAAGTTTAACAAACAGTACTGAATTTTCGTAGCGATATACTTTTCACGCACTTTTTAGCTGATATTTTAACATTCGAGTAGGAAAGATATAGCAAAAAAAAAATGACTAAAAGCATTTATACGAATTTATATAGATGGATTCATAAAGAAGTATACAGTTTCAATGCACTCTCAATCAAGAACAATATCACCTCTAACAGAATTCAGAGTAGTCATTTTAAATTTTGTTAGAGACAGTCGCTGAGGTTCTGTGCGTGACCCCTTAGAAGGGGCCGTACACTTTCTTTCTGGACACTGGACCCAACAAATTTACCTTAAGGAATCTCGTATGTGTTGCACTGTGTATTTTTGATTCTCTCTTACCCAAAAGGAAACATTGTTCTTGTGTACCTTCCTCCCGACTTGAATTGTTGCCTCATCAATGAAAACTATGTGATCGGCAAAATCATTTTTTTTATACTGAAGCTGCATATTGGCACACAATTGAAAGCGCTTTTGTTCGTTAAAATCATTCAGATTTTGCAACACCTGTAGTTTAGTTCGTAAGGAATCATTTTCAGCTTCTTTCTCAAAATTCTCCAGACGATGGGCTGAGAAATCTGCACTTCACTTCCCTCCCTCTGCTTGAGATGATTTTTCCGGGCTTCGTTGAATGACGATTTCTTGCGATGCATTCAGTCGTCCAGGGCTTATGCCTTTGCACAATCAGCGTGTAGTTTAAAAAAAAATTCACGACATTGATAGAGGTTTTCTAATTGGAACATCTTTTCCGATTTGTGATCAAATATGCCATTGCACAACAGTTACGGATTCGATTTTGCTAAACTGAAGAACAAAAATAGCTTCCTCCACTGCGGACGCCGCCATTTCGACTGACTAGTCACATGACACACATGCTATTGCCTATGGGATTTCTGCCAAGGGCGCGACACAAACTTTATAAGTATATCTACTCTACGATTCGTTAAGGTGGTTCCTGTCTTTGACTGCTTTTGTTTTACAACATCTGGAAAGTGTATACTTCTTTATGATTCACCATGTATTTATATCACTACCTATCCATCTGTAATCTTCATGTTGTCTTTTCATATAGTTGGTTTTAGAACAAAATGTCATGATGGCAGTGTTTCAGAACCTATTACATAATATACCGGGTGCGGCATAAATTCGTGCAAACTTCAAAAAATCATAATAAAAAAAAAGTAATGCTCGAAAAAAACTGCGGTTTGCGGGAATATTTTCAGAGAGCCTTTGGATTTTGTTATTTCAATTAAAAAAATATATTTAAAATATGAGCGATAGATGGCGCCCACACGTCATACCGAGACTGTTTATGCAAATCAGTATAGCTATAAAACACAAGGCTGGAAATGGATCTGTCATTCGACGCCAGTAGCATGGTATCGCTACCGGATCGATCACTAGTGGTGAAACTGTTCTATAAGAACGGTGAATCCGCGACTAAAGCATTGCGACAGTTACGGACGGTGAAAGGAATTAAGGCGAAGGAAATCCCAATTTCATCGAATGGGATATTGCATTTAGTTCGCCCTTTTCAGGAAACGGGAAGATTAGAGGACCGTCCACGAAGTGGCAGACCATCCGTCAGCACTGACCGCGTCCCTGTTATCCAAAGAGTCATAAGAAATGTGGCAGCCGAGACTTCAACGGGGAGTTGCAGGGCACGTGAAGCAAGTAAAGTAACAGGAATTCAGTAAAGGTCGATCCGACGCATTCTGCACGAAATCTTGAAGCTGCATTCGTACAAGATAGAGGCATTTCACCAGTTGTTGCCAGCAGATTGCGACAAAAGACAAGCCTTTGCAACATGGGGGCTCGCACAAATGGAACGTGACCCTCAATGGTTACTGAACATCATGTGGACAGATGAAGCCCACTTTTCATTGCATGGGGACGTCAATACGCAAAACAGTCGTATCTGTGCAGCATCAAAACCGTCGTGCGTTCACGACCAAACCACTATATTCTCCACATGTGACTGTTTGGTGCGGTTTCACTGCGCCCTTCATTCTAGGTCCTTTCTTTTTTTAAGAGCGTTGTCCTGTATCCGGCTGGAAAACCTGTTCCGTCACTGCAGAACGCTATTTTAGGCTTTTGCGTGACAACGTTATGCCTGCTTTGCAGCAAAGGCGTGCATTATCTTCCGTCACCTTCATGCAGGATGGTGCCCCGCCCCACGTTGCTAGTTCCGTTAAGACGTTCCTCCTAGACACATTCACTGAGGACAGAGTGATAAGCCGAGGATGTAAGAATGAATGGCCCTCACGCCAGATCTTTCCCCAGCGGATTTTTGGTTGTAGGGATACCTGAAGTCTCGTGTCTACCGGGGCTCTCCTGCCACTTTGATGGAACTGAAAGATGCCATTCAATTGGTCGTTGATGGCATCGATGCCGACATCTTACAAGCCTCACTTGCTTAATACCTTGTGATGGCGGTCATGTTGAGCATTTTTTGCTTTAAAATAAAATGTACTATAATGTTACTGTGCTCTGTTTTCCTGATTTGCATAAACCGTCTCGGTATGACGTGTGAGCGCCATCTATTGGTCATTTTTAAATACATTTTTTAATGGAAATAACGAAATCCAAAGGCTCTCTGAACATATTCCCGCAAACCGCAATTTTTTTCGAGTATTACTTTTTTTATTATGATTTTCTGAAGTTTGTACGAATTTATGCCGCACTCGGCATATCCCAGTATTAAAGAAGGCATATTTTTTTATTCGTTGATCTGTTATTTAATCTTTTTAATACAATAATGACAAAGAGTCAACTTCAGAATTTGGGGGCGTGGCTTCGTTACATCTGTCCATGGAAGAATCGCCGTAGTGCATATTCTAAATCCATCGTGAAACAAACGTTCTCTTGTTGATGTGGTTTGAAATTTTGGTGACTGGATGCTGCCCGGAATTGGTCTTGTGTAGTTTCATAACCCGATGCTGACTTAACTAAAATTAAACTTTTTGTCCAGTGTTAACCCAGCTACTTCGGTCGAGCTTTGCATAAAGAAAATTTCATTTCTTTTGTATGAATTAATGGGAACAATGCTGATTTAAATAAATGATATTACTATAGTTATACATAAATCGGAGTATTTAAATATTTGAACATGTAAAACTCAAATTTTTTTCATAAAAAGAGAAAATAAATTTCAATTTTATTTTATCCCCATCTTTAAAAGATGAAAACGCAATGAAGATGCGTTTTTAAATTGTCTTGTTCACGGATAGACATAATTCGAAAAATGAAATTAAGTTGGTTTAAACTTGAAGGTGTATTAATCCATTGATATATGAATCAACTTTACTTCCTAATTGGATGAAACACTCTATTTGGGCTATTTATTATTATTTTAATTCCTATAATAATAATATAAGGGTCTTTGAGATATTAAAGTATTCTGAAAATTTTTTGTTCTTTTTAAATTATCTGATACTTTTACTAAATTATATATTAAAAGTTCAATAATTCGATGCACGAATCAGACTTTTCAATGTGTATGAATATTAATTTCAAAAGATCGATTTCAATACTTTCTCTTTTTATATATGAAGAAAAACGTTGATTTCCGAGAGCATGCATATTTCTAGTTTTAAAAGCTAAAAAGTGTTTGAAGCATCTTGTTTATTCTTTATTTCGTTAAATTATATTAATTTCCGCAAGAGTACAAAAAAGTCCTTTTAATATGAATGTTTATTTATCTTAACGTTATTTGCCATAAGGACCAAGTTTATTCCTAAAGATCGTTTAGTTTCATTTCTACTTTTCTCAAAAGAACCGCTTTAATATTCATTCCTTATTTCTTTCTCACTATTCTTACTCATCTACAGAAAAGATTTTCCTGTAGAAATTGTCTCTTTGTTCTCCTTCATTTGAATATCTCAGAACTGCTGAAAGTTAATTAAATTAGCCTGCTTTTTTTTTCTTCTTTAAACAAAAAGAAGAAAAAGCGAATTCATCTCGCCTCAGTTATTTTTGTCGACTTTTCCCCCATCTTTGAAGAAATCTACCTAAATGATTCTTTTGAGAAGCGATATTTCCCCCTTTAGGCAAACATTTTCAATTCCGATATTTGCATTTCTTAACTGTAGCTAAAGGCTTTAACAAAAGTCTTTGGGTGTTTTAGATTCCATATATTTTATTTACACTTTCGTTTTCAAAGATCTCGCCCACAACTCTCCATTTTTGCTCAGAAAAAAAAACAATAAAGCAATTTTACTAGTGATCGGGTTTTCGTAGTTTTCTCGTATTTCAAAGAGAAAGAAAGATAAACATTGTAGTATCAAAACGTTTTTCACATCTTAATTCCGCTTTGCCATCACTTCTTTACTACTACATGAACATTCAAGACAAAAATGGTGATTCTATTTCCTTTCCTCGAAGATCGTTAGGCCAAAGGCGATTGATTCTCTTTGTTTGCAGTAATTCAATAATGTTTGGGATAATAGAATGCGGTCTCTTAGAAAATTATGATTCATCTGTTTAGTTTTCTTTTTTTCTGTATGAAAGAAAGATCTTCGTAAATTACGATTTTTATAGAAACCAAAATTTTAATTGCGCTGTAAATTTTTGTATCGATTACGAATTGAAATTTTCCAAGTTTTCTACATTGCAATTTGGAAATTTCAAAAAAACTATGCTATCTAAATTTAATCTGTTTTTTTTAATCAGAATTCAGAGTTTTTAATCAGAATAATTTAATCAATTTATTCGATATATAAAGATAATATTTAAGGTAATAATCAAATATTTCATTCGAATTACTACTTATTTAAATTTTACAAGCTGATATTTAATTGTAAAAATCAAATAAAAAATCGATTTCCATTTTCAAGTTTTCTATATTCTAATTCAGAAATTTCAAAAAAAAAGTTTTTTTTAAATTTAATATGTTTATACAATTCATTCGGTATATAAAGTTAATATTGAATTTTGTAATTTAAGATTTCGTACGAATTATTGTTTATTTAAATTTTACATGCTGATATTTAATTGTAAAAATCAAATCAAAAATCGAATTCCATTTTCAAATTTTCTATATTGCTTTTGTAAATTTCAAAAAAAATTATCTTTTTATGCAATTTATTCGGTATATAAAGGTAATATTGAATGTAATAAACAAAGATTTTATAAAAATTACTGTTTATTTAAATTTTATAAGCTGACATTTAATTGAAAAAATCAAACCAAAAATCGAATTCCATTTTTCAAGTTTTCTATATTGCAATTTAGAAATTTCAAAAAAACTACGTTTTCTAAATTTAATCTGTTTATACAATTCATTCGGTATATAAATTTAATATTGAATGTAATAAGTAAAGATGTGATACAAATTATTGTTTATTTAAATTTTACAAGCTGATATTTAATTACAAAAATCCAGTTTAAGAAATTTTAAAATTGATTATCTAAGGACTTATAGTAATAAATATTGTAAGCTTCAAACATGGTAGGCTGCAATTTAAAATTCTTTATTAGATGAATATTTATTTTACGAAATAGTGAAAAAAAAAGCAGAGTGGCGATTTGGAAGAACTGGATAAGGAAATTTCATAGGTACTGTGGTGGTGTTATGTAGAGTGTTGTTTAAAGCACTTCATCGCTATTAGAAAAATAAACTCTTTATTTCACTAACTACTATCGTAACATCACCGCTTAGCGCACGTATACATAGAACGGGGATTCCCCGGGCGAAGTATTAACATAGATTGTATTAGGGAAATTAGATAGGTAGCGCTTTAGAATAACATGAATGCAAGATGGCGCTACGATCACTACAGTACTTTTAGGCATTTTCATTCTTAATATATCTGAATCCCCCCTGTTGCTTTTGGGGAACGCAAAACTTTAAAAAACTCGTGAAAATATTTAAAAAATCGCAGAAAAATTAAACGAAACAATTTACACATCTTAATGAAGAAAATAAAAAAGTTATCATTTAATAACTAAAAATTGTGATTTGGCATTTTCTAATAGCATTTTGCTGCATTTCAGACTGCTGTTAATATGGTTAAATTATAGTCTGCTGACTGTTAATAGCGTTATTCATAAAATTGTAAATGTGATGGCAAAATAAAGGAGAGAAAAGGAGAAAAAAAAATCAATAACTGGATTCAGCTTTTTTCTACAGGTTCTAGAGCAAATACAGTCTGCAAAAGTTTTTAAATTTAATCCTCTTATTTATCATTTGAAAAAAAATTTGAAATTTGAATGCAAAATTAGCCATAAGACGAACATTTCTTTTTTAGTGTATCACGAATTCTTATCTCGTTGCTGTATGTTTGACACAAACTTTTTGGGTGGCAGTGTCCTAACTCATTCATATTCATTTACCGTCTAGATCAAATTATCTGGCAAAAATATTTACAATTTAGACAGATAAAAATAAATGCATTCCGCAATCTTTATTAAATTTAATTCAATTGGCGTGTCTATCAAATAATGAGAAATAAATATTGTCCCTGTTGATATCACAGCGGTTAAGGATATAGAATTAGAGATACCATACTAATTATTAAAACAAAAACAAATATTAATCTCACAGTTTCTTTTTACTGGAAAACATGTTCACTACTACAAAATGATCATTCCAAGTAAAAGAATATACATCTTGTATATATCTGAAAAACAGTTGTAATAAGAAAATGTTTTCAACTTCCATGGAAGATTGCTGTTGTTAAAAGCCCTGGAACAGCTTCAAGCCCACAGATTTCTAATCGTCTTTCGAAACTGGAATAAATCCATCAAATTCCCTTACGGATGAAAGAAGATTTTCACCAGCAGTTTTTCAACATCCTTTTATCTGCTTGGAGATAAACCGAATCTGAAAAGATTCTATAGAATGTCTTTCAAAGATAATAGAAAAAATAAGCCTTTTATTATTGAATAATTTAACAACATGATAACATTGATCACTTCTTAAAACTTCCGACTCTTTAAAAATAGCTCCAAGGACACATAAAAAAGTTTCAAAATTGTATCAATTCAATATTCAAAAATACTTGTTTACGTATGGGTATGCATTTTATTTTTCGTACTTTAAGCAACAGCAGGAAAAAAAATACTTTTAGCTGATAAGTCACGAATAAAATAAATGGAACTCTTCTTTTTATCCTTTTCAACTATGTTAGATGAAAATTGTCAGACAGAATAAAAAGCTATAAAAGTTCTTGAATTCCATGCCTTTTTTAATATATCTTCAGAGGATGCTTTCTTTTTCTTCTTTTTTAATTTTCATTTTTGCTGTTTTTGCTTTGTGTCAGAGAATAAAGCAAGTTATTTTTCAACTTCTAGAAGAAAAAAAAATATCATTTTAAAACATTAAATGGAAGTGAGCTCGATTAGTTCTTTTTTCCCTTCTCGACTAAAAATACGAGATAATTATGCTGAATAAATACCGGAATTTTTTTCTCTTGAAACCGGGGGATCTAGTACAGGGAGTGTCTCTTAATTAATGGTCGTTTCTTTATCAGTGAATTGTTATAGAAGAGTTTGTGCATAATTGGCCATTAATTCACTGCATAGTGAGTGTAGTTGTATGGTAATAATGCAGCGGCATTGGATGTGAAAATAAAGTTAGCACTACAATACGAATTTAATAAATATGTTAATCTTTAGTCCACCTCCATCTGTAAAAAACATACAGAGCATTCAATGAATATTTTTAATTCTTTTCTAAATATATATTAGGTCTACCGGAAAGTTCTGTCCGTTTTAGAATGAAACAAAGGAATACATTTTTTCATACTTTGGATAAACTTTATTGAATAATATAATTGCCATCTTTATTTATGACTTCTTGCCAGCGTGATGGCAATTTGTATATCCCATTTTTAAAAAATGTCTTATCTCTAGAGGCCAAAAATTGAACCAGTGCTTGTCTGATATCTTCTTCGTTCTTGAATTGTTTGCCCTGCAAGAAATTTTGTAAGGACAGAAACAAGTGTTAATCAGATGATGCTAGGTCCGGGGAGTATGGTGGATGCGACTGTATTTCCCTGCCTATCTCTACGACTTTCTGACGAGTCCCCAAAGCAGCATGTGGCCTGGCATTGTCATGAAGCAGTATGATGTCCTTCCTATTGAACATCGCCGGCCTCTTTTCTTGGAGTGCTGTTTTTAATTTATCCAATTGCTGACAGTACCTCTCCGAATTTAGCCTTTCGTTTGGTTTCAACAGCTCAAAATGTATTGGTCCTCGAATGTCCCACCATATACACAGCATTCTCTTGTTGAGGCTCAACTTCGGTTTAGAGGTAGAGGGGGCAGGTTTTCCGGGTTCACAATATGCCCTTTTTCTTATGATGTTTTCATAGGTAATTCACTTTTCATCCCCAGTTATGATTGTAACCGGAACAGAACTTTCCGGTAGACCTAATATATATGTATGTAATATTATCTCTTAATTTAGTTTAAACCTAATTAATTTCCTAACTTTCATCTTAATTTAGGCAATGTTACTTCATTCTAAAGTTTTTCTCTTATTTCCTCATCCAAATTTCACTTTTTTATTTGATTATTTCTAGCACGCATTTTAAAAAGTAGATGGTCATTGCATTTTCTCAAGCTTCGAATGAAGGGGTTAAAAATCCTTAACTCGTATGCATTCCTCTCAAAGATACACAAGATTCCCTTTCCTAAATCTATATTGTCAAAGAAATCCTTATCAGAATTTCGGTTCAAAATAAT
>JAPMOR010085492.1:424346-466042 GCA_026543865.1 Argiope aurantia | reverse complement strand
ACATTATGAAGTTTCCTTTTGTTCCACCATTGATCGCAATATTATCATTTTAATTATTTCACTAAGCTGTTAGAGTATTTCAATACTTACACATTAACTTATGTTTACTATTGATCGCCGAAGATGGCTGATTAGTACATCTCTAAAAAGAATTTAACTACTTTCGCTGGTGGCACGCTGCTAGTTCTGAAGTTTGCCAGTGAAATGCGGTTTATACGTAAATACCAGTTTTCTTTAAATGATATTTATTTAAAATCAGTTCCATTTTGGGGGATGGAAGTGGTCTGTCTCTGTCCTCTTGGATTTGCATTCAGCTACTATTTGTTCTTTTTTCAGTTTCCTCATTAAATTCTCAAAATTTTGTGATAAGTTAATGAAAAATGATAACCAATGTTTTCTCACAAAGATATTATTATTTTCTCTTACTATAAGCATGCAAAATGAATACAAATAAATGAATTTTCAAATTTTTCTCTTTTTTTTACCTTAATATTCATTTCAGTCCGTTTTCTATTTTAGGATAACAAAGAAATTCCTTCTAAAGATTTGCAAAGACAACCACTTGTATATGACTCCTCATTTGAATGATACATTATATCTGCATTTCAAAGGTAAGTCTCAATTAGAAGGTCACAAGGTAAAAAAAAAATATTCCATGTAATCTCCCAACTTACTTTTAAAGTTAAAACAGAATTAGTGTCTTGTCATATTATCTCATTATATATTTATTTCCATTTCAGATTATTTCTTTCTAATCTAAATGTTAATTTCCTCCAGTAACGAATTATAGAGTGACAGAAATTTCAAAATACGAAACCAAAAAATCTAAGGACATATTGAACAGATGCTTTTG
Organism: Argiope aurantia; assembly: GCA_026543865.1. NCBI lineage: Eukaryota > Metazoa > Arthropoda > Arachnida > Araneae > Araneidae > Argiope > Argiope aurantia. The sequence goes on along the minus strand of JAPMOR010085492.1, from coordinate 465,189 downwards.
TGGAAATAACATCTCAAAAAAATCTCATGAATAATATCTCATTTTGTTTAAAGATATAATTATAACCTTGTAATGTGACAGTGATTTAAGAATGACAGACGCCGGCTATCTCAAATAAAATTTTATTTAAGAACTAATGAGATACAGTCACAGACACTTAAATACAACACAATCAACACACAAAACAATTTAGAAAAATCCTAATGACGCTTTAATGAATATGCATTTCTGCTAGTAATAAGAATTATAAATACATTCATTACTAAAAGCAAATTTAAATTTGTTCAAATTGCATGAACTGCTAATATTAATTTTTCATCAATTTATAAAATTAAAATTTTCTAGTAGCAGAGAGAAATATATGTAAACATTAGAGATTAAATATACATAATTCTAATATATTTAAAAATCAAAATTGGATTTGCTTCTCTTTCCTCTGTATGATAAGATGTATTTCATCAAAACTGATTGACATATTGTTGATAACATTGAAATAATCGCCAAAGGCAACAAGTACTAATAAAGCTAATTTAGCCATGCCAGTCAGCTTTGATGAATGCATCTTATCACAAATAGATGCTATATTATTTAAAATTATATTTAAGCCCTAATGATAGAGCTTTTTGGGTGTGTAGCTATATTTCAGAGTGATCAAATTAAATGGCGATGCTCCTGCAGCTCGGAAATTTCGTTCTGAAATTTAAAACGTATAGATCTTTATTTCGTTCAATCCGAATGCATCTTCTTATGTATTATTCTTCAGTTCTTTCATTTACTATAATATCTCGTTTTAGAATTATAATCGAAACTGCTCGATTTGAAATTTCTTTATATTATATAACTAAAAAAAATAAAGCTGTATCAGATTTTTCGCCGAAATAACATGCAAATAATTCGAAAATGTAAGCTGTTACCAAATGATGATTAGCAAATTCGACCCGATTTTGAGCCCACATAAGCGTTTTATAAAGAGAGTTTACATAAAAAAAAGTTTAAAATGTGATGCCAACTAAACTACAACTAACTCAGGAATTTTAGTGTCTGATTATGTTATTATTAGAAAAATACCACTCAAAGCATCAGAGTTTTTAAAAGAAAATAGTTTTTACAACCATCGTTATCGTTTATTATTGGATGAGGATGCATCTTAGAAACTTGTTCAAAAGAAATTGCACCTATGAATTGTCCGCTAAAAGATCTTAATTGTAATTAATAAAATGATATTTAGAATGTTTAAAACTGTCTTTCCAGTGGCTTTGGAAAAACACAATTTATTTTTCAGCAACAATGGGCCTATTTTTAAAACGTTTTTGCAGCATAAACTATTATCAAGCTAAGAGGCTAAGTGCCAATGTTCTGACTGGTGGTTCGTAATAATCATCCATCAGTAATAAATAAAATGCATACCACATTGAATTGAAAATATTAAATCTTTTTTTAGGTTTAACTAAAATAGAAAATTTAGAGGAGTATACAGGCTTACGAAGTCTTTGGTTGGAAAATAACGGAATTAGACAAATTGAAAACCTGGATCATCTGACTGAACTAAGATGCCTGTACCTGCAAGAGAATTTAATATCCTCTATCGACAATTTGGATCATCTGCAAAACTTGGATTCACTGAATGTGAGCAAGAACTGCATCTCTCAGATACAGAATCTTAGTAAGTACGAATTCGATTCTTCAGGTGTTCCCTGTTTTCTTCATTGATCATTTGCAGCACACATTTTCCACCAACAGGTTGCCTCCCTCGGTTAAAAACTCTTCAGATCAGCAACAACAGACTGAAGAACATTTCAGACATTCAACACTTAGCCAAATGTATTTCAATATCGAACGTGGATATCTCGAATAACATGATTGATGACCCGGGAGTTTTGGATGTTTTTGCAGCAATGCCCTCATTGGTGAGTGCATTCTCGTTTCTTCAATTCTAGATTATGTATTTTCCCCAACTGTTTATAATATCTTAGATCTGATTGCCATAGATTAACTAATGAAAGTTGTAGTAGAAAATCTCAAATATATTGGTGGGGATTAAAAAAAACAGTGAGAATGATCTTCTCAAAACTTTCTCGCATGCCTCCTAATATCCATATGCCAAATCTCATCCGTCTAGCTCAAAGCTTTTCAGAGTTATCTTTGTCATAGACAGATGGACATTTTCCAAAAAGTGTTTTTCGATCTCAGGGAGGTCTAAAAATTGGAGATACATCAAAATCTAGAGTTCGAATTTTTTGACGATTACTATACTTTCTCTATACTACCTATATGAGAAAATAAAAAAATTATAATAACTAGCACGTTTTAGATGTAAATATATATTAACATTAAAAATAAACAGTAAGGGTCTGGAATTCACTGACTTGAACCAGCAGCAGTGACCTCTCCAAAAAGTTCTCGCATACCCTCTAATAAAAGTATTATCCCTGAGAGCACCTTGTAAGGCATTAGAATAAAATAGTTACGAAATATCAACTTTTGACTTGAATTTAGAGTTCTTATTGAATGTATTGTGCATCCTTGGTGAATTTTTTTTGGTGATTTCTTCCTGAGATGCAGTTAATGCTATCCAAAAATTAAATTTGTGCTTGAAGGCAATTTTCTAAATTGATTGAAACAGAAATTTGACAAAAAACTACATCTGTTGTACACAAAATTCCATACGAAATTTGATATATTTATGTCACTGCATTTTTAAGTTATTAGGTTCATATTTCTGAGGATACAGATCTATAGAGAGTCAATCTCTTCTTGGGTGAGGCACAAAATTTCTTAGGTGGCTACCCTATAGATGTTAAATCTGTGCACCGAATTTTATCTATCTAGCTCTTTTCATTTTGTAGCTATCATGTTAACTTATATTCGAACAGTCGAACAGACAGACTTCTCTGAATATATTTTGCTCAAAATTTGATAGAAATCTACAAATTTGGTGTATACCACATTTCAACCATCTAGCTCAATACATTTTTCAGCTATCTTTCTCATAGACAAATAGATGTACATTTTCCAAAATTGTGTTTTTCGAACTTAGAATCTAAAAGATTTAGGAGGAGATTGTCAAAAGGAGATTTGTCAAAATCTCGAGTTAGAATTTTTTGACTTTTACTATAGTTTCTCTATATTATGTATATGACAAAGTAAAAATAGTTCTAAACAAATAGTGATCTGCTAACAGAAAATTAATGTATTGTGAAATAAAAATTTTTTTTAAAAAACTGCTGAAAGGAAATAATGGAAATAAATTTTAACGGTCTAGGAAAGTGTGAATATAAAGAATATAAGGAAAATTTCAGGTTACATACGGCGCAGGACAAAAATGTATACTGATAATAATTAGGTTAATTTATTGGAAGTTTTAGGATATTAAGAAAACCCTCACACATTCTGGCGAAACTATAAACATCGCAGAAAAATGTTTACTCTTCATTAAATCCTTTTTTCTATAGTACAGATTTCCGTATTTTAGATACGTTCAGACTGAACTGACCTTCAATCGACTGGATCAAATGCTTCTAACTTGACCTGCACCAAAATGCTATTTACTCCCACTCGGGTACTTTGGATACGTTCAGACTGAACCGACCACCTTTAGATACGTAAAAATTGAACCGACCTTCAATCGACTGGATCAAATGCTTCTAACTGAACCTGCACCAAAATGCTATCTACTCCCACTCAGTTCAGAGGTGGGACAAGTATTCTGGAAGCTACCAGAAAGTACAAGATACTGTTTAAGAACTATAAACCGAATTTTACTATTTATTATTATTATTACTGTTTTGCATATGAAATAGACAAAAAGAAGTTATAATCGTCAAAAATCGAAAGGTCTGCTAAGATATATTTTAAATGCAAATCCATGTTTTAGATTTTCCTGGGTCAATTTAAGAAACACTTTTGGAATTATACTGATCTGCATGTCTACAACCTCCATAACTAAAAACCACAAGGATCTGATTCGGTGAGATTTGACACCAAAGTTGTACATTTCTAATCAATTTTTGCTGAAATACTTTTATGAGAAGTCTAATTTATGTATTCATCCGTACTCAAATGTACATTATAACTCAAAAACTGGAAAGGCTATAAGGATTAAATTAAGCATATTGTTTTGTCCTTTGAATTATAGATCTACGTTCTACTTTGGATTAAATCCTACAAAGGTTTCTCTGTCATTTCACCTGTTTATACATGAGTATATGAGCTTATTATAACTCATAAACGAAAGACGCTACATAAATAAAATTCGATGTGTGTCCAGTCAATAAAACTGTATATATTCGCTCAGTTATTCAATAACAGCAATGACCACATGTGCAGGGATTAGTTTTTATGACTGAAATTGCAAGTTTATATCAATTTCAAATTCAAACAGGATGTCAACAGTTGTTGTAAGATGAAAAAAATCGTTCAGGTGTAATAACGGATCAAGACACTTTATTCTATACGTAAACACAAATTAACAACACTAAAACACAGTCGAAGTGTGCACAAGAACAGCGCATACACACATGTAGAAAATTGCTATTAAATAACTACAACGCTACAGAGTATTCAGATAGAGTTCATTGGAGACCAAGTTGAACTATTCATATGAGCACAAATTAGCTAACTCCTTGTATCCCCGGTCATTATAGTTTCTGTGACAGGGCTTAGAAGCTTCTATAAGGATATCGTATATTCTCTCTTAATCGATATATCGCTGAAATTATAAAGTTCCGTTTTTGTCACCATTGACTCGACTCGATTCAGCATCCATTAGAACTGTAAAACAGCCTTCCTTGTAATGAAGAAATATTACATATTCGTAGCAATAAAAATGGTACGAGATGTTACAGTCTCTTAAATAGTGTAAATTGCCTTAAAAATTGTCAAGTTTAAAATTGTAATCAATTCAGAAATTCAGTTCAACAAAATTGAAATCTTATACATGTCAAGTCAATAGCATGAGAGCATTTTTGTTCTCGAAAAATATAGTACCTTTTGTGATATGTTAATTTCTGCGAAGAAAAAAAGAATATACTTCTCACCTCCGTAACTTTAATTGTCTATTTTGTGAAGAACAAATGTACTGTATTATGTTAGTATAAGAGAGTGTTCAGGAGAGAACTTTTGTGATGCTTTTTTTCCCTTCTTAATTTCTAGTCCTTAGTTCTAATATTTATCCTTAAAAAAATCGATTTTAGCCACCTATACCTCCTAAGGTGTAGGTGGCCTTTGTGTCTAAAATTGGAGAAATCTTCGTGCGGCTTCAGAGGGGACGTTAATACAAAGAACCAAATTAGTCAACGATGACAAAATGTCTGTAAGATTATAGATGTCTAATTTAAAGCCCGAGATTAAAAGAAAATATTTATTTGAAACCTGAATATCAGTGAAAATGCAATAAAAAATGTTTCTTGTTAAATTTTGGCTCAATATAGTTTCTTTACTAAGTCAAAGACAAACATATAAACCTTTTTTATAGCAGCATTTTTATTAAACTCTGAGAAATAATTAGTGTCTCGAATCACAAGTATCGTAAGTTAAATGCTATGATAACAGTATTTGTTCCAGAAAGAATTAATGCTAAGCTCTTGTCGCTAGGTTTGCTAAATAGTCGTCATCTTGAATCACTATAAATAAAATGCTAAAAATTATTTATTTATTTTAATCACGTGGGAGAACATGAGCTTCATGTTAATAAATACTTAAGTTCAACTGAATGTCAATAATTTTAATTTGTGATTAATCATCCAATAATATTTTTGCTTTCTCGTGTACGTAGTATAGAAAAAGTATAGTAATCGTCAAAAAATTTGAACTGTCTCGAGTTAACGAAACTCCACGTACTATAACCCCTTGGACTCGAAAAACACATTTTTAGAAACTGTCCGTCTATCTGTAATATAGATAATTCAAAAACTTCTTCATTTAGACGAATGAAATTTGGTACATGGCCTGTACATCAAATTTGCAGATTTCTTTCAAATTTTGAGGAAAATCTATTTAGAAGATGCCTGTCTGTCCGACTTTTCGAATATAAGTTATCACGATTACTGCAAAGCGAAGACAGCGAGATGGATAAAATTCGGCATACACACTTAACATTTATAGTGTATACTCCTATAATATTTTGAGCCATAATCAATGAGAGGTTGACAGTCTGTCGGTTTGTACTTTCAGAAACATAAAAACGCGATAACTCAAAAACGCAACGACTAAAATAAATCGAAATTTGGTATGTGATTTTGCTGCTACAAGTGTAGTTCTGAGTCAAATGTTTGTTTCAATCGGTTGGAAAAAATGTTTCCTAAAGGTAAATTCCATTTTCGAATACTATTGGCCGCATGCCAGGGATTAATGACCAAAATTCTCTCCAAGAAAAATAGGGTATTTATTTCTCAGAAAATATTTCTCAACTATTTCAACTATTGTAAGCCAGGAGTGAGCAAACCTTTCCAGTGTATGGGCTACTTCTAATTTTTTCAAGGTGTCGAGGTTCACCCAGTGACGTAGGTGTGGTTAGATAAAAAAAAAGTCTACAATATTTATTATAACTTATTAATAAATAAGGAATATGTGCTTACCTACATAACTACAAACATAATAATAATAATATCCACAAATATAATAATATCAAATGATGCATACAAACAATTCAAAATACATTAGAAAATAAATCATTTTCATCTAAGGTTAGTTCCTTTTGTTATAATTAATAGAAGACTTAGTCTCCATACTGTCTGCATAATTGCTAACTGCTAATCTTGCACTGAATTCTAAGTTGTCTGTGAGACGGGAACAATATGTTGTCTTAATGATACTCATTGTTGAAAATGCAGATTCACACAAGTGGATAGAGCCAAAGAACGATGTTAAATGATATGCAACTTTTTTAAATTAGGATACTTTACTTTGTCCATTAGATTCCAAAGGTTGTTCTTAGGTTCTGAACTATGTGCTTTTAAAATTATGCCATTTTGAAGGGAAAAAATTTCGTTTTCCTCAGGAGAGGAAGATAATATATAATGGATAACATGTATGTAACAATTGTTTCTAATGTAGTAAATTCTTATAAACGTCCCTCGAATTCGGAGTAAAGTATTATTATTTCATCATAATATTTCTCTTTGTTTAATGTACCTTGGTTTTTAAACAACTCGTCAGAAATATTTTTGAAATTTTTCGTCGGTGTTCCATAAATATGTTTCTTTTAGTATGCTTGTCTAAGGTTTTAATAAAGGCGGTCACGTAAATGTTTTAGTGATCTACCGGTCAATCGCAATCGATTTAATGCTCACCGTTGTTGCAAGCTTATGCCATGCAAGGCGCTCTCTGGTATAACACGTTTATTAGAGAGTATGCGAGAAAGTTTTGAAGAAACCACTCCCACTGGTTTACTTTTTAAAACAATTTAAACTCAACCATTCCATTTCTTGATGACTATAACATATTTGGTTTTAAAATCTAACGGTATTTAGAAAAATACCGTTTCTAACAGTTTTCTTGAAATCTTTAGTAACGTCATTTTTTCTCCTTCTGTAAATTCTTAAAAAAAACAGATATGTATGAAAAATAGAAAAAAATTATAAAGGAATTTAATTTTAGAAAGTCACAATCTTATCTTGTAGCATAAACTGACGCACATTTTTTTTTTCTTTTTCTTTTTCTTTCAGCGAGTTCTGAATATGAGTGGGAATCCAGTATTAAAACACATGAAAAATTACAGAAAAAATTTCATCGTTGGAATAGTAAGTATGATGTTTATCTTAAAATTTCAAAAGTCGCAAATGTAGTTCTTTCAATTTAAACTCAGTAATATTTCAGAAAGACCTGTGCTACCTCGACGACAGGCCGGTCACAGATAAAGAGCGAGCTTGTGTAAATGCCTGGTATGAAAATCTTTCCTTATTTTTGTTTCATCATGACTGTAATTGTACCAGAAATTGATTTGGTAGAAAGTTTATTATTCAAACTGAAAACTACTTAGCAAATCACGTGAATTTTATCGTCGTAATTAAAAGCAATTTGAATCAAAATTGAATTGAAGAAGCTAATGCAAATTTGAAGTTAGAACGAGTCATTCATAGATCTAAGTAATAATTATTATTCACACATGTGAATTTGTTTCCCAAATACCTTATGAGACGGTTCAAATGTTTTTGGAAATTCATTAAGAATTGAACTAAATTTTTATATCTAAACTGTGATAAGGAAATACATATATATTTTATGGAAGAAAACTCTTGCAGATTTCAGAGAAAAAGACGAGTCTGCCAATCACGATTGGAGAGTTCACCATTTTGTAATATTTTACTTTGAAGTTACTTTCATTTCTTTTAGCAGCATAAAACAAGAGGAATAATAAAGATTTTTCTTTCCCTTAAGGTGGGTTTACACTCAACCAGTTACAAAATGGCTAGTAGGCAGCGCATGCGTAGAAAGGCTGAAAAATGCTGCTCGGTCCTTGGCAAGTACTTGTCTCGAGAGGACAATAACATGCCGCTGTATTATATGTTTTTCTTACTGCGAATGCGTTTGTGGGATTTGGCGTGAAAAAATTGATCACTTATCGTAGATTAATTCCGACATTTTTTGTTCTTTCTGATGCGAAGTTGTGTGTGTGTGTGTGTTGTTCATTTTATGTGTCTTTTTTTTCCATAGTTTTCCAAGTTTAGGTATGTTGACCGTTTTTTTTTTATTATTTTACCATGTTTTTTTGTGTAAATATCTATCATTTTAATATGATACGCAGTAAAAAAGAAAAATTCAGGGACGCCAAAATGGCAATTGAAAGCAGAGCATGGAATCCCTGAATCTATCTTATGAAATTGTGGCAAACATAAATTGGTCCTTCTCTGCGCATGCGTTGTCTTACTGGCCGAGTGTAAATCTACCTTTAAACAGGAAGAAGTGCAACGGTGTCAATTCACATCTTTTTAAAAAGATAAATTATAAATGGATAGTCTCCCATCTTGGAACTCGACTGAAACAATGCTTTTAATAAAATGATGCTTTTGGATTTTTGACAACATAAAGACTGTTAGATTTCTAGAAAGCGTCTACAGGCAATTGTATCGTATTGAAGTCGAATTTCGAATTCCCAATTAGGTTTACAGTGTAAAATTTTAATATCTAGGTTACATAAGTCTAGTACAAGATTCCAGACGGAGTCATCAAGTGCAGGATTCATTCTGCAGTTGCAGCTAGCTTCTTTATATGCTGCGCTAATTGAGTCGCAAGTTGGAACAGCTCTGGAAAATTCACATCAACAACAATTAGCTTCACTGTATCTTATACTCATCTTGGACCATCATTATTCTTCAGAACGATAACGTGATTCGCTAACTTTCGTTGTCTGGACGAACATAACAGAATACATTCTTCTTCAGATAAAATCATCTCTTAACTGCTACTTTTATACAAAAGTGATTTCAAATCCAAAGTATATAAAATTCAAGAATATGTTTCTTCTTTCTCTAGTTGGACCTTGTATGATCAGGAGGTGACAACTGGTTGTACAAATATATATTACACATTTAATAATCTATACGTAATCTAAATGAAGTCTCCTGAAAGCGTCTGTATGTTTGAAAGAGAAAAACTCGAGAAATACTTAACTGATACTGGAGATATTATACCATTTTGTAGGGTATTTATTGGGGAAGATTTTAGTAGATTGAAGTCATATCAAAATAAAAAAGTTTTATAATTACAATTTTAATTATTTTCCTACTACGATTCGCGCATGCGTAAAACAGCAGTATCTGTGCTTTGCACTTATATATTTCACTCATGGAAAACTTTATGTGGCACTTTCTAGAGTTACATCCAAACAAAATCTGTTTGTCTTGGCACCAAGAAGAAAAGACAGTCAATATAGTTTACAAAGAAATATTATGAAGCAAGCTGAATTTTATTTTCATATCAGATTATACAGAGTTGATAAACAAGTGTGGAACAGTGGGTACAATGACTTATTTGTATATTTTTAGACTTTAAAACAGTTTTCCCATTTTGTATCTTTAGTGAACTGTTTCATCTATGAACATATCATATTTTTACCTTTTTAACAGTCTAAATATTTCTGGCTGTGTGCTATAAAAAATTGTTTGTTGTTATTTTTGATTTCAAAATATATTTTTATGTTTGTTTGATGTTGCGTGACATGCCTATGTCATATCGGGTGGAGGCTAGACTTAAGTTTAAAGCTAATTTTTACTCTTGGATGTTATGCTACGGTCAACGCTGTGCGGGTACTGCTAGTTTGTAACTAATTTTAAGAATTCATTTCTTAATATTTGAAATAAATTACAACTAATCACTAATACAACTAATTACAACTAATAATAACTAATTACAACTAATAAATCACAACTAACTTATTATCCTTTCATATTCTGCTAATTTACAGCTTTTGTTAAAATCAGGATTTAGTTTATATTTCCCAATAGAATTATTTCCTTATAAATCACAAAACATTAACAGTTTCTCATCTTAGAATCTCATATTATTGATGCTCTAATTTTTGAATGCAATATTTGATAGCTTGTGTCTTTCTCATTGCTTTTAAAAAGCGCGAAATCAATTTTCATTCGTGAACAATTCTTGCAAGAGGACGCAACCACAAAAGGAGTCACTGAAAAGGAAAAAATCTGGTTATAAAATCAACATTTCGCCTATGCTGTGCAAAAACTTGTTCCCAGTTTAAATTCAGTTTCATGGTTAGGTCCAAACTGGTTGTTATAGTATCCGCTTATCTGGCTTTGCAAATACAAATTGTGTACAAGAATTGTAATATTTGAATCGGAATGACTACAGATTTATAACGTAGCACAGAATCTTTTATTTCAGTATCTGGTTAAAATGTTTTGCTGCAGTACTAGTTACTTCATCCATTCTAAAGAATTTTTCACTCAAATCTACAGCAAACAGATATTTCACATTTTTAGAACGAGATTTCGATATGCGAGGCTATCTTTGTGTAAATTAAAATAATATTCCCGTAATATTGAGTTAACCAACTGTTTCCTTAAAAAAAAAAATTTAAAGATCGAAAAAGATACTGGGGATTGAAAGTTTTATATAATTTTCAATAAGAATGCATTTTAGAGTTTTTATGCAATCACATACCTACGTTATTGCGCTTCCAAAGATTCGATCAATTCATGAACATATTTAAGCACTGCAGCAAAATATCTTGTTCAGATACTGAAATAAAAGGTACTGAATTATGTATGTTCTAAATCTGTAATTTTTTTCCAAAAACAAATCTACAGGTATATTACAATATAAAAATGAATATTATCTTTTTTGATACATTATTTAGAAAGCACATTTGATGAGGTTGCCTTAAAAGTGGCTACACAAATCTTCATTGCATTACATCTCTTTATACAAAACACTAACGAGTATGGTACAGAAATCGTTCTTATTACATACTAGCCGCCTTTGGCGACCAGCCGATTCGCTAGTATTAATGCTCACTAAAATGTTCAATTAAATATTTTATATAACTTGGTCTCGTAATAGGTGTTTCATCAAAATATTTTTAAGCTTCAAATTTTGATTAGTCTTATAATTTTCTTACACTATAATGTAGACCTTAAGCCTTTCTGTATATTGCACTACGGATCTCTCTCTAATTTTCTATCAGTTAATATAAATTAACTGCAACTAATATAAAGACAATTTTTACTGAAACCAAGCATGTGTCTTTTTTTAAAAAAAAAATATGAGAACTGAAAACTGTGTGGTTCGGTATTGAAGTCTTATGTGCACTACAGAATAATTTTCATAGTTTATAACATTTCAAAGAATAATTCAACAAAAATTTCATGGATTCTTTGTAAAATTCATTATGATTTTTTTAATTTTATTTTTAAAAGGATTTAAATAATGTCAATACTAATTTTTTTTCGGTTTATAAATATACTTAAAAAATTACAAAGTTTAATTTTTCAACAGTCCATTGGTCCTAAGGAATCATATTCTGCAAACACTCCAACTTTTATATAATTAAATAAACGTTGCAGCACCTCTTTTTTCCCCTTGAGCAGAGAGTGACCCCTTGTGGCGTTTTACAGAAGCCCTTTGTGGCATTTACAGACAAGCAGTTGAACGGAAGACCTGCATCCTGAGGTCGGGTTTTTTCTATGCGCAACAATTGCGCTAACACCGAATGCTTTCGGTTGGAAAAGGTGGAATCCCTCCACCATACTGTTTACTTTAACTTACTTGTCTTTTTTTTTTCTGTAAATTTTGTAGTGTAGCTGTGTTTGTGCAGATTAAAAATAGTGTATTTAAAAACCGGGCTGTTCAGTAGAAAATCGCAACACACTCATTATAACGTTTCTATCTTCTGCGATCAAATCTGGCCGATTTATTAAGTTTAAGAAACCCTGGGAAATGATTGGCTTCTTTGAGATGGTCGATGAAGTAATCTAAAATCGCCGTTTTTACAGAATAGTGACATTCAGATTTTCATAAATCGATCAGCTTTAGTGATTGATTTAGTTGATTGGAGTGCAACTCTTTTTATTTAAGATATTCGAGTCTCTAGAATATTTTGTTAAATAGGATTCACAGGGCAGAAGATGTGTGTAAAAATTTTACAGTCTTAATTCACCAGCATTTATTGACTCAATTTACATAAAGTATAATTATTTATTTCATTTAGATCATTTAGTTAGCAGATGGATGTCTGTCACTAACGGTTTACAAATTAGCTGTTAGTCTTAAATTAGAGTAAATATCTTGTACATATTAAACCGTACTTGCCTTAAATAAAACTATTTCATTTAATTAGTATTGTTATAGAAAAAATTCCCTTGAATTTACTCTTAAGAAAATATCCCATTTCATACAGACACGTGCTGTAAATTACATATATTTATGTTTAATTTTCAAAGATAGTTAAATTATTTTTTTTCATTTGAGATTTTGTCAATATGATGGCAACGCGTTGATAAAAGTTAATTTTATCCCCATTGAAGCTTCACGCACTCGTGCAAGTTAAATTTTATTTTTATTTTGTAGGATATAAGTTGTTGAAAAATATGATTAAATTATTTTTTAAAATTCATTAAAAATAGAAATTTAATTTTTTTTGGTTAAAACATTAGTATTATTGAAAGGATTATTTTTGAATTTCAGTATGATGTAAAAATCAAATTTATGCTGTAATATTCCCTGAAGTTATAGAGGATAAACGTCGAAATTTCGTTTAATAATTAATTAATTAAAATTCTAATTAAAAATTCGAAAAAAAATTGCTCCGAGGTGCACATTTTCGACCTACAAGATATACACGTGCTAAATTTGGTAGCTGCAGGTCAAACGGTCTGATAAGTAGAGCGCCATCACACACACGCGCGCACGCACGCGCACGCATTAATCTTTATTATAAACTAGCCGCCTTTGGCAATCAGCCGGTTCACCAATCTTATTGTTCGTTAAATTTTAATAATTAAATATTTTACTCAATTCCTACTTTAATAGATTCTTCATCAAAATAATTTAAAACTTCAAATTTTGATAGTCATATAATTCACTCATAATATTATAAAGGCCTTCAGTCATAATGTAATATGTATCTCTCTAAATTTCTATTGGCTCCCATAGAATTTATGCTTTAAATTAAAGTGGAAATGTTTAATCTGAGCGTTTAAACTTTATAGGCATTAAATAATATCTTTCTTAATTTATGTAATATCTCAAGAATTTCTCAACAAAATTTTCTCAGATTCATCATGAGCAGGTCGATTAATTAACAATGTTTAATTTTAAATGCATCAAACACTAAGAAAATAAAACGAAGAGTTTAAAATAATCGGTTGAAAACAGGTTAAAAAAAACTACTTAAAAACGATGTACTTAAAACTATAAGCATATACAAAAATATGTAACTAACATAAATGTAATTTCTTTACAAAAGCATGCAACTAACCTAAAAATAATTTAAATCCAGTCCGCATCCGTTGTTAATGCTTGTCAACAATCAGAACACAATGCGCATGCGTGAATTTTCGACGCCAGTGACGGTAACGCAAATGCGTGAATTTTTATACGCCAGTTGGGGTAACGCTATGAAGATTAGAAATTTTTAATTTCCTTTATTCTGTTTTATTTATTCAAAAGTACTTCAGAATGAATCTAAAAGATCGATTAATTAACAATGTTTAATTTTAAATGCATCAAATATCAAGAAAATAAACAGAATCTTTTGAAATAATCGGCCGAAAAATCTTAAGCCTAGCCTCATTAGAGTGGGGGGGGGGGGACTGAAGCCTTGCTCATTTGGCGGCGAGGAAAATTAAAGGATTTTTTGGCGGGAAATTTAGATTTTAATTAATAATTAAAATTTTAATTAAAAATTCAAGAAAGGGGACCCCAGGTGCACATTCCCGACCTCCAAGGTAAACATGTACCAAATTTTTTAGCTGTAGGTCAAACGGCCTGGCCTGTAGAGCGCCAACGCACACACACATACACACGCATTGAGCTTTATATAAGTACTAGCCGCCTTTGGCGACCAGCCGGTTCGCCAGTATTACCGCTCACTACAATTTTCAATTAAATATTTTAAGTAACTGGTCTCTTAATAGATTCTCAAGCAAAACATTTTTAATCTTCAAATTTTGATAGTCATACCAAACTTATACTGTTGTTTAGATGGTTTCTTTCAATTTACTATATATATTTTGCTAATTTGTTGTCATTTCCGGTAAAACTTCAACTTTAATTTAAAGTGGAAATGATGAAATTGCAATTAATATAAAGATATTTTTAAATAAAACCAAGCGTTTTATTTTATTTATCATCTTTATTGTTATTTATTTATTATTATTATTGCTGAATATGAGTATTGCAAACAGAATCGCTCGGAATTTAAGTCTTATGTGAACTACAAAATATTTTTCATAATTTATGTAATATCTCAAACAATAATTCAACAAAAATTTCTCAGATTCAGCATAAAATTCAGTTTTTAGTTTTGCTTTCAAAAGAATTGAAATGAAATCAATAATAATATTTTGTTCCGGCTTATAAATATATTTCAAAAATTATGAAGTCTAAATTTAATGCAGTAAGGTATCATATTCTGAGAAATATTCTGGACACACCAAATTTTAAATAAATGAATGAATGTTTCTGTTTTCCACGATCAACTAAGACTTATTTATGAAGTTTTGAATGTTAAAAATTTAGAAAAACTCAACATTTTCGTAATCTTAGTCCAATTAATCTTGAGAAACCGGCGCGCTGATTGACTTATTTTATTTGAAACGATCGATGAAAAACCTAAAATTATCCTTTTTTTATTGAATAGTGATATTCAAATTTTCATAAATCAGTCAGTTTAAGTGATTGATTTAGTTGATTGGAAATTAACTCTTTTTATTTAAAATATTAGTGTTTCAAGAACATTTTGTTAATCGGGATTTCCATAGCAGAAGCTTTATGTAAAATCAAAAATTCGTTATTTATTAGAGCATTTATTGAATCAAGTTACATAAAATATAATCATTTTCCATTTAGACCATTTTAGCAGATCTGTGACTTACTAAAGGTTTACAAATCAACTGTGTGGCCCTGATTTGAATGGATATCCAGTTCATATTAAACAAAACTTGCCTTAAAATATAACTGATTTATTGAATTAATAATATAGAGAGTGTAAAAGATCATAAAATAATTTTTCTTGAATTTATTTTTTAGAAAAAATAGTATTTCATATATGTTTCCTTTCCTACAGAACGTGCCGAAAATTATATTTTTCCAGATTTTATTTCCAAAATGATTTAATTTATTTTTAGTTGGAGCTTTAATCAATGTGATGGCAACACTTTGAAAAAAGCTAATTTTTTCCCATGAATACGAAACGTGCTCGAGCAGCTTAAATTTTATTTTTATTTTGTACGAAAAAAAATTGTTGAAAAATATATTTAAAATATTTATTTAAAAATTCATTAAAAATATAAAATTAATTTTAAGGTTAAAACATTGGTATCATTTAAAAGATAAATTTTTGATCTTTAACTTCATAGAAAAATGTTTTTTGTGCGGTAATATTTTCGGAAGTTATAGCAGAAACACGCCAAAATTTCGCTTAATTTTTAAATAAATAAAATTCTAATTAAAAATTCGAAAAAATACCCCCCAGGTGCATATTTCCGGCCTCCAAGGTATACAAGTGCCAAATTTGGTAGCTGTAGGTTGAATGATCTGACCTGTAGAGCGCCAACATACACTCACACACACACACACATTGAGCTTTATTATAAGTATAGATAGATATAGATTGCCAAACGGCAACAGAAGGTTTCGCTAATTAATGATGCTGCAAAATATTATTAGAAATGCTCTGGATAGGGTTCACCAAAAATTCGATACACTTAGAGGAACGAAAAGGTATAAAGGAAATTGTTAATTGCCAAATGGGTAATTGTTATTGCATATCTATGGAAAAAACGACCATATCTTCCGAAACTATTGTCTCACAAAAATGATTTCTGCTTTATCTTAAAATTCACTAATTTACCATTATAATGATATCATCTCTATACGGCATTTCCTTTATTTTTAATAATTTTTTAATGTAATACACAATTTGTAACAATTAATTTTTTATGTTACAATGAAATTCAAACTTATTTATCAAAATATTCAATCACGTGTTTTAGTCAATGTTGAAATAAAGACTAAAAAATTGCTTTCCTTGAACATTAATTTTAAACTAGGATATTCGCTTCCGCTTTTATTTCGTAGTATATATATATATATAATTGCACGCATTAAAGCTCTTTTTGAGTTATTCAGTGCAATTCATATTTTGCAATCGTATCAAATAACAAGGTGAAATTTTGGTACTTCTCCGTTTCCGAGGGCCGTAAAAAGATCGCCAAACTATTGGCGATTTTTTTGCAATTTTTTTTTGGCGATTTGGCGAAAATAATTTAACTATCGCCAAAGGCGCTCAGAAGCGAAAAAGTACCAAAGTCTTTATAAAATACGCATTCAGCGTTAACATTTAATAGTCGAAACACTGAATAATCTGAAGGAACAAGCTGGTCGCTAAAAGCGCTACTTTTAATGTAAATTCTTATGTTAAAGCTATCCTATTAAATATCCCTTTATATCAAAATATAAGAAACTATATTATTTTGTGGTGATCCAATATCTCTCTAGACGATTTGCATTGTTATTTCACTGAAATGCCTTCCCAACAGGTCCAAAGGAGGCGTTGAGGCCGAAAGAAAAGAAAGGCTGCGCTGGAAGGAAATGGAACAAGAAAAGATCCGTAGGAGCGTGGAAGGCAAGTGCTTAAGCATCTATCTTACAGAAAAAACAAAGAATATCAAATATTTTCATCCCATTTTAAAACAATACAGATTCAGAACTGTCATTTGCAGATAAATAACTCCCATATTACTGGAAAACCAGTGTCAATGATCGCCCCAAAACTTCCGCGCATACTCTCTAACAAACTTGCCGTGCCTGAAAATGCCTTACAATGCCGTACAATAGTTATGAAATAATAATGTTTGGTGTGAATTTAGCAATTTTACTGAATTTACCGTGTCATTCTCGGCGAGGTATTTGGCGATTAATATCTGGCATGCATTAATAGTATCAAAAAATCGAACCTGTGTTTTAGATACGTTTTTCTCAACCGACTGAAACGAAAATATGACACAAAATTGTATTTGTAGTCCCAAATTCCCATACCAAATTTGATTTATTTAAATCATTGCTTTTTTGAAATATCGCGTTTATTTATTTTTGAAAGTACAGACCAACAGACAGTCAATCCATCGTTTGGATTTGGCTAAGAGTTTCACAGGTGTTTACACTATTGTTGTTAGATCTTTGTACCGATTTTTTTAACTAGCTCTCTGCGTTTTAACTTATATTAGCGATCGTGTTAACTTATATTAGAACACCCGGACAGACGGACTTCCTCGGAACAGATTTTGCTCAAAATTTGAAGGAAATCTGCAAATTTGGTGTAAAATTCGTAGACAAAATTTCAACCGTCCAGCTCAAATAGTTTTTGAATCATTTTTGTCACAGACAGACGGACGTACATTTTCCAAAAATGTGTTTTTCGCTCTCTGGGAGGTCTAAAACGTGGAGATTTATCAAAATCCAGAGTTCGAATTTTTTGGCGATTTCTATACTTAAACTATGTTTACGAGAAAGGAAAGAGGAATCGGAAAACTTGTTTCCTTTCCATATGAGGTCTTCTAGGCATATCTGTAAGACGTAGAAAATTTCATATAATTATCAAGATACTTCTCTTTCAGAACAGTTCACTGAGCATATTTAGAAATGTTCTAAAACTACCTCTATTGCCAGGGAGGATTTTGTGTCGCAATGAGTTGAAGTTCCTATAATCTTCAAAACTTAGAAGTATTTAGAAATCAGAAGTCTCCTAACACAAGAGCTCGAACTTTTAAACCAAGAGTACAGGAGTTTATTATCCGGTATTTTAATTGAACTACCTCATCAACCCTAGCTGGATGTTTGTAATTATTTAAAGTTGATTAATTTCAAAAAAAATTATTTGTATGTTGCCATTTGACTCAGCTCAATTTCGAGTTTTAGCAGCAAAATATCAAAAGATATAAGACATATTTAAGAAAATATGAAAGAGAGCCCCAAAGGAGTTACCTCTCCCCCTTCCATACCATCCAGATGATCTGAATGACTGTCGTTTGGACATCAAGAAGCAGAAACAAAGTTTGGTCCTAAGGGCCATGGATGAAACAATCGTATTCACGGCCAAAGCCCAATCTTCGAATATCATGTATGTTCTTTCTTTAGAGTTGAGACAGCATGATTCTCACTGTATTGCTATAATTGTCAGGAAGTTCTTTTTCATTTAACAGAATGCCAGACACCATTAGAGGTCTAATTGATGGAAATTTTCGAAGGCGTAGCTTTCAGTTGTTTAATACTTTTACGAATCTGAAATGTTGCTCTCCAGCAAAATTGGTTCCATCGTAGGAAAGAAAGTTTTACACATAGCTCTATTGGATGCCGGATCTATGACCTCTGGTCTTGGATACCACTGGACGACGAATTTGGTGACAAAAGGGATGATACTAGAATCTTCAAGAACTTTGGCGATAGGATCAATAAGACGCGAATCATGCTTGATTGTTCAAAAATCTTCTCGGCCTTTTCTTGGGAATTATATAAGACCGTGAGACCGAGCTGGAGGCAGTCCTTTGAATTCAATTCTAGTTAATAGTTGAACGATTTCTCCCCCTGAATGCTTCGAGCTGCTTATCATTGTTGTGCTGCTTGCTTTCGGCCGTTTGCTAGCCGTGCTGCTGTTTATTACTTGTGTACGTCTCGGCTGTGTTTTGTATGCTGCGTATTCTTGTCTTTGTGTTAATAAACGTCGCTATTTGTATTGAGGCCTGTTGACTGTGTTGCACCATACATCCACTACAGGTGAACCCGTTGATTTTAAGAACTTATAGAATATATGGAGGAAATTCCGTAACAATACGAACTAGATCTTTTCTTGATGACTTTAGAACTTTGTAAGACTGGAACACCCATCAGGAAAAATAAAACCTTTTTATTGTACGACAGTTTTTCATCTTCCATCGGGAAAAAATATAAGAAGAATCAAGAGTATCGAGTGTACCTGTAGAAATCAGACTGAATTTTAATATTTTAGAAAGTGAAAGTTTAAATGTATTTTTAGTTTTTTGCAAATATACGTACTTCTATCTTTTAAAAAGATATAAAATTTTGAAATCGGATGAAGACTTTTGATACATTCTATAATTTACAGTTCTTAAAATCCCTAAGTAGATCTGAGAAGAATATTCATGACCCCTATTCCCACCGTGACTGAATTTGTGATTTCTAAAACTTTAGACCTAGATAAATGTTATCATTGGGAAAGAATGCTCTAAATGAAAGAAATAATTATATTTTCTGTTGTTTGAGTTAATAAATGCACTGTTTAAAAAGTATAACGTTAATTTTTTGTTTATTATCCCTAGTCTAAATAATCATACTTAGTAAAACTTACTTAACACACGAATATTTCCAAAATAAAAGTTCTATTTTCCTTCGACCAAAATTTAAAACTTTTTAATTATGTGCAGAAATATATAATTTTAATTCTTAATCACTATTTTTGGTACATTATCGCGTTTCTGAAAGGAAAAAAATTAAATATTGTAATCGGCGAATCTTTCTACCAGTGACTTTCTCGTGTACTTCAACAATATATCTGCTTTGTGTTTCACTTCGTTGCATAATGAAGAAAATAAGCATTTTGGAACAATATTACTGACCAGGGCTGGTCTTTAGCAGATTTCTTCCAATTGCTTCTGAGTTGCAGTTTCAAAATGAAAAAAAGATAAATGAATAGTCTATGTGTGATTCTAAACTAGGTTTAAACATTCCATTCCAATGCATGTCGGTAAAGCAATACAAAAACAAACATCCAAGCACTGGAATATCCTATTTACACGTTTATTAAATACGATGCTCCAATAATATAGTCCTAAAACTAACTGACGACCAATAAACTAATGAATTAGGTTAGATAAGGCATATCACGTAGATTGTTTTTCTTAATGTTCTTATATTCTTCTATGATTATTTTCTGTGAATTATTTTTATTAATTATCATTGTAAATTTACTTATTTTAAGCATTTGTTGGATGTTATATGGTAAAAACCTAACATTGCCTTAAACTTTTCTAAATTTGAGAGGGGCAAAAGAATCTTAAAAAGTTCTTTGATAAAATTCTTTATAGAAAATTCATTATATAAACAAATGATCATCTTTTATATTTTTTTATTTTTAGCTGTATTAGCCCTCAGGAAAGGAAGGGCGAATATGGATATTTTGGCTGAATTAGAAAATGCTAAGTGCCATAAATGTGAAGAGGTGAGAAACTCCGAGCAAAATGGAGATTCCAGTTTGCTACATCAAAATAGTCAACAAAAGATTGATAGCCAAGAATTAGCCAAGGAAGAAATTATTATTCCTGAATTAGAAGACGCATCTCCGGTCCCCGTTGACAAGAGTGAGAATTTCGTGTCCCATGAAATAAAAAATATCCTTTGTACTCTTGAACCGGTTTCAGGATCTTCTGGAGACAGTGCTGCAATTGCAGATATCAAAGTGTCATCGGATGGAAATGATTCGATTTTGCAACAAAATGTTAAAAGTGAAGAGGAAGAATCTTTTATTACAATTTCAAGCGATCCTTACAGAACTCTGATTGGTGAATCTAAGCTGCAGAAAAACACCATAAAGCAGAATAACCAACAACAGATTGACTGCAAAGAATCTGTCGGAAATGAAATTCTTATTCCAGCATTAGAAAAAATATCGCCCATCCCACCTGGGGAAAATGAGAATTGTATACCTAATGAAATAAAAAATATCCTTTGTGCTCTTGAGCCAGTTTCAGAACCATCCAGGGACAGTGATTCAGTTACAGAAATTAGAACTTCACAGGAAGGGAGTGAAACGATTTTGCAGCAGACTAGTAAAATAAGAGAGGCAGGATCTTCTATTTTATTATCAAATGATCGCCACACGATTCTGGAGGACGAATCTGTAAAGCGTAAAAATACTATTAAACACGAAGTGATCAGTTCGAACCAGTTCATTTCTGGAAATCATATAGATGGCAAAGCGGTGGCTATTAGGGTTCATATTTATACAGCAAACGAGGCAGGGCAGAATAATACTGAGAACTTTAATTCTGAACTATTGATGCAAAAAGAACAATGCAACAAAATGGATGCATCATCACAAACTGAAATACCTTTTACTTCCATACTTTTAATGTCCGGGCAATTTCCCATTAGTACAAACATCAATCAGTCTGAGAATTTAAACAATAATGTAGAGGTCTCCGTCGATAGAAATACTTTGCTGACTCTTCAGAAAGCCAGCTCATCTGAAACAGACCTTACAGAGTATTGTCATGTCACAACTCAAACAAACGATTTCTATTTAGATAGAGAGAATGAATTTACTGAAAATGAAACCTTCGTTGTTTCTATGAAAAACAGTTCAGTCACTGATGAAATTCAAGATGTTGAATCAAAAAGTGAAAATATTTTAAATACAAGGAAAAACCCTTTGAATCTGGAAAATGATGTTGATAGCTTCATTTCCTCAAAAATTGGAAGCAATCAATTAAATATACTTGAGAACAAAGAAGCAGAAATTCTAGACCTACATTTAACTTCCATTACAGATAAAAACATAGAAGAAGAAACAATACTAAGTTTGGACAAATCTATTGTTGAAATCAGTCCTCAAAATGAAATGGGAACCAATCAAAATACGTTGGATAAATCAGCTGAGAAATTAGTTAATTCTAATACTTTGGCGGAAAGAAACATTCCACAAGATGTAGATAAATGGCATTTACAAGGTGAAATAAAAACTTTAAAAGCAGACCGTAAGAATGTTTCTACCATTTCTACTAAAGAGATAAACTTTGTTCAATCAGAATTTACCATTTTAAAGAGAAGAGGGCTTCATGAAATCAGTTCTTCTACGGCAATAAATGCAAATGACTTTTTTAGCGCAATGTCGAAAATTGCTTCGACTGAGAGAAATATAATTCCACCGAAGAGCGAAAACAAGGCAGAAATTAAGGCTACAGTTGATCTCATAACCAGTCTCAACAACAGGGATGATGTAATCGTACCTTCTCAAAAGAGCAATCCTGTTCTTCCAAGTATAAAAACTGAACGCTCTTCCTTGTCATCCATGCTTGAAGCAGATTCAAAGGAAAACAGGTCTGAGGTCAAACCTCGGGATTACAAATATGAAAATATAAGAAGAGAAGGCGATAGACAAGATGAAGATCGAAACACCGAACTTAAACTCGGACAAGAGAAAAATGACAAAAAAATGACAGAAATTTCCATGGATGAAGGTTCTATGCAAAATGCAAATTTATTTTCTCTAGAAAAATCAACCACAAAACCCTCAAAGCCGAAAATGGTCACAGAACTGGCAAAGAATTCTAGGAATGATGAATGCTTTGAAATTGAAGATAAAACGGAAATTTTTTCAGAAAAGATTATGTCGGGATTTAGTTTCAGCGCCAAGAAAAATCATTTCAATAATATTTCATCTGAAAATGGAGATACAGTTGATGGGAATCTAAACATTTCCCCTCAAGCAAGTGCTCTATTAAGAAAATGGAATTTATCTTTAAGAAATTTATGCAAACCTGGTTATCCTGTTAGCGGTCCATCAAATTCAGATTTTATAGAAAAGCGATATGAAAACGACACATTTATGAACAAAAATCAAACATCATCAAAAGATGAAATTAAAAATGAACAGAGATCACCAGTCATTTCAAATTTTGAACAGCCACTTTCTCCTAAAGAAAGAAATTTTAATGATGACATTTCAAGTGATGAATCTGAGATATCGAACAGCTCTTCATCTGATGACAGTAGTCGTTCAATCTCGGAGGATGAAAGTAATGCACTTCTACGCCATCCAAGAGAACAAAGGAACTTTTTGACTCTCAAAAACAGACTTGAAGTTCAAAAATCTCTCACATTGTTGGAAGATAAATTGACGTTAATGTCACCACCTCATGAAAGTTCTGGTGAAAGCAAATTTGCAAACCTGCTTACAATCGAAAATCGCACTCCGGTTGCTTGTCGTTGCAACGAAACTGGTTCAGAGGAATTAAGTATTTATTTAGAAAACGAAGGAAGTCATCAAACAAATATAAATGCTCAGCCAAGAGAAGAAGATGAGACAGCAACGATGGCAAAAGAAGTGGCAAATGTTCTTAGAGAAAATACAATTGATTTAGAAAACAATACCATTCTGGAATCAGACAGCTACTTAACACCGCCTTTTAACAGTAATAACAATGCAAGAATATCCTTTTCAGTCTCGGAAAATTTATTAATTAAAGATGAAGATCGCCTAGAACAAGAAATGAATGCAACATCCTCGCAAGAAATGAGAAAAGAAGAATGTGATTTTCTTTCTGAGGAGAATCAACGCGAACTGGAAGATTTGATTCTTGAAACTTGTGCTACGTCAAACTTAGAACAAACTGAAAGATACAATACGATCAGTTGGAATTCGAGTGATTTTGACTGGAAGACTTGGTTGGATACAGAAAACACGAATGAAAATAGGATTAGAAAGAATCTAACAGATGAAGAAAAAGAATACAAATCTTCTCCAGACAGAATAGAAACAACTATTTCGACAACAAGCAATTTCATTTCTAATGCCAGTTGTGAGAATCTAGGGCTCAAAGATTATGTAGAGAAAGAAATGCATGTAAATGATACAGAACTCGAAGGGTATGGTGATTCTAAAAACTCTTTCGAATTCTCAGAGTTCGATTTTTCAGCCTTACCAGATATGAACAGTTATCTCGAAGACATAGCAAAGAATGATTCTGATACAAATCCACCATCTATATCTGATGTTGCACGAGGTATAGATTCTAAAACAATGGACACTCCCTTCGAAATGAGTGCAATGAAAAGAAGTACTGATGATGCTTGTTCATTGGCACTAAACGGTAAAGAAGCGTCTAAAGAAATCCATTCCAAAAGTAAAACACAAAATTATGCAAATGAAAATCAATATCACATATTTCATCCCTTAAGCAAACATCAACACACTGAAACTTCATTTGAAACACGTGATCATTGTGAATCAGTCTTCGAAAATTTATCATTTACCAATTATGGTGATTATGAAACAAACAGAAATTATAAAGAACGTAAAGAAGAATTAATCGATTACACAGAAATTCGAAATCAGTACGACAGAAACAACTTTGAAGTAAAAAGCGCAGAGTCCTTCATAGGCAACAACTTCGGAAGGGTAGATTTCGAGGAGGAGGAGTGTATCATCACACCTGCTAGACGACGTCTTGGATCCCCTGAGAGGTATCAAATGATAAATATTTTATTTTAATGGAGGCTCTTTCAAAGGTAAAATACTGTCTTAAGTAACCAAAAAAATTTATTCTCCTCATTGCAGTATCTTTCATACGAAGTCAATCTTCAAACGCCGTGGTGAAACGCCTAAAATATTTGATTTTGGTAAGTTCCTGGTAAATATCCTGTTACAATATTGATATTTCCCTGTCTTTTTTAAATCTAACATTATGTTACGTTATGTATATATTTGGTGGTATTCACAATAATGTTTGGGCAAAAAATAAAGAACCTAATGTAACTAAATTTAAAAAGGGACCATGCTGACGACAATTAATTAATTAAGTACGTTTAAAAGATTAGATTTCACTGAATAAAACATTCGATTTCTTGTGAATCTAACTCAAACAACAAATGTTTGAGGTCAACGATGTTCTAATAATGATGAAGGACTTTCAATGTTATAAAACTTGTGTATATGCTAAAGCTTCACCGGCCATTTTACGAAACCTGCAGCGGGTAATTCAGCCGTGTTTTCATGGAATTTGTGTTTTAACGAAAGTATATTGTGTACCCACAATTATAACATTTGTAACATGTTTTATGGGATGCCACTACTGAAAATCACGAAATGTCGAATGGTGGGATTCGCTTTCTTTCCTTTGTATTTGTATATAAGGCAACAGCAAGGTAAAGGTATTTAGCGCCTTGGGCATATTGTGATTTCCCGCATCCAGTCATCATCATTGGTTTTGTAAATACAAATATAGCTCAGCGCATGACATTTCTTTGACATTATTTCGTCATCCCTTCATGATACATCACTTTAAAAAGTGATATAAATGTATAAATATTTTTTTGCCCTTGGCGTCCTATATGATTGACGCACAAAGTTTCCATATCCAACTGTTTCCTACTTTCGATTGTTATATGTCACTGACCTCTGGTGAAAGTATTGAACAAAATAATCGCCAATGACATTTCCCACACTTCTAATTCTTGGAAAGTATGTACAATGGCGTAACGATTGCGTAGTGCTCGGACCATGGTGTTATTTTTCTACCGATCAAAGATATTTAACTTTAAGCAGTGAACTAAACGCATTAATGTTTGGTCCCCATTTTGCCTGGCACCCGAGAATGGTGCCAGAGATCTCTCTTGCCTGTAAATGCACCACTTTTACAAGGCATCTTTTTGCATTAGTTCGATGCTATTTAGCAACTATTTTCTCATGAAGGATATTCTAACACTGAACTAGTCCTAAGGCAATGTAAGTACCTGTTTTGTTACACCAAGGTACCATTCTGGATGTTTATAGTTGCCGGCGTTTAAACGTTAAAGGATTGAGAAAAGACTTAGCTATGTATCTTGTGTAGCCGTAGATATATATTATAAAAACATAACTTCCTGGTGCAGATATTAGTGGGAGATTCGTTAATTTGTTTTGCATTAGTGCCTGTCTGCATAGTCTTGAAAGGCTACACCAGATTTCTATTGACAGAAATTGGAATTGTCTTCCAGATACCCATCAGAAGTGAAGTGTGATTTTAATATTAAATTTTAATATTAAATTTTTATTATATTAATTTTTTTATTATATTATTTTCATATATTAAATTTTAAGCAATCAGCTTTAAAATTTAATATTAAGTTGCTCGTGAAGTAATTCTGTTTCTTTTATGAAAATGAAAGACCATCTTCTTATAGGGAATGAATATTTTATTGAATTATATATTATCCATTCTGGGCCAATACCTTTTCCATCTTTCTGGAGTAGCATGATTCCACGCACATAAAATTTTTGTTCTTTGCTGGCAAAAAATAAATAAACAAATAAAAATAAATAAAAAAAACTAATCCAGATTATTTTTTACTTCCTCATTTGGGGTAAACATTTTACCATTTAAAATATTTTGTAGAGACCGGAACAAATGATAATCAAAAGGTTATATATCTGGATAATATAGTAGCTGTGGTAGTATATCTCATCCAAGCTGTAAAATCTTTTGGTAAGTTACCAAATTTGTATGAGGTCTCGCATTATCTTCGTAGAGCACTACACCTTCTTTATTTTCAGTTCTGGCCTTCTCTGTTTATCTTAATCATTTAATTTTTACAGCTGATGACAGCAAACTTCAGAATTGACCATTCTACAGTCCGATAAAAGCTCTGAAAAACTATTCCTTTCAAATCTCACCAAACAAAAAACATCACTTTTATTATGAATATCGACTTTCAAAGTGCTTTAGACCGGTTTATCATTTTTACACCATGATCTCTTCTTTTTAACATTGTTGTAGACAACCCATTTCTTGTCTTTAGAGATGATGCGCTTCAAAAATAGATAATTTTCTACACGTTTGAGAAGCAAATCACAGACATCAATACGACGGCACAAATTTCTTTCTGTAAAAACATGAAGACGCTTTGTTGAACTTTGTGTTTATACCTAAGCGTTTCAAATGATCATGAATGGTCAAATTCGATAAATTTAATCTCTCGTCGATCACGCAATTTATTATTTCCCGGTTTGCATTAATTAATACCTTTATTCTATCTTCTTCAGCTTCAACTGAGCTTCTAGAACGTGGTGCATCATCAATATCAAAATTACCGGATCGAAATTTTGCAAACCAGTTTTGGCACCGGCGTTATGTCAATACATCTTCTCCATACACAACGGAAATTTTTTTTCTTCTTGAGCAGCATTTTTACCTTTTTCGTAGTAAAAAGAGTGAAATATGCCGAAAATTCTGCTTTTCACTTTCCATATTTGAAAAGGCACCAATCAAAAACTAATGCGTAGAATCAATCGAACATTTTTACATTCGAGCCTTGCTATATCAGCTGTCAAAATATATAATGATTATGCGGATTAACTGTGAAGTTGGTTGTGAAAAAATACAATTAAGTCCTCTGTAGGGAAAGAACGAAATTATTTTTCGAACAATCTAATATTGTTATTGCATGCATCAAATCACGGCCACATAAGTTTCAATATGCGAACAGTATAATTAGTCTCTCTGAATAAAAAATGGTTCTTCCCATTTATTATTGAGACAGAGTTAAAAATATTGCACTGTTGAAAAAGTTAAATAGAAATTTCAGAGTTAATTTATATTACAAAAATTTAGAGAAGACAACCGAATCATCATTAACCGAACAATCTTCTGACATAATAATGCTTCCGCCACAGAGATTGAAAATTAACATATGACAATAGAATATGAAATTTTCCCCTGATTTTCTATATTAAACCAAACGCATCCATTTGATTGCCAAATCCTGAAAGGAAATTCAGCATTTCAACATTTCTCCAAGCCACAGTCCAATGATTATAAGATTTGTCCTATTACATAAAACCATGATGCCAAGTGCGAAATACCACACTTACCTTTTAGATCTCTGTGTATAATTCTGCACCTAGACAGGGCCAAATTATCAAATTTGTAGCTTCCCAGGAGTCAATCAAGTCTGAGCGAAATTTGAAGTCCTATTTATTTCAGTAAATACTGGGTCAAATATATTCAGTATATCCAAACCTCACTGGTCTCTCAGTGTACTCAGGAGAGAGACTTCGCTAAGGATGATGACGAAGATTTGAAAAGAACAGAAGAGGTTAGGATTATGGGTCTGTGCTTTGAGTTGTTTGCAATCGTGTTTTAATTGATGCTTTATCCATATAATAATTCTGGCATAGCGTCTAGTTGTTTTTAATGCATGACTATAGTTATTAAAGATTTTTATACGTTTCTGCTCATATTCTTGATTTACCTTTCTAGTGGTGCTTTTTTTATGTCTTTGTCATTCTAGATCTGCTTTGCATTTATGTCATTCAATTATTACTCACTTTGTATAATAGGTATATTTGGTGTTTTAGGTATTGGTACGCTGTATGATATTGTTATACAGTATACTATATCTTTCATCCTTTGGATATTGTGATATTATTTTTATGTTTATGTGTGTTACTGCTTTCTCTATGTAATCTTCAATTCAATCTCTTGGATCCAGAATTGACTTATTTACTATTTAATTTAAATATTTCATTTTAGTCAAATGAATGTATACCCTATAATGTATACCCTTAATTACCTCCCATATTCTGGCAATGATTGTAAACCTTTCAATAAATAATGGTTCTTTCCCCGGCGACCTTCAAGATCTTATACCCATTCGGATAGGTGGGTCGTCGAGTTGCCAAGTAGATAGTGGAAAATTAATTTTGTACCTTCTTTTGATTTGCATGGATTATGCATTTGAACACATTCAAATTAATATCAAGTTTCGCTTGAAATTCAAAAAAAAATGTTCTTAGATATTTTTATTCGAATTTTTAACAATTTCAAATTTGTTTGCCAAACCATATAGTCCCTTCCCCTTTCTTGCAGTTAGTTGACTGACTTGCAAGTAAAAAATATTGATATATATTGTATTTGATTACTTAGAACTTGTAAATAAATTTGTAGTCTTTTGCCACGACCAAGCTTAAAATACTGGTCAAAGTTTTAGAAAATAACAAGAAACTAAATGCTCTATTATTTCAGTTTGCCTTATTATTTGTTTCTTAAAAATTCCTTGTATAGATCAAATAATAAATCAATAAGAAATATCTGATTTCAGAAACTTGGAAGGGGATAGGAGGTCCGGAACTTGCATTCTCTAATAGTCCTGTCGCAGTGTACTTTTTAAAGGAAAAAAAAATATGTAACACTAATTGTATTAGTTTCAGTTGTTGGTTGGCTATACAAAATAATCATTTAAGTCAATACCCGGATATGTTACAGGATAATCAGTGGAAGGGAAGGGGTGAGGTGGAAGTTGAGACACATATTTTTCACATTTAAGTATTGCAAAACACTACTCAACTGAGAGAAAAAAATTTAATAAATTTCAAAATTGTAGGTATTAAAGGTACCTATAAAATTAGCTATTCACCGTTTTGATAGCTTAATTAGTTCAGGAATAAATTTAAAGAAAGCACACATTAAAAAAATATTTATCGGTGTTTTTTTGTTTTTGTTTTTAATTGGAGCGTAACTTTCGGTTTTTCGTATAAGTTTCCATAGAAAGATATAAAAGGTGTCGATGGATTTTAAAAATTAAAAAAAAAGGTGGAATATCATAGAAATGTGTCGCTTGCGACCTTTCTCTTGGGAATACAGGAAATTTTATCCTATCAAATTGCAAATTCAATTAAACTTACCACTGAAAGGTGGCGCTGTTGGCGATCTACAACAGATGTAATTAAAACGAACTATTTGAAAATTGGAAATTTTTACCACAAATTGCTCCACGCTGTTGCTACAGATGGGGGTTATATTGAAAACATCGTTATTTACTTTTTTGAGTCAGTCCTTGAAGCATGTTCATATCTTTTTTTCTATTTTGAAGCGTCACTATCGATTGGCAATGTTAATTAAATTTGCAATTTGGTGGAAAAAAAATTCACGATTTTTTATGCGTAACGACGCAAACATCTACCGCATTCCCTCTTTTTCATCATGTGAGAGCATGATGTTGTTTTGGTTTGAAGTTTTTGAAGCCGCAAGATGCACAGACAGAAAATTGGCGATTTATTGCTTTTGAGGCATCAGTTTTTCGCTTTTAGGGTTATTCGAAAATGATAAAAGTCCCTATCACCATTTGAATTGCTGAATCACCTAATTTTGATGGCGACTTATCTCCATCAAAAAGTTACAACTTGGCACGAATGTCCACCATGTGCCGATTCTCCTGTCTTACCAATAAAGGGTAGGATCGTAAGAAGTTATCGCCCGAAAAAGCACAGCGAAGAAAATAGGAATGAATGCGAAACAACGAGGCGAATAATCAAAAGTTTATATATATATCTAAAGGAGATATCGATCGAAACGATATATATATATATATATATATATATATAATTTTCAATTTTTCTAGCTTCCAAAAAAGATTTCGATGCTCGAATGATTTTGAGATGGAAAAAAATTTTTTATTAAATATTGACACATGTTTAATCCCCTAGTCACGTGATTGTTTAAAATTGGTTTTTCATGAAAAATAAACTCTGCAATCGAGAAAAAAAAATGTTAGAACTCGATTGATTTTGAGATGGTCAAAAACCATCAATTTTTCAAATGTCAGTGATCACAAAAATGAGTTATGTGAGAACATGACGTTTTTCTGTTGTTGACACCACGTGACATAAAAAAATAATGTTCTCACATGAAATTTGCCATAGCAGATCTCATTTTTTTCAGACTTATCGGTCTTTTTTGGGGACTCTAAGTAACTGTAAAAAGTTCAAATTAATATACGCATTATTTTTTGAAAAAATTAATTTTGTCAACACCCCTTCCCCCCCAAAAAAAAAACAGTGTTATTCGTAAAATATCTATAAGTCAGAATTCTTAGTAATAGCTCCAGTTCTGAAAATGTTTCTTTACGATTTCAAATGGCATCATAATCGCTGTTTTTCAAAGCGGTGAAAATGAAATTAAAATTTTGTCTAAATTATAAAATCTATATTTATTTTCTGAGAACAATTTCGCTCGCGAACAAAGTTATTTAATGTTTTCCATAAATCAATCGGTGCGCAATTATTATTGTTATTATTTTTGAAAAAAGTGCCCGTATTATTGTAAAATACTTATACTGAAAAAAAAATACATGCATACAAAAAAATAATTATATTTTTTTGAATTTGTGCATAAAATTGATTTAAAAAACATCAACGAAACATTTTTTCCCTAAAAAATGAAATAAAGCAAAAAAAAAAAAAATCTAATTCTGAAGTTTATTAAATAATTTATTCAAACTTTTGCAAAAACTTACCTTTTGCAGAAAAATATTACAATGTATACTGAACTAAGTAATGAGTTCTATTTCAATTCAGTCTTTAAATACTGAAGTTCAAATAATAAAGAACATGAAATTTTTAAAAATATTTTTTTGTATTTTATAACATAAAAATAACTACAGAATATTTCTAAATGCGAAAATTGCTTATTCTGTAAAATTCGGGAATAATCATTGAGAAATTATTGTATCAATTTGAAAATTTTTACCAAAAAATACGCATTCAATTTTAATTTATGAGTTTTTCGTAAGAAGGTTTAGTAATTTTTAGCTTAGAATTAAAAAAATAGTATTTAAAGGTGTCAAACAGCATTAAAAGGTGAATAATGCAATTATAAAAATCAATGTAAAAAATTCAAATTATTTTTCAAAATGGTTTTATAAAAATAATTGTTCGAATAGCAACTCTTTACTGTATCAAATTTAATTAACATTTTATTAATCATAAAATATTAATAAATTAATATTAGTAAATTCAAGTTAATTAACTTTAAAAAAAATATTTTTTAGAATTTTTAAAATAAAAATGTAGAACATATAAAAAAGTTTTAGAATAGAAATTTCTTTAACCAAAGTCTTTTTTCCAAATTCTGTTTTGATTTTTTTTTTTTTTGTATTTGTGTGTGTATTTTTCTGTTGTTTCATGAGAATTTTCCATGAAACCAAACTTTTTTTTTTGCAATGAAAAATGAAGAATATTGAACTGTAAAAATATTCGATATTTTCGCCAAAAGTCGACTTCTTAACGTAGTTACTTACCTTTTATAATAAACAGCAGAATCCGTAATCTAAATGCCATTTATTTTGTGATATTGTTTTTTTAAATGTATTTTCGTTGGTTTTAAATTGCTAATTAAAATTCTTTCTGTTAGGTTTTCAAGATGGTTCTTCATCCGATTCTATTACCACAAAGGTAAATTACTTTATAATTTTTAAAATACGAATCTTTGATTTCGTGTAAAATCTCATTAAGAACACAACAATCAATTTTATAAACATATATTGATAGAATTTTGCATAAATAAATTATTTTTCAATTTTTTTTTCTTTGTTTTGTGGCAACTCATTATTGGAATGATTTTTGAAAAATTTTAAAGAAAAATTATTTCTGAGCTTGAAGTAAATATTATAATGTTCAATAGGTGAAATATGTATTTAAAAAATTCAGGAAGAATTATTTGATGTTATATTTAAATGCTTATGGAATAATTTAAATCTTTGCAACATGATAATACATTTTATCCATTCCTTATCAAAAAAAATTATTAATAAATTTTGTCAGATTTTTTATGGCTTCAGAATAATTATTATATAAAATACAGTACAACGATTTAGACATTGTGAAACTTTATCATAAACGTCCTTTATACATATCAATTACAAAAACAAAATCAGACATAAGACTTCTTACATAAAGAATTATAAATAGTAAATATTTTCAACTTACTGCTAAAATACGGAGCTTCTCAGCTTCTGTTCCATAGATATAGGTCCTAGCTATATATGCTATGCTACAAAGCTAAATTAAAAAAAGAAGAGAAAAAAAGGATAACAAATTTTAGAAAGTCAACGGAAAATTCCTCTTATTCTTTAAAAATACAATCCTAAAATTTTACTTGGATCTTGTACATAAATATTTCCTGTAAATAATATTTCACAACAAACATTCACTGAATCACTATTTAAAAACCAATACTTAAAAAGTTTACATTAATGCTTCAATAAATTTCCGACGAAAATAGTTATTTTGAAATGTAAACAGAACAAATATCCGTTGCCGAAATCGAATTACATTGATATGTTATCGGTAAAGTATGAAATCTGGCATTCTATAGAACGCCTAGCCATTGAATAAAATGCCTAAAACTAGCCGGCAATGCATGAAACTATTCAGATTTCACATATTTCCTAGGCATTCTATAGAATACCAAATGAGAAACAGACAAAGTATGAAAATACATCTCCGATTCGTTTCGTATATCACGTGGCAATGCATGTGATTTTTAACGTGCGCCGTTGGCTCAGAATTTGTCAGTTGCACTTTGTAGTTTGTTCGGATTTAGTTTAATCGAGTTACATTAACATCCCGTTTTAAAGCAACACTAGATGTAGTTTATTTGGGAGTGTTCGCAATTTTACGTAAATTTGTTCAACAAAAAAAAAATTAGTTTTTTACTGTGCTACATGAAAATGGAAAAGCAAGCTTTAGTATTGGAGAAGTCGTGGTCTATAGACATAAAATAATGATTCAACATTGAATTGTCCAAAATTCGAGTTAAAGCTGCAAAATCGAAACGTCTTGCTAGAAGTTAATAAATGATGTGCAATAAGTAGGTTAATTTTAATTTCTTAAATGAAAATTTTGTTTCCCTTAACAAGAAAGTTTTTCTTTACGAATTTTAAATAAAATTTTGTAATGAAAATCTCATTATTTTTTTCAGAATAACAATTGTATTTTTGAGGAATGCACGCCATTTATATAAAAGCCTTATGATGACTTTTTTTCATACTTTTCATAAGTAGCATTTGTCATTCTATAGAATGCCTAGGGAAAGTATGTAACCATTCCGATATTTCATAGTTTGCCTAAAAACGTCCGGCAATATATACAATGCCTATGCATTTTATAGAATGTCGGGGTTTCATACTTTGCCGGTAAATGAAATAATAAAACATACTCGAATATTATATTATAAACAGATCATCAAATTTCAAATCCATATATACAATAAAATGCAAAAAATAAATTATTTAGATTGATGGCAGAATGCTTTCATTGGCATGGTTAGTGTAATAAAGAAAAAGGTAAAATTTGGTTCAAGGTTTTTTTATATTGTATATTTGTGGCAAAAATTAATTAAATGAATTGATTATAGCTCTTTTGATGTTTCGGACACTTTATTTAAAGTCACTGCATTTCATTCTTGACATAATGATATTTTTATTGATATATTTTATTTTATTTGTTCATAAGGCAGTATTATGAATTTCTAACATCAGAAATTATTTTTTTATAATCAAAATACCCCTTCCTATGTTCAAAAAAAATTTATTATTTTTTATTTTTTTTGAAAATGATTTTTTTCAGAAATTTATTCATTATAGTAGCAAAACGATTTCATAAAGCCTTTTTGTGCGAAGTCACAATAATCGTTTGGTTATTAAAATCTCCGTAAAACAAAAATAATATCCACAAATAATTGCTCTTGGAATTACATTAATGTTTTTTTTTAAGACAAGCGTTTTCTACATGCACTCCTTTTTTTTTCCTTAAAAAAAAAGCTTCGATCCTGACTATGTATTTTCATTATTCAATACCAGAATATTCTATCAATCGTATAGTTTAAGTATTTTCTTTATTATTTTTAAATATAGAAGAGGGGAAGCCAGAAAATATAGTTCGGGGAAAAAAAACCCAGCAAAAGTAAAATAATATTTTAGGCTAGATTCGACATGTCAATCGCTGACCGTCAAACTTCTGCCCATCTTGACCATCGCCTCATTTTATAGAAAGAATGTCTGTCCGTTGTCTTGAAACAACTCTTTACGGAACTAATACCTTTCTTTTGTTTTTATAAAATGGATGACTTTTTTTTTATATTATATGATTTATCGAAGCTAAAATTTCAATCATCTTTATTAATAATAAAGGGGAATACCTAGGAAAGGGGGACGTCCTAGAATACAAAACGATTGCTGTCAATCGTTTGCTACAGCTTTCAAATTTGGCACATATATAATTTGGAGAAGGTAAAATTGTGAAATCCGGAGGAATTTTTAAAAAATTGTAATTAGAATTTGCGTTTTTTTCCGATTACTCTTGGAAATATTATGGCACAAAATAATTACATAATCTACATTACATAAAATTGCATAATCTTAAAGCAAAATCTATTTAATGATGCCATAATTTATAGTTGTGCAATTTTTTTCCTGAAATTTTGACATTTTTTAAAAAGTAATTCCTGAATAATTTTTCATAATCTGTTCGATTGTTGCAATCAAATTGAAATCACCGTCATTGTTTCATCTGGCATTTAATGTAATTTTTTACAATTATTGTTGTTAAATACTAAGGTGAAAATTTTTCTGATAAATATCTGCATAATTTACAAGACAGAAGTGAAGTTACATTACAACATGCAATTTGAAATGGATTACTGATGTTCATGAAACTAGATCCCATTACAGAGTTCATGTTCATTTTCACACTGCAAACAGAAAAAAAATGTAAAACTATTAAAATGCTAATCTTTAATGTCTATCTCATTTTGAAATTTAAAAATATTTTGTTGGGAGAATCATGAATTTCAAATCACATGCAAGGAATTTAATTGAAATTTAACATAATCATCATCCCTAAGATTAATTCCTCTGATTAAAATAAAATAAAAATATTAATTTGCAAACATTCTATCAAATCGAATCACATATAAATTTTTCATGCCTTCAAATTTCCATTATCTCATTTTAAAAATAATATTTCATATGTATTTCAATGCATTTCATTTTCGGAGTTTTCTGATGTGCAACTGAAATTTCTGCAGGGCCCATCTGCCGAGCGAACACCTGCATCCCAACGGGAGCCGCTCTTCCAAAGGCGCCAACAAGGAAGGAAAACATCTGCTGCCCCCGAACATAAAGTATTGATAGAAGAATTGGATTAACGGTTTAAAGATAGTTTTAATGTCATTGGTTTTCTTTCAGACAGAATTACAGTTTTAGACACAACATGATGAACGTAATTAAACATTAATAGTTGTTGGGTTTATGACACATTATGTAATGTCTGTTTCTTAATTATTAAACAAAATTTGTCCTTCTCTCACGTGACATTATTTTAAAGATCTGACACACGTTCCTATTTAAGAAAACAGATAACGCCTTTTATACGAAAAAGAATATATCATTGTCTTCAGTAAACTTTTTGAAAACATAATTATTCGAAAAACATTTTCAGTATACGAAATTATTTTTATAATTAAAGCCAAAAAATGTTGACAAAAAAATAGGAATAAAATTTACGAGTTAACATAAAATTATTTTTAAAAGTGTATACAATCTACAAAATTTACAAATCTGATAGATTGGGCTCCTCGAAACTTTCTTGCGCACTCTCTAATGAAGATATGGACATTGCGCAAGTCAGTTAATTCTAAGAGTGCTCAGATTTTTATTGCCAGAGTCCCGCACAGGACAGATTAGAGTTTCCTTGTATAGTATAATAAATAAAAAAAACACCCATTTTGACTGCTTTTTCTTTCCGAAAGATTGAAATGAAAATTTGATGCAGAATTACATTTGTAGTAGCAAGTGCACGCACCAAATTTCATTTAGCTCATTACGTTTTTGAATTATAGTGTTTACATATATACGAAAGAAAAGAAGTCTATCCTTTGACAGATTTGATTCAAAATGTATTAAAGATCTACACTGATCAGAATTAAGACACTAAAATTGCGTTTTTCATTT
This sequence comes from Argiope aurantia, assembly GCA_026543865.1. Classification (NCBI taxonomy): domain Eukaryota; kingdom Metazoa; phylum Arthropoda; class Arachnida; order Araneae; family Araneidae; genus Argiope; species Argiope aurantia. The sequence goes on along the minus strand of JAPMOR010085492.1, from coordinate 427,950 downwards.
ACTCAAGTCGTTGAGATTTGAATTATAGCGTTTGATGCATGCAAAAAACACAGATTGATGGTCACACTCCCTCAAGAATTTTGTTCAAAATTTATTTATTTTCGAAAAGCACAATACAGAGAAATCTCCATTTGCAGAGTGCTTAAACAGTAAACAAAAACACAAAGTGAAAATGAAAAAAATTGCAAAAACGAATACGTAATAAGAAACGAAATCTGCGGGCACGGCAGTGCCCCCGCCAAGTCGAGCAAAAACAAGCGGCACGGCCGTACCATCCTTTTCTCGAAGCAGTTCAGGCCATTTTCGACCCCCTATAACTTCGTTGTGGATAAAACTAGACGCCTGAATTTTCCGTAACAAAGCCAGGCATTATATAAACACGGAACATTTCAAATTTCATTAAATTTGAACCAGTAATTTAAGAATTATAACTAATCAAAGTTTGTGAATTTTGTCACTGACTGACTGACCGATCATCAAAACTCTAAGGCACTTCTAGCAGACATAGAGGCTTCAAATTTAGAATATAATTAGTGTTTAGTGTACAAATCAAGGAAAAACTAAAATATGCGTGAAATAATGGAAGGATTGATAAATTTCTCGAAGTTTAGAGCATTAACCATTTTGTCGGCAAATTCGTCGCCAAATAGTCGCCAATTTTGTCACCAAGCTCTGGGATCACTGGTTCGGCATCCAATACAGGTTACTTTAAAACGGTCTTTCTTATGATGACACGATTGCGCTAGGAAGCAAAATTACAGGTTTGTGACAATATTAAATTTGAAATAATTCAATTTGAAGCTGTGGAAGCTGCAAACGCAATGGGTGACTTTCAGAGAATCAATCTGGTAGAAGAAGAGCAAATTGATCTTCAAAGTATGATCGCAAAACTTAATGCCGATTAAAAAAAGAGTTTTCGATATGATCACAAATAAAATGCACACAACTGATAATAACGTTGACATTTTACGCTGTTTTGTGAGTGGAACTGGAAAGAGCTTTTTAATAAAAACTCTGAAAGTTTGGGTTAAGACGTATTTAAATAAAAAAAAGTGGCAGTTAGTGCTCCAACAGGAATAGCTGCATTCAATGTGAATGGATTGACTATACATAGACTGTTGCAGCTGCCTATTGAACACAAGCAAACACCGAAGTACAAGCCACTTTCTGATGAAATGCTCCAAGTTCAGAGATCAGATTTGAAAGAAGTAGTGTTGTTTATCATAGATGAAGTATCGTTGATATCCAATGTTACTTTAACATATATTCATTTACGCTTATCTGAAATATTGACGCTTATCTGAAATCGACATAAGCGACGATCAGAATGGGTGGTTTGGAAAAAAAAACTTATTGTAGTTTTCGGAGATCTCTTACAGCTTCCGCTGGTAAGAGGAAAGTCATCTTTTGAAAAACTACCAAGTTGTTAGGTTCCCTCAGTATACCAAATCTGTGGATTGAACTGTTTATATAAGATGAACTGACAATTAACGTGCGACAGCTCAATGATTCTGATTTTGTTGAAATGCAAAATAGAATAAAATTAGGTGCGACTACACAAAAAGACCGCGACTTACTCTCGACTAGATTAATAACTCTCAAATCCAATTCAAATCAAAACAGATTAATTGAAATAATTGAACACCTCTCGAAACTTCCTGATGATACCGTTTGCTTTATTATCTACAAAAAACATGTGTCAACAATTAAATACTGCAATGCTTAAATCTCTTCCACATCCCGAAATAAAACTTACAGCTGTAGATAGCATAGATTGCCCCAGATACCTAACAAAAAGAGCTCGTGAATGCATAAAAAAAAATATGAAGACGATGCTTCTATGAGTGCAGGCCTGGAAGAGAACATAATTATAAAAATAGGAGCAAAAGTCATGTTAAGGCGAAATATTGACGTGAGTCTTGGTTTAGTTAATGTTTCTATCGGTATCGTGCAAAGAGTAAAGGTTGATCCTGAAAATACAAAACTAATTAAGAAAATATACATTGTATTTCATAAAGAACATGTTTATGAGCTTAGTCCGGACAAAACTAAATTTGAAATTATTAATAGAGCTTATGTTCATCGCGAACAGTTTCCCATATGTATAGCCTATGCAGTAATAATGCACAAAAGTCAGGGCCTAAGTCTAAACAATGCACTGATGGATATCGGTTCTGCAGTATTCACATCCGGTCAAGCTTACGTGGCACTTTCGAGAGTTACAAGTCTAGACGACTTACATCTAATAAATGTTGACTTTGGAAGTATTAAAGCGCAGGAATCTTCAATTTGTGAATACAACAGACTAAGAAGCATTTACCGTGCAGACTTGTCAAAAATTGTAACATCAAAGCTTACGAGAAAAATCCATAGAGACAGGGAGTGGGCTTTGAGAAAAACTGTAGCTGAAGCTCAAGAATTAGAACCGGAAAAGAAAAAGAGGAAGACTGCATACAAAAATAAGAAAAGGACTATCAACAAAAAGAAATGAGATGCCATCAAAAACATAACTCTATCATAAAAAGTTGTGAGATCCATGTAATACCAAGTCGGTCAATTTATTCAGTTCATACTTAAGGGCCCTTCCGTCTTAAGATATTACGTAATTAGCTAACCTAACAACATCTTATAGTGACCATATCAATATTAAAATATCTTTTATGGTTTAAATAAATAGATTGACTTGGCAATCGCACTAAACAATCTAATTTAATATAATATGTTAATGTAATCTAATTTAATGTAAAGATACATTGTGTTTTCATTTATTTAAACCATAAAAGATATTTTAATATTGATATGGTCACTATAAGATGTTAGGTTAGCTAATTACGTAATAGCTTAAGACAGAAGGACTATTAAGTATGAACTGAATAAATTGACAGACTTGGTATTACATGGATCTCACAACATTTTACGATAGAAGAACTTGATTGCAAGACTTGGTTTTTTTACAAGTTATGTTTTTGGTGGCATTAGTTCATCGTAAAACCACTACGGTAGTTAAAATATCCAATGAGATCATTACATAAAAAGACCAACTCTAAAGTTAAAACATTAGGGTAGGTGACTACATTAAAAAGTCGATTTTTTGCGAAATTATTTTTTTAATTTAATATTTGAATAGGTTTCTTTTTAAAACCGTTGGAATTTTGTTCTTAAGTCTATTTTTCAATTCCTACTATTAGTTCACACTCTCCCTATATATATTTATATATCTTGTTCAAATTTTCAATCCTTCATAAAATACTTTTTATTCATCCACTCAAGTTCAAATATATTTTTTTTAACTTGTAGTGGATGACACTTGATGTTAATTTCAAATATTAATTCATTAATTAAATTTGTCCCGTAGTTTCTATTTGGTCCCCAAATCCGTCACCATGTCGCCAAGCTCTGAGATTACTGACGCGACACCCGTTTATAAATAATATAAGATATATATAGATAACATAAGAAAATAAGTATGAATTCAATTAAAAAATTTTGCCACTTAATATTGTAATTCTGTCATATGTATATACATATTTATATTAATTGTAGTTATTTAATAAAAAGTAACTAAAATAATTTTTGTTGTTGACCTAAGTAGGAATTGACTTAA
>JAPMOR010085492.1:373743-424246 GCA_026543865.1 Argiope aurantia | reverse complement strand
TCTAGTGCAAAATTTTAGTTCAAATTTGGTATAATTATTTTTCAACATGTTCCTGCAGTTAGAGAATAAGTAATCTATACATTTAGAAATATTGTATAGTTGTTTTAAAGCTATACAGTGTGAAAAAAAAAATTGAAAATTTAGTGTCATGTATCATCGAACCCCAATATTTACAGAATGGATAGAAATACGGCTTATTTTTTAGTTTAGGAACTAAGTAACGCATTTCTTAAGCTATCTGCAGAATTTTAAGCAAATCATTTGATAAACCTTTAAACTAGAATATTTTTGTTGTGTACCTCTTTTTAGCCAAAAAAAAAAAGTCCTTTTTACCAATTTTGTAAAAAACTTCTAAGACTTAATTGGTATATTTTGGTTCCATAGATGCTTTCCCAAACGTTTTTTATGCAAATAGTCAAAATATAACTATTTTTGAAAAAATTCATCCCGAACGCTGTCACATACAGTGGGTCCCAAAATTATGTATACGCTTCGAAAGTTTGAAACATTTTATGAGTAAAGTGAAGTTTAAAGCTAAACTTCACTTGGAAATAATCGAATTTCCCAGTGTCGATACTATTGTCCTGTCTCTCCCGTTATGTGAACAAAAAAATTAGTTTCTTCCTTCATTTCATTCATAAAAGAAATGGATATGAAACTTCGCCTGAAAAATATGTCACAAAATTCAGTATACACTTAAAGAATTTTTAAGTTTCTTACCACTTTTTTTTAAAGAAATTCTTTAAAGTATTGTTACAATTGCGCATGAAGAATATGAACGTAATTCTTTTTCATAAATTATTGTTTTTCAATCTTAAAATCTCATAAAATGAGCTCCAAGAGGAAAACGTCTGAAAAGAAACATTGTTCAGTCATCAAATAGTCAAAAGACGGCAAATCTCTTCGAGAAATTGCGTCGTTAAATAGGAAAAGTCATGGTAGTGTTAAAAAAGTCTGGAGTATTGAAAATCTGGATCTTTGGCAAATGTTCCAAGAAGAGGGCGCAAAGAAATCTTAATCACTACTGCAAAGAAGATTATACGTTCAGAAAAGAAAAGTCCAGACTTAAGCTCCCAAAACTTGCATCGTCGATCGCCTCAGAAATTGGAAGAAGCCTTTCAGCTGAGGATGTTAGAAGTGTTCTTCATAGTGCAAGATTTCACGGCCGTACTCCAGTCAGAAAACCACTCATTAGTAACGTCAATAGGGGGAAGAAAAAAAAATATTTTTCAAAAAAATTATATTTCAAAACCGGAATCATTTTGTTCTTCAAATTGCAAATTCATCTGTACAGAAGTGACGGACGATATAAAGTGTGGAGGGAAGTTGAGAAAGAACTAGATCCTAGGAATACCGTAAAAACGGTTAAGTTTGGAAGCGGATCTATCCTTTTGGGACTGTATAACAGCAGGAGGAGTAGGAGAACAGAGTCTTTATTGATGGCATTATGGATAGAATGTTATATCTTTACATCTTACAGAATAATTTACAAAAAAGTGCCGACAAAGTAGGACTTAGGTTAAACTTCGTCTTCTAGCAAGTCAATGACCAGAAACATACGGCGAAAATAGATAGGTTGTATTTGTTGCACCACTGCAAGCGTCAGCTACATATTCCACATCAATCTCCAGACCTCAATGTCATAGAAAATTTATGGGCTTAGTTGGAAACATCTGTCCATGAACATGATGTGACGAGTAAAGAGGGTCTTAAGAGAAGAATGGACAAAAATTTCGGTTAAAACAACAACAACAACAAAAAAAAAAAAAAAAAAAAACTACGCTTGGGCCTTAAAGATTACGAGCTGTGATCCAGGCAAAAGGATAAGCGACTAAATATTAATTTAAACTTTTTATGGAAATTAATAAGCTTGTATACTCAATTTAGTGGTGTAGTTTTTTTTTCTCCAAATGTCATATTTATTCCTTTTCTAAAAAAATATATTCAATTTTGTAATTCTTTTCTTTACACACTGGAGGAGGAGGACAAGCAGTATTAACAGTAAAAAACATGATTTTCTTACAGCAAAATTTAACTCGTTAGGTAAACAACATACGTAACAGGTTGTACGTTTAGGTGTGTGTCTATTCATTTTTGAGGCTCACTGTATCTCAAAACATGCATAAAAAAAAACCCTAAAAAATAAACATTAGAAGCATAAGAATCCCAAGAATAAAATAAGCAAAACTATTAAAGTTTTGCGAACGCTTATATATTTAAAAAAATCAGACACTGTATCAAAAAGAGTATTGTACACTGTATTTATAGAGTTCACATAAAATAACAATGATTAAAAAAAATGGTCGTAAGTACAAAGGGGAAAAAAAGCTAAGTAAAATAAAACACATCCTGCATTCAAAAGTTGCAATTGCACTTCATTTTAAAAGCAGCAGAAGACTTGATATAAATATCAACAGATATCTTATAAAATTTGTGCAAAAAAAACTTGTAAATAGAATGAAATCTAAAAAAAAAAAAAAATGCTTCTTGAAATTAATTATAACTTCCCAAAGATCTCGCAAGCAGAGCGAAGTTTATAGAGTTCAATATATTACTAAAGTCGAATCGAATCATGCACAACTTAATAAAAGAAAACACAAATAACACCTCATCTAGAACTCGAGTTAGGTATATCAAAAACATTACACAGATATGCGGAAGACACATCTGGTAAATAAAAACCAACTTTCTTATAGAGTAAAAATCACAAGAAGTTGATTTGTTTTCACTCAATAGCTTCAATTTTGCTTTCATAACTGGAATCCCATATAACAATGCAATATTCCAGATTTTATCAGACATAAGCAAAATACTAGACCCTCAGAGTAAGTTCATTGGAAAATTCTCCTGTCTTCCGCTTCAGAAAAAAAGGCTTGTGATATGTCTTAGATACCATGGAATGAATATGTTGGGAAAAAAATCCAAATTTGGAATCAAAATCAAGGATCCTCTTAAACGTGCTAATATATATATATATATATATACCAAAGTTTTATCTTTATTCAGCCCATATTAACTTCATTCCAAAATATTCTCTCATTTCCTGATCCAATTCTACCTTTTTTATTTATTTATTTAATTAATTCAGCGGAAGCTCTGTAAAAGTGCTGACATCGACAAGTTCCCACACTCAGAGTGAAGGGATAAAATTTTGTCTAGATAAGACATTCTTTTAACAGATCCCTATAATTCCCTTACAAAAATCGACAAGTGTAAAAAAAAAAAAAAAAAAAAAAAAAAAAAATTCCACAGTATATAATAACGGGGATAAATCCGTCATTAGCTTTTCCTCTCTTGTGTCATTCTGTGTTGTTGTGCTCATCGCTTCATGTTGTGCATAAATTATGCCCCCCGGGATGGAATAAAAGCGCAGTTTAAAATTCGAAAGTGTCTTCTCTGTCTTCGCCCACGATTCTGCTTAAAAAATTATGTTTACATCTATATGATTTAATGTTTGAATTTTTCGAGTGTTAAGTACGCTTTCTCGAGAAAGAAGTGTAATCGTCAAAAAATTCGTACTCGAGATTTAGACGAATCTTCAGATTTTAGATCTCTCTGGGTTCGAAAAATGCATTTTTGGAAAATGTCTGTCTGTCTGCCTAAACAAAGCTAACTCAAAAAATGGTTTCAGATAGGCGGTTGAAATGTGTTATACTGTCTTTACACCAAATTTTCATATTTCTATCAAATTTTGTACCAACCCAAGAAGAGGTTAACTCTCTATCTGTCAGTACTTTCAGAAATATGTAAGTGCGATAATATATAAACACAATGATTCAAATATATGAACTCAGGTATGGGATTTTTTGACTAAAATTGCAGTTTTGTGTCAAATTTTTGCTTTAATCGGTTGAGAGAAATGCGTTTAAAACACAAGTTCGATTTTTGGATACTATTAACGCATGCCACGGATTAATCGCTAAATAACTCGCCAAGGATGACACGACAGATTCAATGAAAATGCTGAATTCACGTAAAAAATAATTATTGTACGCCAATGCCATGTAAGGTTTTCTCTGGCATGAAAAGTTTATTAGAGTATGCGAGAAAGTTTTGGGGAGACAACTCCCGCTGGTTCATTGTTAAGGTATAATTTGTTGTCTATGCGCCAGTTAAAAAGAGAATCAAGATCTCTTTTAGACTTTGTAAAAAAACAGCATCTAAACTGGTATGTTTTGATTTAAATAATTTTAAATCTTCCAGAAATAAAAAATATAAAAGTATTTAAAAATACATGCAAAGTCATGAATGAATAAAATAAAAAAGAAGAAGTCCAAGATTAGAATCCTGTGGGACCTCGGAAGTACTAGTAAACTCGTGGGAAACAACGTTAATAAAATAAAAGCAGAGTGAGCAATTGCGTAACTATGAAAGAAGCAAATCAATCAACAGGTTATAGGAAAACAAATATCATTTAACTATTTTAAGAGATCTAAAGCGATTGAATCAAAGACCTTAGAAAAGTCGGTTTAAATAACATCAAGATTGAAATGAAGAAATAATTTCATCCGGTCAAGAAAAATAAATTAGTAGTTGAGCGCTTTGAAATGAATCTGTGTTGAGATATAGAAATTATGTTTTTAACTCGATGCAAAAGCATTTTATGGATTATACTCTCCAAAATCTTGAGATATAGAACATAAAATAGCAATGGGACTATAATTTTTACAACCCTGTGTCCCACTTTTTATTTTAGAGTATACATAGTATAGAGAAAGTATTACAATAATCGTTAAAAAAAAGTTTTTTTGAACTCGAGATTTTGACGAATTTCCACGCTTCAGACCTCCCTGAGTTCGAAAAACATATTTTTGGAAATTGTTCATCTGTCTGTGATAAAGATAACTCACGGACGCTTTGATCTAGGTGGATGAAATTTGATTCACGCTCTTTATACCAAATTTGCAGATTTCTATCAAATTTTGAGCAAAATCCGTTCAGATGAAGTCTGTCCGCCCGTTGTTTGAATATAAGTTAGCATGATAACTACAAAACGAAGATAGCTAGATGGATAAAATTCGGCACACATATTTAAAACTTAGAGTGGAAACATCTATCAAATTTTGAGCCAAATCCAATGAGGGTTTGATCGTCTGTTGGCCTGTGCTTTCAGAAACTTATAAAAGAGATAACTCAAAACGCAATGACTTAAATATATTAAATTTGGTATGAGATTTTGCGGGAAAAAACGTATCTAAAATACAGATTCGATTTTCAGATGTTATTAAACGTGTAGTGAAAGCTTATAAGCCAGTTAGAAGCTACACTACCCGAGCAATTGCTTTTGTATTATGGTCATGTTACTGGACTGCGAACCAAAAGGTCCCAGGTTCTATTCTCGCTCATACCAATCCGCCACATTGGTGACCTCGGACGATGATACTTCAACTTTCGTGCTGTTGTTGTGGTGCCATCTACCCACAGCAAACCAAAGTCGTCAGATTCACTTGACGCAGCAACCCAAAAGTCGTCAGACTCATTTGCAGCAACCACTCACCCACACACGCTCGCCATAACGCTTGGCACTACTCAAAAGGGCGGGTCAGGCGCATTAAAATCAACAGCTAATACATCACCACTCAATATCCATATCGTTCGTCTCACCTCCGACTTAAAATCGCCAAAACACACGCCAAGGATCATACGATAGATTTATTAAAATTTTAAATTCACGTCAAATGTTAATATTTCATAATTATTGTACGCCAATGGCAGGCAAGGTGTTCTCTGGTACACCCTTATTACAGAGTATGCGAGAAAAATATGAGGAGATCACTCACTCTGGTTTTAAAAACTGGAATCATTTTTGTTTGCTTCCAAATATGAAAAAATATTTTTATCTCAACAACAGGTTAAATAAAACAAGAAGGGAATAAATGAAAACCCGTGCATCCTTTAATTATAAAAGAAGGAATGTTACAGACGACTTCAAATTTTTAATCGCCGATGCTACATCATCATATATTACGTTGTCGATTTTAATAAGATCGTCGGCACAATTACTTATATTTTCATAAATTCCGATATCATCTCTGCTAGGTTTGAAAACGAAGCTAAAATAAGTACAGAGTTAACAAGAAATAAGTTACCCATTTCAGAAATACGGTCCAATGATAAAGGTAGCTGTAAAACCACACCATACTGTCACTTTTTCAGGATGCAAGGGTTGTTCCTCGATTATGTGAGGGTTTTCCTCTGCCCAAATTCGACATTTGTGGGTGTTAACTTGTCCATTAAGGCAAAAGTGGGCCTCATCACTCCACAGAATGTTCCATGACCAAGTTGTGTCAAACACCACTCGAACAAGGAACTGAAGTGCAAAAATTTTACGGTTTTCTAAGTCTCATGTTGCAACAGGTGCACAGACTTGATTTTGTATGGATAAAAATGCAAAAAACTACCGCACGATTTTTCGTACAGTTGAATACAGCATATCCAGAACACGGAAAACAACTGGCAAACTCACACTATTATGCGGCCACTGACTGCTGGCTTCAACGAGCGCGATCGCAATATTTTTGACGCTGGAAAAAGGTTTCCCCCCCCCCCCCCCCACCTGGAAAGAATGCCAAGTTGCTCAGTTTTTTTTTTTTTTTCCCTTTAAATTTTTGCATCATCTTCCGTAGGGCACATGGAGACATTGGACCTCTTCGTATCTGCTTCATACGACGAAATTCCTTTAGAGCTTCAACGAAGTTTTGTTGGTTCCAGTAGAGCAATTTCACCAGTAGCGCTTTTTCTTGCAACGTAGGTATGACGAACAGAGAAGAAACTAATGTTCGTGTAGAATCCTCCTTCTTTTCATCCAAAGAAAAATTGTAATAGACATGCGCTGTAACACAAATTATGTTTTCATATTTTCAATATATGCAAATAAATGCCAATTGTGTTACAGCGCCATCTATTGGTGAATTTTTGTACTAATTCTTTTTAATTAATAAATGAAAAGCGCATCATCTGAATAATCTGTAGTTCAAATTTTATCTTATTTGGAGCATTAGAACGCATTTTAGAAGTCTCTGAAGTGGGTAACATTTCTTGCTAACCCTGCGCAAAAGCATTTGTAATGTACCATCATTTTCATAACATTCATTATTATAATATAAATTAGTCAACGAATCGATTTTTTTTATGATTGAAATAAGACCAGAAATTTTCTGGATTGAAAAGTACATTACTCTTTTTTAGACAGAGATGTGTGTTATAATAATTTTGAATATTATACTGGACGAATGATGGTAATGATTTCAAATTTGTTAAACGAATCAGGATTAGCATCTTTTAAAGCTAATTTACGGACTGTGGCCTTTCTTTTTATTAAGCTCCTGGTTTCCACTGAACATCAAAAGGGAAATTTCACAGTAATTCTTTTTCTAAAACATATAGTCCTCCAAAAGATATCGTCTAACTAAAAATCGCATCGTTTATGTCATTAAAATTAAGTTTTAAAAAAAACCAGTCTTATACAATCAGTGCTACAAAGTTTTTAAAAAAATAAGCTCTTTTAAAATCAAGATCAGAAATATTCATGTTTCTCTTACTGAAGTGGACAGGTACAAAATCAATAGAAACTGACAGAGAAGTATGATGTTTGTCCTTAGGTATCAAAAGACTATCGTTGTGCCAGACAGAAATATCATTTGAAGTCACATCATTCAAAATCAAATCAGATTACTGATTATTACAATTATGAATATTATTATATTGAACCCAATTGGAAAGATTCATAAAATTGGGCAGTTTATAAACAACTGGATTGATGCATTCACAAAAAGCATCATATACAGAATAAATTAAAATCACCACAAACGAATACTTTATCATAAGAACCAAATCGCTCAAAAAAAAAAAAAAAACGACATGCGTTATAATAACGTGAATGGATAATATGCGCTATAATGCGTGAAGGAAAATAAACAACACATAAAAGAATCCCTTTTCTGTGATTAAACCTGACTGAAATCCAAATAGCCTCAGGATACAAACAAGGTGCGTCCAATTTATGGGACGAAAAGCACTTTCTAGGGAACACCACCCCCCATCTACAAGGATTAATTAAAGAATTAAGATCATTTTTTTTTCAAAAGATAATCAAATAGGTGCAAGGAATCAATAGAGTTTCAAAGCCATGTTTCTGAAAGACAAATCATATCATATTCCATAGAAGCTATAGAACTAAATAACTCAACTGTCTTGATGCGTACACCACAAACATTTTGTTCAAATAAAGACAGTCATATCGAACATGCGATGATTGCCAGATTGATAGGGCGTTGATTCGCATCCCTTGAGTTGCGAATTCGAGTCCCGCCGCCGAAGATTATCTGTGTACATGGTGGCTGGCGCACGTATAAATCTGTCGTAGCTACAAAGTCCTCCAAGCCGATACTACTGAGGATACTGGATCAGAAGTGATCATTCTCTGATTCAAGTCTAAATTACGATCTGTGGATGAGTGAATGAAATGTATAAATGAAGTCCGCCGCGTGAAAAGGGCTGTGACGCATGAGTAACTGAGACGCATTCCTGGCCCTAGATGGCGCTACTGAAACGAAAGACACTAAAACCAGGCTTAAAATTGATAACATCATCAGCGGGCTTGTCTATGAAAAATACCATAAGCAACAACAGCAGTCATTTCAAAGTTTTTGTCTCATAAGGAGAATGGTTACTGTCGGATCCACATATTATTTCTGGGGATATCTGATCATTTCTTAGTTTACCATAAAACTCGGCGATTAGACAACCCTCAGGTCAAAACGATGCACCCAATAGCTTTTGAAGGTAATTTAGAAGGAAGGAAGTATAGTAATCATCAACAAATTCGAGATTTTATCAAATCAAGTTTCAGACATCCCCGAGTTTAAAACCCACATTTTTGTCTGTGACGAAGATAACTCAAAAACGCTTTGAGATGTACGGTTGAAATTTGGTAGTCTTCACACCAAATGTGTAGATTTGTACCAAATTTTGAACAAAATCCATTCAGAGATATATAAGTTAGCACAATAACTACAAAACGAAACAAACGAGATAGATGAAATTCGGCACCAGATTTGACTGTCTGTCGGTTTGTACTCTCAGAAACATATAAAAGTGATAACTCAAAAACAAATTAACTAAATATATCAAATTTGGCATGGGATTTTCTGACTACAAGTGTAGTTTTGTTTCAATCGACTGAGGAAGATGTGCTTAAAACACAGATTCGATTTTCAGATACTATTAACCACATGTAAGGGATTAATCACCAAGGATAGCAGGTAAGGGATTAATCGCTATTCAATAAACATGCTGAATTCAAGCCAAAGGTTGATATTTCGTAAATACTGATGTTCTCTTAAAAATATGTAAACCATAAAGATTTTCATAAGAAACTTCAGTTTATTTTCCTGCATGAGATAAGCATCTACAGCACTCAATGACATATTAGAAAAAATGCATTATAAACTTTTGCAATCCCCACGGAGGGCACCTTAGAAACAGAGTTGAGACATGACGATTGATTCTAGCCGCCCAGTTGAGTGCAGAAATGGACTGAGGTTGGCTACCTCCTACCGATTACGGAAGGGGTTGCATCGTAGCCAGTGATGGCTTTCTTGAGATTCAACTATAGTTTCCCCCTTATCGCTGTGTTCTAGTCCTTCAGATTTTTCCTCGATTGCATTCGTGGCAAGCAGAGCAGCCTTTTGTGGTGTAGATTTACACTTTAGATAAGAAATCTGTGTATCAAAATTTTAGCCATTAAATTATCCACATTTTGTAGCTGTCGTGCTAATTTGTGTCAGGTAGTCAGACTCCCCGCGAATGGATTTCGCACAAAATGAGACAAAAAGCTACAAACTTACTGTAAAGACCACATATCAAATTTCATTCCTCTAGCTCAAAACGTTTTTTGAACTATCGTTCTTACGAATTGAGATAATTCCAAAAAATATGTTTTTCGAATTGAAGGAGGTTTGAAGAGTTTGGAATTCGTCAAAATCTCATGTTCGAAGATTACTCTAAGTATGCGAGAATGGAAAAATGCACAAATAACTGTTGTGGCAAATAATCCCATCAGTAGATATTGGTTATAGTACGATTAAGTAATCAGCAGGCAAATCAACACATATGAGCATCGCAAGTATCTACTTAAGGCTTGCTTGGAGCTCTCAAGAACTAGCATAGCAAAACTCTCAGTAAAGAATAATTTCCATACAGGGATGAAGAAATAGAGTGATATTCTAAGTTTGGATGATAATATATCAACCTGATAATTTGTTATCAGGCACACAAAACCGATACAGACTAAGAGTACGAGGTATCAACTTTTGAACTTAAATGATAACCGAATTTGTATTAAATTGGTACCGAATTTAAACTAAACTAAATATCGGCGGCAATGAAGAATCAATCGATCGATATGCGAGTTTTTTTTTTTTAATTATATATATTTCACCCCTTGCCATTACAGCCCTTGAGCGCATGCTACAGTGTACATACATTGAAAATTACTCCAATACTAACTATTTTGGAAAATCCTTTCCTCTTCCCAACCATCCATCAATCACTGCCAAAACCATAGCCACCAGTAAGTACATCGTCATTGTTTTCCCCATACAAGCAAAATCCCAATTCCGAATCATATTCATATAAATATTAGATACCGAGTGGGAGAACCGATAACCACTGAGGGTTTCATTCTGAAGGAAAAATCAATCGATTACCAGCTGTATCATGTACAATTGAGGATTGTTACCAGTATAAAGCCCGATATATAACCGAATATCAATTCAAGCCTAAGACATTCTAATCGAAAGGATTTGAGGCTTCAGTACTCGAAGGAATTAATAATTAAAATTCATATAAGAAAATATAAATTACTCTTCAAATTTATTTACATTACATGGTATAATGACTTCTTGCAAGTAAAGTATTAGTAAACTGAAGCACTCAAAAAAACTATCATGTCTAGTATTCAGCAAGAACGTTCCACAAATACTTCTGTTTTATCGCATTTTACAAAAAAATAACAGAAAATATAGATTTTTTGCAACATAATCTGAGAATTAGCTTTATGAAAAGCAGGGGAGGGGGGATTACAATTTCCCATTCAGTTTTATAATATTTTTTATTATTATTATAGATGAAATAGTATAACTAGTTACACCTTTTGTTTTTAATGTAGCTCTTATACATATTTTGACATAGAACTGCAGAATCCTACTTTTGTTACTGACACCAATATATGCCATTGCAAGAAAGATATTAATTATGCTTCCCATATATATATAATACTACGACAATTAAAGGCACTTTGTTCTAATGCAATTCACTTTTTGAAAAATACAATAGACATAACATAGATTTGGAATAAAAAAAACTGAACTTCATAAAAATGAATTGCATCAAAACATTATACCAAGAAATAAATGAAAAATAACACCAAGAAATATATAATTAATGAACAATACAATAAATTCCTGCAAAAATTTCTCAATATATTAAAAATATTGCAAAAGTACTAAATAAAAGGAAAATAGTAAATCCCAAGAATAAAATTGAAATTGAAAAAAAAAAATGATTAGAAAAATGCTGTATGTATCATGTCTGACATAAGGTAATACCATGCATAAATTGAGTTAGAGCTTTCCTTATGTAGTAATTTAGCTCTTCCTTTTTATTTAATGTAGTTATTTATCTACACTATCTATAACATATCTACGCTTTGTCAAGTGTGATAAAATATCTTCCTACTTATCTCCTGTTAAATGACCTCCTTTAAGAAATAATCATTTGGATTTTAATAACAAATATGGATTTAATTTATTTTCTTGTACTTTAACTTCAAATCCTTATTTATTATTGGGATTTGGGTATATTATATATATATATATATATATATATATTTACAAATGTTTAAATAACTCTGATAGTTTGGATTCTTGTTTTAAACAAAATTTCAAAAATTAGAAAACCTAACTACCCTTCTTTGCAGACATTTCCTGTAATAATTTTTCTTATTTGCTTTTTTCCTATTATCATCAAAGGTTTTCTTTCTCAATTCAGAATGTTATTAATTTCCTTTTTCAAAATATGAACCCCCAGTTTTATAGCACACTTTTCTTTTGTGAATGCTGTAATTTATCTTCAAAGTATATTTTCTTGATATAGCTTTGTTTTGCTATGACAATACATAAAACTATTTAATATACTTTTTGTGTTGCCTAATGCATTATTGGATGCATCTATTTATTTATTTCTTCTCAAGCTGACTTCATGTAATAATTAGAAATCACCAATTTCAAATAAACTTACAAAAAAAATCATACAAATCTAAAAATTGATTTTTTTTGCACTGCAAAAAACATTAATAAAATATTATTTTACATTTCATTGCTTTTTTTGGATCATAAATGATAAAAAGATGTATGGAGGGGGGGGGGCTCATTCTAATATGAATGTTTCACGACTGATAATTGTATACTATTTCATTTACTAAATGTATTGGAAGTTTATATTTTTAAATATGATTGCTGTATTACTTTTTTTAAATTCTATGAATTTGCAACTAAATTATCAGTGAAACATATAAGGGGGGGATGAAATACTCACTCCAACTCAAAACACAAGTGTTGGCTCGACAACTCAAATTTTATATTTCTTTCATACTAGGTTAAAAAATAAAGAGGGGGAAAAACCCAAAAAAACTGAAGTTATACATCACCATAACCTATACTTTTCGGTCACTTGAGCAGTGCACAATATTTCTTTTCAATACAGAAATAGAACTTCAAAGATACAGATTTATGCCCTGCTTACGATCGAAAATATATTTGGTGGAATGAAAATTTGAAAGCAGACAAAAAGTTTCAAATTCAACAATTTGAAACAGACTATTACACAATAAGATTTCATTTTTGGAACTACATCTCAGACCGATTAACGGGACACTAAAGGGTTAAAACGATTTGACTATATAAGTGTAGTGGGCACGTTATATTTTTTAAATGTGATCATTTCAATTGACTAAAAATCTTTTTTTTAATTGTAAAACTTGCTTTCTTTCTCAACATAAAAAGATAAAACATTTTAGATACAAATTTATCCGACTGAAATTGTGCATATCGCATGCGGAAATCAATTCATAAAAAAGAGCACCAAACTGGTACATTAAAATATTTTCTTACTTCAAAATGCAGATTATTCATATTTTGAAAAGCTTAAGATTTAATAATAATAATTTTTTAATTTTAAAGAAACCAAGAGCTTACTAGAAACAATGAACAAACTAATCCAGTCAGAGTTATAACTGCAATAATTTAATTTTGAAAAGTGGGAATAACAAATTAAAAAAAAAATACATGAGTATAAGGAATAATTTGTAATAGAAAAATGAAACTCAAGTAAACACTCAATACAAATTTAACTGAAAACTTTATTTACATAAATAAACAAAAGTTAACAAAATATTTACTTTTAACAAAAAATGATGAGGTACAAAATATTTTAAGATGAATTTTCATCTGAAATTAGAGGTATCTATGACTTTCCATTTATAAACATCCAAATTGGTCGTCTGAGAAGCATTATAATTTACATATTAAGAGCAATAAATATTTTTAAATGATTTTCACGTTACTCTTAGTCATGAATATTTGCATCCTGTAAAATTATAAAGAAATAAAAATAGAACTGATCTAATTTAAACACCAAGTAATAATAATAATAATAGAAAAACACACAACTACTTGAAATAAATTAGACATAAAACAGTTAACTTATTTCAAGCAAAGAAAAAGAAAAGAAATCAAAATATTTGCTGGAAATTTAAAGCATATTCACCTGTTAAGTCCACTGCCCATTTAAAACTTAATGTCTAGAAAGAGAATAAAAGTGAAGACATCAAAACTCAGAGAAATCTGTGATTTTTGATATTTATTCACATTTTACAATATTTAGTTAATGTAGAGAACACTTTTCTTCTTTGTATTAATGAGATGATATAATTTACAATGCAAGTTGCTATCAAATCCTCAGGACAAGACTTCAGTATTGAACACTGTAAAAGTGTACCGAAGCAAGATAAATTTGACACTTACTAATGGTTTATTTTCATGTTTTACCTTGAGCAACGTTTTCCTGAAAGAGAAAAAATATATGTTAGGAATTCACCCTTTTAAAATTTGAAACGAATAGAAAAACAATTGGTAAAATTCTAGTTTAGTGTGCCTCTTATTTCGACAAAGATGTCAACAGAAAAAGTCACCAATCAAGATAGTTTGCAATATAAACAATACAGTTAGTTACCCAAAATTTTTAATAAGAATTATGAGATTTATTGATCACAATTGTTTAATATAAGAACACTTTTTTTAAAAACTGTTTTGATCACAATTCCTGAATTTCCTTTGGATTCTGAAATAATGAACTTGTGCAAATTGGTTGCACTGGTTTGCACATTAAACAAAATTCTAACAAGTGATACATTTGATATCTGAAGAAGGCAATGGGCAGAATTTTTTTTATTTTAAATAAACATCCTACAGCTTCACTATCAGCACAATTGTCTGTAAATAAAACGACAGGGAAAAATTTCTTGAAAACTGATATCACATCCAGTAGTTATGTTCCCATAATTCTTTCTACTGACTCATGCTTTGTTCTTTGTCCACTTAGCTTGAGTATGAAATCTTAGCAATTTTGTTTTGCACTTTTCTCTCCAATATTTTTTTTGATTATAAAGTGCTGTTTAGTTGCTGTGTAAAGGAAATCATAAAATGGGGCTCAAGGTTTCGGTTTTTAATTTCCCAAAAGGCATGAATCTGAGAAAACAATGGATTGTTGCCATTCACAGAAAGGATATTTAACTCTACAAAAGCAGCAGAGTTTGTAAGCTATTTCGTCAATATATTTTTAAAGTACTTGTTTCATGACATACCGTAAGAATAGTGTTATCTTTTTATTTCCTTCAAAAATAAGAAATGAGAAGCTGAAATAGATCATACTTTTTACAGAATCTAGTGCAAATGATATTTCTTTATGAATAATTTTTGCTCTGGCTGTTTATAGATTCTTTATTAAGATTTCTTGTATATGTATTATATATATATAAATATTTAAAATTATCAAGTTTGAAATGCCAATGATTTAGAATTAGGGGTAATGTATGCTTACAATGCAATGTGCTTGAGTGCATTTTTGATCAAAATAACTCCTTATTTTCCACCAGAGCAATAATATTAAGAATAATAAGAAATTTATTTCTTAAATATTACAATTTTATTTACCATTTTTCCTTGTTCTGTAAATTTTGTTTATACTGTATAACGAAAATAAAGAATTAATTGAACATTATGTCTGTATTGTTATTGCATAAAGACTAAATTTAAATCAGTATATAAGAAAATCAAATCATAATTTATTAAATTGGTTTCAAAATTATATTAAAAGTCTGCATTTCTCTTAATTTAATCAATGTCATTTGCATATAATGCAGTTATAGATTGCAGGATAATAAATTTATTTCTTAGCTATTGCATTATGCCTTATTGACTGTAATCGATCTTGTTACTTTTCTGTTCATTTTACCTGCAAAGTAAAACAAAGATAAAAACTGAATCATTATTTTGAATTTGTAGTTATTATTTAAACTCTGAAAACTTATTTGAAGAAACTTGAACATTATAGTGATAATAAACATAGTGAGAAAAAAAAAATTCTTAAAATGTTACTATGGTCATCTACACATATATATACTTCTACATAATTACTGTAAAGGGGGAGGAGAAGAATCATTGTAGGAAACAAACTGTAAACTTCAAACTATAAAGTAATTTTTTTAATATTAGAAATTGTATTTCAAGAATTTTCAGTTTTGTTTACTTAGCATTAACCCTAGTTTTAGATCTTAAAGTCACAATAAAGGAATTAATATTCCCAACAGCTTAAGAGACTCTTCATGGTTTCAGTAACATTCTTTCAAGCAAAGCTTTTAGGATTCCCGACATAATAATTTGCTGATTGTAAATTCTTCACACATGCATCATTTCATAAGCAGAAGACATTACAGTATTGCTTTTATGTCAACTTTACTTTTATACAGGAGGTTTTGTATATTCGGTTTTGTATATGTTATATACTGCTGCAAAGTCTGTATTTGTCCCAATGGTCTAACTTAGATGACAGACTAGGTATATCGGGCTTTCATTTAAGCTTGTCTTTTAAGATTTTATCATTTTTATTGTCATCTTCAAATACTGAGCAGAAGTTACTGTCTTTCTGAAAGGTTAGTGAATTTTTATTCTCTTGCTTATAAATTGTAGACTATTTTGAAGTATATAGACAATTTATTAAGGTTACCATATTTATGGTAAATTTTTGTGCATAACATTTTTTTTTTTTTGAGAAATTAAAGTAAATGTGTTTAAAAGTAAATTAAATATATTTTAAGGAAGTTAGTTTGCATTGATGTTATGATTTTATAATTTGTGAATCGTGTAATATGTTTTGCCAAGCACTTTAGGGGGTTAACAAAGAAATGAATGTTATTTTTTTCTTCTTCTTCTTCAGGATATTGGTTTTATTTGATTTGACTCTTAATCATTAATAGTTTAAATAAGTACTTCATATTTGCAACTATTCTCAAAGGAAATTTAAACCTGAAATTAAGCAAAATTTTAATAATGAAATACGAACATACTTTGGAAAATACAAATATTTATAATGATTTTTTAGTTGTCAAATAAAGTAATTGAAATAGAATAAAATTATCACTTTCCCTCTAAAGATAACTGACAAAATTACTTAATTCTACAGAGACATTCTTACAATAAAAGATAGAAAAATACTCCATCCTCCTCAAACATTCAGAATATTAAAGCAATTAAAAATAAATAATAAATGTCTGTGTTTGGTCAAGTTCAACTTAAACTTAAGCTTCAGCTTCAATTTAGTTAGCATTTTTAATATTCATGAAAAGGGAATGTATAATTTTAGTATATCTCCTTTGAACTTCAAGTGAAATTCCCAACAAATTTTGTAATAAAAGGAAGAAAAGGAAAGGAAGGATGATTTATGCAAGAGGAGAAAGTTCGAGATTCTCAAATCGATAGTGACATGATCTATCGATGATGACGTCAAGATGCAGCACTGAGGACTTATTTCCCAACAGTAATGATAGACATTTTTTGGGACGATTTCCATAAAAAACAGCAGACATTTGCAGTAATGCAAAATATGTCCTGCTGGTGCCATATGTACAGGGTATCCAGAACAAGAATTATGAGTAATAAAATGAAAAATTGAGAAAAGCTGGAAACTCCACAACGCTTCATGTGCTAAGCATCACAACTGATCAGTTAAGATCTGCTGTTGAACGCATTGCCCATCAACTTGAAATTTTGCAGGTGAATGAGGGTGATCATATGGAGCATATTTCCCTACATCATCCTGAACTGCTTCTCTTGTGCAATTTCATCCTAATCTGTTCTTGTTTCTGCAAACTGTCCCCATCCCCAAACAGCATACTGTTTTTTTTCCTTACTTTACTTAATGTGGTTCGATGACAAGTGTTCAGAAACTGGTCAATAAATGTGAGCATTGTTTCTTGTATTAAAATTAATGTTTTTCCGGAAATGTGCCCTCCGACGGATATTTTGGAACTACACATCCCCCCCCAAATTCCGTAAGCGCATCTCGTGTATAGTCTATATAACAAATTTTGTAGCAAACCGTTCCCCCATTTGCATTGTAGATGCTGTTCATAGGGGAAGTTTAATTATAGCCACACTGTATTTCAAATTGTAAGCATCGAACACACAAATATAACATTTCTCATAAAATTTCTGATTATCCCAATCATCAGACATCAGATTATTGATCACACACAAACTTATCAAATAATCATGGGAAATCTACAAAAAGAATAATAAATTGCAAATAATAACACTGAATTAACATTAAAAATAACACTGAATGGTTTATTAGCAGCAATACTATTTTCAATTATGAAACATATTTTAAATAAATTCTTTAATGGATGTCGATCATTTTAAATTTTTTATTTCTTACATAACTGCAGAAGTAAATGTACAACTCAACAACAAAAAAGTAAACAAATCAGTATTAGGATTACTAGGGAAATAATTTTGCTTGCTTTTTTGGAGTCACCATATGATCAACAAACTCTGGGGCACACTAAACTAGAATTAAACCAAACAATTTTGTTAAATAAATAAATAAATTTAATTGACATACCTGAAGACCAGAATCAGGTTTACACACTAATCCCAATTTTTTAGCTTCTATTTCATAGATGAGCAGTCGCCACATTTTGACTACAAATACTTCTGCTTCTTCATCTAACACCTTTAGAAGGGCGGAAAAACTTTTTTTAAGTAAAGAATTCATTATAACAAAGAATAATTTTAAAACAATTTCGTAATAGTAAAATATAAATACAGGAATTTTTAAACAAACTAAATTTTTACTAAAATGCTAAATTTTTAAACAAATTCTGAAAATATTTATACTGAATCAGCTACTTTTATGTTATAGGATCTGTACATTGCATTATGTAACATGCAAAACATCCTAAAAGATAGATCATTATGCATAAACTACTGAATTCTTGTTAAGGAGTGTATACTTCTCACAAAGTATGTTTTAGATAAGAAAGTTTTTCAAAAATTTTTTTTTGATTCTTAGAATTTGGATTAAAAAATTTTCTCTCAAATTTCAAAAAATGTTATCAATTTTTTTTTCTTTTTTTTTAAATCAACTTTTTATTGATATTAAAAGTCATTACAGTGAATCATTTTCTCTAAATTTAATAAAATTTTCAAAATAAATCACAATTAATTTTCAATAGGACAAAAAAGAATAGTGTAGTATGAATTCCGTAATTTTATTTATTTAGATGATAAAAAGTTATTCTGAAACTAAAATTATAAAAGTTTTATCTGGTAACAGTGAAAATTTGGCCAGTAACGAATTTGCCGCTGACATTATCAAAATGGCATCATCCATGCAGGAGAAAGCATTCTATATTATGAAAAAAATATCTTTATTAATTCTTATTCAAAGAGATTTCTGCACAACCACCATATTGAACAAAGGGTGCAGCAGTTTCAGGACACAGGATGTTTATGTGTAAAAAAAAAAAACTGAGATAAACCCCCACTAAAACTGGAAATGGTTTAAAAATTGCAAAACTTTTTCATAAAGGCTTGAAAAATCAATGTGTGATGTGAGAACAAAACTGATTGAGCCTCAAGTAATGTTATGGCAACTGACGTGGAATCATGATGTGAATTAACTCGCATGTTGGATTTTTTAACAGAAGATATTCAACCACAAGTGTGATAGGAACTAGAATACAATATTAATATTTGCTGTGTCACCAGAAAGGCACACAATGAGCAGCTATAAAAAAACTTGAATAATTGTAGTTTTATGGTACAATAGATCCACCTAAATAAATCATCCTTTATTTACAATTTTTCTCATTGTCTTGGTACCTGTTTTTATACACATGCAAATGGCAATGGCATTAACTCACATTTCTTAGCTTGCACATTAAAGTTATAATAATTTTTTTTAAAAAAATTATACAACGATAGACATATCAATTCTAAAACTTATATTACAATGTTTCGAATTAAAAGCTTGATTTTAATTCAATTTTCTTCTTTTATTATTATAAAAATTAACTATTTCATGGCAATTAAGAGCTATTTAATATACAAAGAACAATGCGATCATAAATTTGAAAATTAAACTAGGAATCAATAAGAATTTACAAATCAATTTATTCAAAATAAAATTAAAGAGAAAGAGCTTACCATTGATACATCATCTAAAATGCTTTGTGCTGCACTACCAGCCATTATTTTTGAACATATAAATTCTACTAAAGTTGGTTCTTCTTCTCCTATATATTCAACTATTTTTTTGTTTATCCAAGGTCTTATTCTTTTTTCCATAAGAACCTACAGAAATGAAATGATTTTGTGAGATAAGAAGAAATATATCAAACTACTAACTATACAAATACTATAATTATATATATACAAAACTTTTTTGCTATGATACAAATTGCTTAGTGAGTAACCTTAACAAAATAACATTACAAAGCAAAATTACTTTGTTTTATTTATTCATTTTTGCCAAATGATGTACTTGGGCATCAATTTAAACAGATTTTTCAGTCATCAATTTCATGGATTTCCTTAACAAATAAGGTACAACATTTTTGTACAGCATAACGTACATTTTGAAACTATTTACTTTCACTAAGCATATGTGAAAATATTTCCGCTATATCGTTGAATACATTAAAAGTTTTAATGCCCATAAAAATTCAGCTTTAAATGATTGTTCTTTAATTAAAAATTTTGAAATCAATTTATTTTTTGACATAAAACTTGACATTTTTGGATTTGACATGTCATATTTCCCTGTATTCTTTTTAGATATTAATAAGTACAACATCAATGATGACTCTTTTGAACTGGCAGGCATTCTTGCATGTTTTCCTCTTTTACCAAGATTAGTAAGTTTTCCCATATTACTTAAGCATATTATCTTCTTACAAAGCAAGCAGTACTCAACAAATGGATTTTTCCCGATTCATATTTAATATGAATTTTGAACAGTTCTCTGTTTAAAAAAAAAAATTCTCGAATCTACTTTGAAAAATCTGACAATTTCACAAATAATAGGCAAATCATTCAATAAACTCAAATATGGTAGATTAAATACCACCAAAGAAATGTATCTTATTCTTTCATGCAGTAACAAAGTTAGTCATTAACTGCAATTCAGGAATCTCATGGAAAAAGACAAATGTCTTGAAAATTGAAACTGGACTGATATATACAAAAAGAGGTAGGAGAAGAAAAGGAGCAAGTTTCTGCATTATACAATCACGAATAGTATTGTTTCATTCTTAGAAGTTACGATTACGGTCTTTTATTCTTGCAATCTTTCGAGTTTGGCAAGTTTTAAATGGGGGGGAGGGGGGAACCCTAAAATTCTCAGTGTTTCTTCTGGTTTCTATGAAAATTTTCAAATTTCCTTGCATTTCTTCTGTTAAATTTTAAATTCCCTGTGTTTTCCTAGTTCTTTCAGTGGTATGGCAACCCTATATCTACATGTTTATAAAATAATAACTAGAGCAAAACTTTTAAAGATAACAGTAACTCAAAACATGAAGAAAATTCCTAAAACTTGACATATTTCCCTCTAGTTAGAAAGAAATATTTGTCTTTTGGAAGTAATGAAACAAATAAAAATTCTAGTAAATAATCAAAGAAATATGTACTCTAAATATTTTTTGCTATGAGAGATATCTCTTAAAGCAATAATTTAATATTATAGTATTTTATTTTTGATTCCTTTAACGTGTAACTGCTCATTTTAATATTAACTTATTATTTAACATGTAACTTCTGCAGCATTTTCTTATAAAGCAGTACTTACAGAAATTAAATATGTTCCTCCAATATATAGGGAATTTTTAAAAAATTGTTCATAACTAATTATAGCTAACAGTAGATAGGGGAGAGGGTAAAAAGGAGACAATTATCATTAATGTTTTAAACTAGCCAAGAAAGTTTGTAATTTTATTAATATTTTTATCTGCCCCTCCCCCTTCAAAGAGAGCTTTATATTTATTTAATCTCTCTCCTCAAACAGACAACAATGTTTTATGCATAATTTGCAAGGGAATGAATTCTTAAATAGAAATATCATAATTAAAAAACTTAAAACTAGGAAGAAAGTTTATAAAGATGAACTACTCCTTCTCCTTTTTAGCCAATAAATAAATAAATAATAATTCAAATCAAGTAAAACTCTCTTCATTAATTACACAATTAACTTTCTTTTAATGCAGAAACATACTAATTTATCTACAACAAATATAATTTAGTAGAATTTATTATTAAGTTTTTTTATATAATGAATATTAATGATGGCATGTGGTGAACTGAGAGCATAGTAGACTCAAAAGTTCACCTCCGGATTCTGAGACACAGTATTGTAAAATCGGTTATACAATAAATTTGGTAAGTAAAATTAACATCTACAATTAAGTTGTTTCCTGAAATATTGATCTTTCCGCTATCAAACAATTAATATATATGTGTATGTGCGTGTGCACGCAGAGAAATCAACCTTACTATATTTTGTTCCATTAGAAATTATTATGTCTACACTTGATTCAACACCTTGCTACTTAAAGAAGCTGGAAAATATTTTTTGAAATGCCCTGAATAAGACTAATTAAAAATTATTCATTCAGAGGAAAGAAGATGTAAAAGAATTCAAGAAATAGTTATTAATTAAAATTAAAAAATAGGCTTAATTGTTGATGATATCTTTCAAAATTATCTCAAAATACTAATAATGATTTTTGAATATTTTTTAAATTAAAAAATACCCTTTTTAATGATATCAATTTTATTTATATTATATTTTCAATATTTTTTAAATATATGTCATTTTTAATGTTATGAAATTTAAATTCAGCCATTGAAACATTCAATCATATACTTCAGCCAATGTAGAAAGAACGATCTAAAAAATGCCTTCTCCGAATATTAAGTCCTATGTAGGTTTTTCCTTTCCACTTTTATTTCATGATATATACACTTTTTAATTTGCTTATATGATGCTTTTGATTAATTAAAATAATTTTTTGTTTTATAAAATAACAAGGTAAAATTTTAAAAATATACATTCAATATTAATATTTAAAAGCCTAAATTTGCATAAACAAGCTGGTCCCTAAAAGTGGCCAGTTTTATTAAAACGTCACCCTGTTATTTAATGAGACTGAAAAATATAAATTAAGTACTACAATTATTGCTTGGGCAGATTAAAATGTATATTCATTACTTTTAAAATATAAAATCCAGTTATTTCACAAAATTTCTAATGATTTCATGAAATAATGGATTTCATGTTTAAATAATACAAATCACAATGATTATTGGTCTGGCAATGGTTAAGCTATTTTTACACTCGATTAAACTTAGTTTGATGGTTATTTTTATCTCTAATTTCGATTATATTTCCTTCTTCTGACTAAATCGAGGTTTTGCTGATACAGCACATCCTTTCCCAAGCATTTCTAATAACATTTTGACAATTTATTAATTAGATAAGCAAAGCATTAAATTAATTGCAACTACAAAAGCATGTAATTAAGATGTCTGGTTAGTTGTGTTTTATGGTGCAAGAGCCATATCTTCGATTTCTGTACAATGTGTATTAAGAGTATAGATTTGAATACAGTTTTTTTTTTCAACAATGCATTTGTATATAATACAGAAACAAATAAAAAAAAATTTTAGACAAAAATTGGCCCTTTTTTTAAAGAGAACGTTTGAATGGGACCACAGGAAAGTTTGAATACAAGTCATAATTACGACATAAGCAAAAAGAAAGAATAAGTTATTTTATTTAGAATGCAAAAGAACCAAATAAAATTAGGTATCTGAAAAACACACTTGGCAATCAGACAACTTAAACAATTAGTACTTACCTTATCAACAACTGTCCAATCTAAATTATAAGCAAAAAGTTCATTCTTTTCAGTAGGAATTTTTTCAATTAAATTTTTTATATGTTTCCTTTTTTCTTCTATTGTCATTTGTAAGATAGAATTAGGACTTTTAGAATCTTCATGATTATCATCTATAGGAATGAGTTTTCTTTTCTTTTTTGTTTCTGTTTCTTCATCATTCACATTGAACACATCATCAACAGTCACTTTTCTTTTATGCATACCATGATTATTATTGGCTGGAACAGAAGGGCTGGAATTGTGTTGCTGAGTTGGACTTCCTCCTGAAAATAAGGAATGACAAACTGAATATTGATTGATGAAATGTTGACCGACAAAGCCTTAAAATGTTATTAACACCTCCAGGACCAATGTCTTGTCCATGTGAAGTACTCAGTTTTACTGCAAAGGTCCATTGTTGTGTATTAGTGAATTTTAAACGGAATAATCTATTTGAATATTTAAATGCTATTAAATACTGTGAAGCTGCAATGGTTTCTTCAACAGTCAAATCATATGGCAACCGATTTTCATGCACAAGTATTAGTGTCTATTCTGCACTTCTAGATTTAATAAATTTATTGGTATAAACAAACAGTTTTTTAAAAATGCAAGAGTAATTTAAAGGGTTCTTATTCTTTGCTTTCATTCTTTCAAAGAATTCAAAAAAGTGCATTCAGCACTGCTGTAGGGGTGAGGGTGAAATATTTCTGGATGTGTTAGTAGAAGCCTTGGTACATGTGTTGGAATTATGTTAAGTTTTATTTTGTTAGCACAGATTAGAGACAGTGTTACCCTCCAAGATTATGTGAAATGATAGCAATTTTCCTTTGATACAAAAGACGCATATGTTAAATATGCCTTTATATTCTTGCTCCGAGTCTACTGATAGTTAGTCATCGGAAATAAAACAATTGAAGATGAACTTGTCAGTAAAAACTGGCAAGACTGGGAATTTCATTATCCACAGGCTATTATCGCTTAATTACCTTTAAATATTTTT
Organism: Argiope aurantia; assembly: GCA_026543865.1. Classification (NCBI taxonomy): domain Eukaryota; kingdom Metazoa; phylum Arthropoda; class Arachnida; order Araneae; family Araneidae; genus Argiope; species Argiope aurantia. Next base: position 399,689 of record JAPMOR010085492.1, on the reverse strand, counting down.
TTTGTATGGATAATATTTATAATTTTGTTTTCATGTGTAAATTATTTGTTGTTGTGGGCATATTTAAAAGTTGAACATTTTGCTTTTTTTATTCATTTCTATTAGTAGGACATTTTTTATATTAATACAAATTAAGTAGTAGTATATTATACACATTACTTGTAAAACTGAAATCATTAAGTTGCTGATTTCATACCCCCCCCCCTTTTTCAAATTAGTCTAAACTGTATGTGGCACTCGAATTCGGGGGTATTCAGTATTGTGACAGTGCTTCATTCTTCGCAAGATGCTCAGAAAGGAGTTCAATCAAATTTTAAACAAGTTTAAGAGGAGAACACATATAAAAATGCTGAAACATTTTACAGAAATATTTAATAAATAAAATACGTAGCAACTGCTCATGCATAAAGTGAAAGAATGGATGTCCTTGAGATTAGTAGAAGCAACAGAAGCACACTCTGCTATAACTGCAGCTTATTTCAAATAACCTCAAAGTTAGTTGAAATATTTAAAATGCTTTACACAAAAGATAATTTTTGATACCAATATTTATATGGAAGGGAAACGGTAGTAATAATCACCCTCCCTCTTTTCCTTTTTTTTTTTAAACTTTAATATCAACTGATACTCTTGTTCCACAAAATCTGGAGAAAAAAATCAATGATAAAAATACTTATAAATTACTCATTCTCTTAATTTTAATCACTATATGGTGTGTATATATTATATATATCATATATCAGATATTCAAATTTCGAGAAGTTGCCCCTAAGTTATGCATCTCCATTATCAAAACCAATTCAATTAAAATTTACAGCCAAATACTAATCATATGTCCATTTAATGTAAGAGTATATAATTTTTAAAAACTATTTTTTTATACATCTGAAACCACATTACAATGATTTTTTTGAAATTTTGATTGAAATCCAACTGTATAGAGAGGATATTAAAATAAGAAAATCAAAAGTTCTAAAATTTTATAATATTTAAAAATATTAAGTAAAAAATATTCTAATAATTTATTTCATCAAAATCTTTTTGTTTATCTTTGCACCGCTACAACTAAGACATGAAATAAGAAGAAAAGAAATGAAGGCTTGAATTTTTTTAAAAGCATATATTTTCATTCATTTTCCCCAAGAAGAGTGCAAGAGTACCCAAACAAATATTCACAAATCTTTGATTACGAAGATTAAATTTTCTGACTTGTATACAAAACACGTGGCATGTCATTTCACAACAGGAAATTTTTATAAATAAATGTTTTTAGAACAATACTTTTAACTCAGATTATAATATAAGGTTCAATTTACCAATTAAAATTATTTCTTAAAATATATTTTCACACAAAAAAACTAATCAATAAAAATTAAATTTGTTTGACATAAATATAACAAATTTTGAAAACCAACAATGGATAAATAATCCAATTTTCAGTTGCATAGGTCACATGTTTTATACACAATGACAACAGGGAGATTTAAAAAATACAAGGAGCGAGGAAAGAAACAAACCTAGTCGCAAACTTGTGAAGCCCATAAGTTTGGTTTCTTCAGGTTGAGTGATGACATCAGAGAAACCTGAGAAACTATTTTGAGATATTTCTTCTTCTGGAATAGGTCGTTTAGATGATAACCGTTCGAACTTCTCTTCAATAGATATAGGAGAAGATATGGTCTTCGGTATGGATCTCATTTTAACAGGAGAAGGTTGTATCTCCGGTTCTGGCTCAGATTCAGGAGATTCCGGCTTGGGAGGTTCCAAGTGACGGCTTTCTTCCATCAATAACTGAAATATAGAAATTCAAGGAAACCAGCATAAATAATCTGGATAATAACAGTTGAAAATCAAAAAATTAATAGCATAAAAAAACTTGTAATTTGATATTTTATTTTATTTTAAAAGAAAATAATCAAGTCTTATCACCATAATATATTTACTTTTCCTTACTTAACTCTCTCAACTACTATGTAATATAGCAAATGAAGGGTCAAAACAAAAGCCATGCTCCAATTCGATAAGAGCCCAAAAATAATTCATTGCAAAATAATTAAAAGTAAGAGGACAGAGAAACTATTCTACTATACAACATTATATCAAGGAACAACTTTTCTTTACAGCAAATCGTCTTTAATTCCTATAAAGGCTATAAAGTTTATTTACATGCACACACCAAAAGCATATAAAAGTTGTAAGCATTATAAGCATATAAAATTTTGAAATATAGCAACATATCTAAACATTTTCAATATATAATTTAATAATATTAATTTAATACATTCATACTGGCATGTTTCACTGGTGGCTCACACAAAATGCTCTAATAGACAGTTAGTACCAACGAAGATTTACATTCCAGTGTTTCATCAGATGGTGGTACATACCACCAAAAATGTAAAATTAATTTGTTCAATAACTAGGGAAAAAAATCCTCTTATTTAAAAATTAAACTAATAAAAATTCATTATTTATTGAAAAAGCAGAATTTATTGCAACTCAATAATAAAAGCATAATTTTTATTCTTATACAATTTTTTCAAAACATTTCAAGCACTATTTACAATATGTTATTTTAAATAAAACTTGACATTGCTAAAAATAAAGAACAGCAATAGCTATCAATGCTGTATTCCTCCCCCTTCTTAACTTTAGTTTACGCTGCCTGAAAAAGTACTTGAATAGTTGTCCATAGAAAAAGCATTAGTTGTTGAAGCATGTCTTCAAAGTTTTTGGTACTGAATGCATGCATCAATGGGTACAATAACAAAAATACAGATTAAAATAAGAGAAATAAAAACTTACTCTTTCGACTTCCGCTTCTGGGTCAGGATGTCCCTCTTCAACAAGCTTCTTACGAAGTTCATCCAATTCTTCTTTTTCTCTCTGTCTATCAAGCATATCCTCTTCAATTTCTTTTTCTCGCTCCTTCATTCGACGAACTAAACCATTTCCTCTGCAAAAATTATTATTTTTAAAGCATTAAAAATCTGCAAGTAATAAAAAGGGAAAATAACTAGCATTAATGACTTTAATGTTCCTTACTTGAAATATTTAGGATCATCTTTTTCATCATCATAATCTTCTAAGAATTCTTTTAACCTTCTGGCTTCTTTAAGCTAAAGAAATAGGTACATAATTAGAAAATAAATCAATTATTTAGCCGGTAATCTTTTACTATCTATAAAATCATTATCTATAAAATTTTGCAGTGTGATCTTACTTCATCTCTTTTTTGTTCTTCTGCCTTTATTCTTTCTTTTTCATACTCTTTAGCTTTTCTTCTTTCTCTTGCCATCCAATTTTTAAGACGCTAATAAATATAAAAATATTCACCTTGTCTGATTACATATTATACACAGATTTCTCTATTTTGTGAAAATTTAGATGAATATAATCAACATTTTTTTTAAACTTCAAACACAATACATACAAGTTTGTAATTATTTTATGATTTATAATTCAAAGATAGTAAACAAGTTTTATATTTGAATTAAAAAAAATTCCATCATTATTATAAAAAATGCAAAATAAAAAATATTTTAAATACTAATTAAGTATTGCATATTTAATACTATATTCTTTGAAGTACTGGAAATATTCATTAAATCAATAATATTAAATGAGCCTAAATAAAATGAGTAAATTAACCAATTTTAAATTTAAAGCAAAGATTTCAATAAATTGCTTTTAAATGATGATAAAAAAAATCAAGATTTAGAATAAGAATAAAATTAAATTCAGAATTCAAATATATCAATACAAATTGGTTAATGTCATTTTAAAAACTTTTATGTAGATATTCTTTAAATTTAGTAAATATTAAATCTATGGAAAAAATAAATAAATTCTGATCAAGAATTAAGCAGCTGGGGTGGGGGAATACATGTCGACTTCATAGAAAAAGTAAAAAAGAATTAATGGGATATGTTTAATTGAGTCACAAAAATGAAATATAACTTTTCTATTAATAAGATGTGAAGAGCTGACAGATTAAAGGAAGGAAGGATCCATCCCACTGCCTCTCAAGCAACTAATCATTAGCATTATATGTCAGATTGTCTCAATGAAAAAGTATACATCTCCAATAAACAGACATTAAAAGGAACTACAAATAAGCTATATAAATTCTACCAACTGGATCATACCAGATATTCCTAGAGATTCTGACAAAAATTTACCACATATACTCAAATTAACTTTAAATTGCTTTCATGAATAAAGTAAATTATTTTAACATGCATTAAATGTTTTACAACAGATCATTTACAGTAACATTTGATGATGGGGGAGAGGGAGGTAATGATTAAGCTACAGCAAAAAAAAAACATAATTGCATTTGTTTTTGATTTTTTAATAAAATAACAATTAAAAGGAAAGCATGTAATCTGAAATAAGATAGACATTGGAAAAAAAGAAAATCAAGTTTCTATATTCAATTTTTTTTTCTCTGCATTTAATTTATGTATTAACAAATAATAACAATTTATTCTCCTTTCAAAATAAAAGAATATAAAAAGCAAAAAAAAAAAAAAAAAAAAAAAAGCAAATTAACAGTTAAAGAGCAAAGTTAATTATACATTAACAAGCAAATAAAAAAATTTAAATGTACTCAATAAAAACAAAGTACATAAACAACAATTAAGTGTATTCAAAGGTAATAAAGCTAATGTACTAGGTAAACATCTTTCCAAGATCTACTGACAGGTAGCTCATATCTTGATAAGACAAAAGTAATAAAATATTTTTGGAAAAAAAAAATTGCTAAATCAAATTAAACAATTCTGAAAACAGACCTCCTGATATATACTCTCTTTTTCCTTAGCTTTTCGTTCATGCTTTTTCTTCTCATATAAATCATCATCGTCTTCATCTCTAACTTCCTTTTCTTTTGGCCTGAAAAATTAAATGTCTTATAAATGGAATCTGTTACAAACTGTAAAAAATTAATTTAATATCATGAATATATTGCTTTTTTTTTACAGAATTACTGCAGAAAACAAAATACCTTTGCTACTTTAAATTTGAAATAAAAATCCAAGAGTCATTTTACTTAACTCTAATAATAATCTATCAAATAGGTTCAAGACCTATGCTAATTTCGTGAATTCAATACATCTGTAATACTCTTATTACTTTCATAATTAGTAAAATGATTCATTCAGAAGTGCACTAAATTTTTGAGAATTACTATAATCATTGTTCATACAATCAAATGCTTAGTGATAATATACTACAATACCATAATTAATCACTACAAGTATTTTTGAGTGTCTGGCACATTATTCCCATCCTAACTACTTAAATTATCAACATTCTAATTGTGTGACAAAATTATTTAACTATTTTGAACAAATTTTATTACCAATGATTATTTACTAAACAGATTTAGCAAAAGACCAAGAGAAAATAATAGTTTTTTAATAAATTAGATGATGCAAAGTAGAAGAATAGTATAAAAAGGAATCCTGTTTTAAATAAAAAATTATTTGTGAAAAATTTAATATCCTAATAGGCATAAATAAACAAGAAATAACTTTATCGTTTATCTAATGATTATGCCGATCTTAGAAATACATAATGGTATAATATAGTCACACATATACTGAACAGGGCTATTTGGAAAACATATAAATTAAATGTGTTCTTTCCAAATTAATTAAACTAATTTAATTAAGATATTATAATAATTTTATAAGTTTTGTTAATTTTTTTGAAATAAATAAAAGAAATACAAAAAATGCATATTTTAGATTTTACTGTCAATGAGTTAATTAAATGGAAATAACGTATTACCTAAAGTTATTGACTCACTTCTCATCTACTTGTTCTCTTTCTCGAATCCATTCATTCATGTCTCTAGATGCAGCTCTTTCTATATGTCTTTCACGAGACCTCTCTCTATGGGTTCTGGATACTATTGGCGACTCTCGAGGAGATTCGTGCCTTCTTTCACGACTGCGGCGTCTTCTACTACGCTCCTCCCGTCCACCAGAACGTTCTTTTGATGCCCTCTTCTCTCTTTCTCTTTCACGTTCTCTTTCCCGTTCGCGCATCCGGGGTTCAGGGGATTCATAGTCTCGTCTTCTCTGCCTGTGACCCTTATCCTTATCTCTCTCCTCTTCAGCTCTCTAGGCAATATAAATACAACAGAAACTTTGAGGAACAATACAAAAATCTGAAAACTTTACAGCACAACAAAAAGATTTACTTGATTAAGAAAACACAAACATTAAGACAGCACTGCTTTTTGAAAGAGCAATTTCAGCAAATAAAATTTTTACCAAGTCAACGGCACAAGTAGAAACAATTCCATCCACAGTCAAGGATGTGTTTGTTTTTTTCAGGAAACGCTGTGAAATATATTTCATGAGAGCAGAGATATAACAATTTAACAATGACTCGAGTAACTCAAAAGGATTGATTTCATTAAAAGTCAAACGATAGAATTTCTTTACTTTTTAAAAAGTATAGAAACATTTACCCTGCTGGAAAACATAAGCCCAATTCTATTCCAATGCTGCCATATTTGTAAAAATTATAACTGAATGCAACTTGAGATAGGAAAAGCTATAACAAAATAGGAACGAAAATTTTATTAACAAGAAGTAAATGAATATCATTAAGAGGATACTAAAGGCAGACTGAATTAATTTCTTTAATGTAATGAGTAAAAAAGGATATGAAGGAAGATTTAATATTTCAGGCCAAACAAAAGTTCTCTCATCTTTCCACTTTCATTAAAGGTTTAAATTTTTAAAAATAATAAAGTTTCATTTTAAAAATACATTTTACAATTTTTGTGTTCCCTTGATGATTATAGAAAAACAAATTTTAATTATACTAAACTTTTTTATTTACTATTTAATGTTAATTCAAAATATTTGTTTCATATGAACATTAAAAATTACTTGTTTAGGAAAATATTGAAATTGTAAAATTTGAAAATTGATTTCTTTTTGTTAAAAAAAAAATAATAATAATGTTTTTTTTTTTATGATGATGAAAATGTAAACAATTTTTAAAAATTTTTAAAGGAAAAGAAAATAAGAAAATTCTACCTATTTAAAAGGTAGATATTTAAAGAAAATCCATTACCAAATACATCTATTTTAAGTACCTTTATAGAAACGGAGAAAAAAGCATAATGCATTTAAGAAATCTTGACAATTTTACATTTGTAAATGCTATTAATTAATAACATTGATTTTTTTCCACACAATAAATATTAAGATATAAAGCATTAAAATTGATTTAGCTTCCGAATTTCTATACTGTGTTAACTTTCACCAGTAAATTTCCATTTAAATTATATAAACTTAGTTGAATTTATAAGTTATTCACACTTGTTTTTGGCAATTAAATTCACTACTGGCATTAAAAAAGGTATTAGCAATAAACTGATATTTTATTTTGATCTGATTTAGTTATATACCAGTGTAACAAAACATGCAAATAAAGAAATAAACATTATACAGTCATTAGAATTTCCAAAATAAGTAAAAATTTGAAACCAACTATATTATGATGAAAGAGTTTAAGAAAGATAAATAGGAAAGATAAAGGAAAAACATTTTTCTAAATCAGTAAATTCCAATAGCACTTAAAATCTGGAAATTCTAAGGCTGAATAATTCAAATATTAAAATAACAGCAAAATATAACTTGCAAAATAGATTCTGATTATCCGTAAGCTAGACGAACTATGTGTAGGCAACTTCTTCTTTCAAGAGCTTCCTTCACTCCAAGATGCTAACTGGAAACTCAATACAGTGGTTTTGTCTCAGATATCAAATAAAATAAGTTTCAATTAACGAATTAAAGTTGCTTATCCACAAATTTAAAAGCATAATATCATGACACTAAAATAAAATTTTAATTGTTCTTAAAACACTACTGCTAGGAGAAGATAAAAAAATATATATGTGATTGTCCGTATAGGAGTTAAGCTAACTTTACTTCCTTGAAATAAATAGATAAATAAATTAACCAAAATTGTTTGTCGTGCACAGCCAATGAAATATCAACAAATTTTAGGAAAATAAAATGCCACAGAATAATGGAAAGAAATAATGAAAAAGAACAAACAAGAAAACATCACATACCTTACAGCAAAGCATGCTGATATGCAGATGGTATATAGAGTTTACTATTATAATCAAAAATCATTTTAAATTATTGAAGACAATTCAATATTAACCAGCGAATGAAAAAGAAAGGACAAAACATATAAAAACTCATTGTTTCAATTGTTCAAATTAGAAAAGTATGTGATTAAAACTCTATACATTATGAAGGAGGTCAATAATGAATTTTTTACTCGCCCCACTTAGAATTTGCTTCCCCCCCCCTTAGACAGAAATGAGATATCTTATTTAGAAATAAAATACAAAATTCTTACTTAAAAAAAAAAGGAAGAATTTTCAAACAGCTTATAAATTTGTGGAAAACAGTGAAATTCTTCAACTGCAAAATGTTTTGATATGACAGAAGACTAAATATTTTTAAAACTTTGAGCTATTGTGCTACACAATTTTGTGAAATTTCCTTTATATTTACAAATATTCAAAGATAAAATAACACAAAAGCTACTTTAAATCCATTAAGTTGAAACTAAAATTTAGGGCAGACACAAACGGAGGGGAAAAAAATCAGGTAATGTAAAAAAAATTTACCATAATCACTAAAAAAACTATCATTTTCTGAAATTCAAAACCTAAACAATTCAATGATTTTCTTAGAGAAATATGGGGGAAAAAAACTCATATTAACAAAATAGCTTATCAATGTGACATTCTGAAAAACACAAATTACAACAGAATGTAGAATTTATAAGGCACAATGAGGCATCCAATTTTAAGCAAAAAATCATAAAACGGAAACAAAGAACAATGTATTCACAAATTTACAGTTTATCATGCCACAAATACTCATACTACTATAATTATGTGAATACTGATCTTATGAATAATGATTTCAAAGAAAAAAGTGATTAAGTATTTCAAAGAAAAGTAACTGAGTCTAGAATCTTTTTCTATTACTACACATAATGATATATGAATTTCATCAAACAGAAATTCTTTTATTTTAAATTTTTCAATATTTTCAAGATATTTCAATATTTTTCATTATACTTATTAACACAAAAGATATATGTTATGATCAAAATTATTATTATTAACAATAATGATAATAAGTAAAAGCTATTAATTTATCACATTGATCATAACATATATTCCTCAAAATATAAGCAAAAATGAGATTCATAAATTTAAAAGCAATTTTAAAGGCTAAAAAAAAAATTAAAAAATACAATGCAAAGCCCATGCTGCAAATAGCGAGAAACAACAAATAGAAAGAAAACAAGTGGTATGAACCAGTTCAACAAATTTTATTTATTTAAACCTCTGAGGCATGAAGCTACATGTTTTACACAAAAACTTACCAAATGCTATTCAATTTAAAGCTACAAACAAAAATTTCAATAAGCGTATAGTGTTTTGTTTTTTCATAGGGAAGTCAAACAAGTGTCAACAACATATATTATAATTTACTCACCGACTCCTAGACAAAATTAAACAGCATAGCCCATTTAGTGGCGTGTAGTAGCTTGTTTAACATCAACAAGGTTTATTCCTATTATTTGGGGAATCATAAAACTTAAGCTGAATCCACTAGCACTAATCAATTGCACATTCACACATTAAAACATGCATAATGTATGATAAACGACCTTTTTATTTTTCTTCTTTTGCAAATGCAATTTTCAAAATGTAACTAAAAAAAATTTGTACAGAAAAAAAGTTATTTGGAAAATTTTTAGACACATGCTAAAATTATAAGGTATTTAAAATGAAAATGCCATTTTAAAACATAAATGGCATTAATTCATTTTTAATAGCATGATTCCCTTAACGTAATATTTACATAAGTTATTTTTTAAAAAAACTGAAGTTTAAAAAACTATACTATTGCATATTGGTTAAAGTTATTAAAATCTTTTTATTTAACTTTCTCAATTATAAAAAGATCATTGCTGAAAATGATACCAAATCTTTCCTCAAAACTGTTACAATTTTTGCAACATCTAAAAAAAAACTTATGATATGAGCTAGTATCTTTATAAATTTAAGAAAAAGAAAACTGATCACAATTTGATAGTTACCTTATAAGTATCACGGAATTTATCAATTTCACGATGTATTAAGGACTTTTTATCTTCTTCTAAATCCATTTCATCAAGTTCCTAAATATATAAAAGAATTAAATGTTTAATTAGACATTAACTGAATTATTTACAGAATGGACTTTTAAACAGAAATTAAAGCAAATATTTCATTAATATTTAAAAAAAATACATTCATATTCTTTTAAAATATTTAAATAAAGCCATAAGTAAATCCTACATCATGTAGCAGAAAAATGCCTTTGTAAGTAAATTAGGGAATGATAATACAAGTGAAAACCAAGGAATTCACCCTTTTCTTTAAAGGAACAAAAAACTAAAACAGTAGCTTTTACATAAATGTAGAAACCAAGAAACTGCTCAGAAAGATAAAAGAATGAAACTGTCTAGTAAAAAAATATATTTTTAGCTAAAAAAATTCTTAATAGTGAAGATAAAATTATTAAAAGCATATATAGACATACTTTTGGTAAAAATAAATTTAATACATTTCTTAATAATACAACTACATTAAAAAAAATCTATTAACCCAATTATCTCCACCAACAACAACAGCATAAATTAAAGAAAATAACAGCTATAATATGCAAACTGAAATAAAAGATATAAATCAAGGATTTCAGAAGAACAAAATAAAAAATGAGATGGGTGTATTATGAGTAAAATACTGTAGGGTAACAATATTTCCTCTCTAAACAATTTATATATTACTATTAAAAGTGAAAGGTTACAATTTAACAAGAGTTAGTAGTGGAGGAAAAAAAATTACAAAACTGTTGCAATTATGATCATTTTGTATATTTGTTAATTTGCCAACAAAACAAAACTCTACAGTGATAATTTCTAGTAAAAGTTCACAATAAATAGCTAAGTTAGGGGGAAAATAGAATTCAGGTGATAGTTTTTTGAAAGGCAAAAAACATATTTAAGAAATCTCAACTTTGATTCAAATATATTTCAAAAGAAATAAGATTTAAACAGAAAATAACTTTAAATGTATATAAATGAAATTCTACATAAAAAATTCCACATTTAAATAAAAATTTCAATTTTCAGGAGCTCTTACATAGTAACATACTAAGGATACCAAATAATTTGATTACAAGCAATATTTTAATCAAAAATACACCTATATATACAGTCAAATTTAATTGCCATTGACTAAAAAGTCACTAGAATGATAATTATAAAAGGATTACAATAGCCATTTAAAACTGGGGTTGTTAAAACTATTCTAGAAATAGCAAACAGATTTAATGCATTTTTACACATCAAGGAAGGAATTATTTGAATAATATTTTAAACTTCACAAAAAATTTATAGTTACTTCATTTATAAGATGTTATAAAAATGTTAATATAATCTTTAACAAATGTGTCAAATTTTTTACATGAACTTGCATTACAGCCTTTTCTTATCACTTTTCTTTTATATATGAATGCCATCAAAATTTATTCCTTTTAAAAAATTATATATAAAACAATACTGCTTATACTGAAAACAATGCTTTAAAAATCTGATGCAGACAAATGAAAAATTTGAATATGCATGAAAATTAAAATATTGCCACGAATAAATGTATGATCGCACAATAGGCAAATCCAGAAAGGGAAATATATATATATATATATATATATATATATATATATATAAAGCAACTTACATTCTTTTTCAGTCTTTCATAATCAATTCTAGGTTTTGGACTGCTAACTTCAGAATTTTGAACTTTTTCTGGTTGACTGGTTACAGTTGTTGTAGTAGAATTATCTAAATAACATATCATAAATAATTTATACAATATGCAATGTGAAATAATTCCAATGTGAAAGCATAGTAAAAACATTTTATTTAAAAATCGATGGCAATTGTCATCACTTTTAAAACTCAAGTTTGACATAGTACAAGTCAATATAATCAATGAAGAATTGTCTGTAATAACATACAAATATTAGTATATTAAAAAAAAACTATGCAATATTCCATCATAAATCAAATTTTTCTATATATTCATTTCATTTTTTTTTTTTTTTTTTACTTTCTCTTACAAGTTGGCTGGTTTACAGGACTTAATGGCACAAGAGCCAGGCTATGCTGCACAAAATCCATTACAAATATGCTAAACCAATAATACTCCTTCATCCTCTACATGCATAATTTCACATAACTGTTGTACCTTTGAAAAATATTAGGTAAGCCTCCGGTAACACATTAGCATTCTTGTTCCCTTCTTTTGTACCACAATTCATGAAATGAATAGATTTATTCCTAATTACAAAAGGAAAAAATATGAATTCATACCACTCAAATTACACGTGCTGTCAAAAGTATCCAAATATTTCACTACTGAATGAATTAAAAAGAGGTGTGACACTTTTCAGTTTCTTCAGTAGAATTTTTGTTACTGTTAGAATTACTTTAGAATTCCTCTGGTTTTGAATTATAATATACAGCGATCCAGCTGGAGGTATATGAAAGCAGTTTTGATTACTTTCGTGTAACAAATATCAATATTTTTTACTGAGAATAGTGCTTTCTTTTGATTTATGCAAGTAGCGATAGTTGTACAAATGCTTATTCATGAAATAAGAAAAAAGAGTGGATTAAAACTTAGTACCGATTGATAAATGGCTATTGCCAACAATTGCATTACATGGGTCATCTATATCATCATTAAGGTACAAGATTTGTTCAATCTTCCACTCTTTTGCTTTCCCTAGAGTTATCCAGATTGATGTCCTTTTCACAATTTTATTTACAAAATAAAATATCAAATACAAGGAAGTCTGAATTATTTTTATAACGATAAGAAATTATTAGGTTCCATAATAAATTACTTTAAAATTATTTTAATGCTATGGCATAAATACAAACATAAAATAAAATATAATATAATATAAAATCCAAAATAAATTCTACTAATATCATTAGATTATTTTGAGCTTTTGTTTCATAAGCATTAGCATTTGATTCTCTTAGCATTATAGTGGAACCTCCTTAATGAGTATTATCCTTCCCAAATTTTATTCATAATGTGAAACACTCGTTAAACAAAAAGCAAATAATATTAATGTCTTAAATAGTGAAAAATCTCAGAATCATAGATGGAATTACAAGACATTTTTCTGACTGGTAAACCACTAAAAACAGAGGTAATTGATCAAAAAGTAAAAAAGATATCTGAAAAGCAACACGAAATGAAAACATGCAAAAGGCATGAGTTAAATAGTCCACATACAGAAAAAATTATCAAAACTACAATACAACTGGCTTTTATATTCATTTCAAAATATTAAAAAAAAGAGACCAACAGCATATGATTTTCTCAAAGAAATTTTAAGAAGTATATTGTCTGGGACAAGTTTAAATGCATAAGGATAACAAACATGAGGGGAAGGCCAGTACTTCATTTTACACATAACTCACTAGCATATTTTAGCAAACATTTCTTTAATGGTCAATGGACCTTTGTGGCATAGCTCATGCAAACTAACGATTCGTTTCCCACCCCCCCCCTTCCCTTTTTTTTTTTTTTTTTTACAAATTTGTCATTGACATAATTCTATAGATGTACCAGTTTGCATTTGTGCATCAGTTACATTAAAAATACAAAAGGCAACTTCATTTTATATACATGATTCAGATGTGAAAAAATGTTTGAGAGCTAAGACCACATTTTTTCAACATGAATATTTCTCTGGAATTTAGCAACTTTGCCAGATACTTTTATTGTAGCTTCTTCTTTTGACACAAACTTTTTCCTTAAGACTTTATTATTTACCACAAACTTTGATTTGTAATTCATTGATGCTGTATTCATGTTTTACAGAGGTTTTTGTCCATTTTACCTTGTAAGATATTCTTTCTTACACAATTGAATTACAGATTTCTTAAAAGACGAGAAAAGAAATGGAAAAAGAAGATAACTATGGATCTGGGGAAGAAACACATTCCTGCAGATATGAAAAATAAACAATATTCTACAATGAAAACTAATTTATTTTAAATAGTGGGCCTTACAAATTTGAAATTCACCACTTACAGAAAATAGCATTTTAAAGTTTTTGCATATTATATTAAAACAACAGGTCAACTGTTTTTAATGATATTTTTAGTTCTAAAGTTATTATTTGGCACAATTTGTTACAATATTAAACATTCTGTCTTTACAGTCAAAGTCCTGCAACTTTTTTTTAGTTTCATTATCATCCTACCAGAGGCTGAGTTGTGAATTTCAGGGACTTATCACGGAATTCTTGAACTCCGGGTTCTTAACATCTGAACTGAGTAGATAATACAGGTATTAACATGGCATTGAAATTACTTAAGAAATGTTAGAGTCAAAGAAAGTAGATAAAATAGAAAGCTTTTGCAAGGTGAAAATGGATTTATTGCAAGCCACAATTGCTTTCACTTGTCAATCAATTTATTATATACATATAACAAATTGGTCCTCAATTGCCACGATGATTCACAGTAAGTGATAAGTTCAGCATTCCTTATGACATGCAGATCAGAAAATTATAAATTTCCATATAATAAATGGAATGGCAGCAGGAGGAGAAAAAATGTTTTGAGAACAGGCTTTGCAAATTTAAAAGATTTATCTTTAACAAAAATTTTATAACCTATGACCATTTTATGTAAACATAAAATAAATTTAACATACCTTTCTCATCCGCTGGTCTCGATAATTCAGCTGAATGAGCATTTATTAAGTGTTGAAGACTGGTCATGATTGCATTATCTCTTTGTTTAGTTTGTTCATCTAATGCATCATCACTCGTCTCTCCTTCTTCTTTGCTGCTATCTTTGTCACTTTTATCCTTTTCGTCTTCTTCCTGTACTTTAGATAGTTTGCTGGCTTTGTACTCATCTAGTTTTTCTTTTGTTTTCCCATCAACTTTAACCTAAAACAACACATTAAATATTATTAACTGATAAAAGAATCTGATACATTTGTAGAACACTATCCAGAAGAATATTTGGTGCTTGTTGATATTTATAGCATGCATGATAAATGAACATAAAATTAAACATCTTACATAAAAATAGAATAAGCAATTCTTTTTGCGTACAGACATTCCATTAAGGTAATGTATTGCACTCCAAAAGTTAAAAATAATTGATTGCTGCCACACATTAAGTATATTTTTTTAATTAAATAATAAATTGAATGTCATGTTCACATAATAATCACAAGAATAAAAGGCATAAAAGTTACATTCATAAAAGGTAGAGTTATTCTTAAAAATATGTTTTAAGAACATTCTTTCAATTAAAACTACGGGGGCTTCAATCTCTGCTCGCCAACCCCACACAATATCCATCAGTTTCAGCTAATAAGTAAATAATCGCTATTGATCATTCATTCAGCATTGGAAGGTTAATCTTTCTAACCTATATTTGCCGACTGGTCTACTTTCAATCCAAAATTCAAAGTCCACAATGAGAACATTTTTTGTCATATCTCCAATATCTAAATATTGATTCAATTTTCAACATTCTGCCACAAATGCAGCAACTTTTCTTTTCAAATTGGCATATTCTCAATTGGTATTCCCATTTTTTTCTACATCTGATATTGCTGGACATTCCATAACTATTTTTTTAAAGCAATATACAGGATTAATATTTTAATACTGCCTATTTATTTAAACGACTGCTAACTGACAGATGAAAAATTTCCATTAATTGGGAAAGGTAAACAAACCTAAAGGATATTAATTAGTGTTGCTACAAATGGTATGTTTAAATGTAAAATTAGCTAATAATATTGTTTTAAGCTCATTTGCTGTTAATTAAAGCTTTACATTTCCTTTTTTTACATTATAAATACATACTATGACAAAATATTAACTTTAATTTTACTATTTCAAACAATACAGGCAAAACAAACATCAAATGTCATAGATAAGATGAACTGCTACCTATCGATCACAAAGTAAATAAAACACAATATATACGTAAAAAAAATTTATATAATAGAGAGATTAGAAAATTTTGAACAGTTTGAAAAAATGCACAAGTCAGTATTTTGACATTATGTTTATTTTCTGATACAACACTGAAAATTATCTTTGATTGTTAGAAGCGGTATATTTTACATTTATAATGCACTGCCTCAATCTGGATGACGCATTCCAAACCATTTTCATAAGAACTTAGAACATTTTTCTTTCTTCAATTCAATATTTTTTAAACAGAAAATTAATAAGACATATAAAGTCATATCACTGGAAAATATTAAATACAAAATTTCATTACAACTGAAGCTATAATAGACAGATTATTCAACAGCTCACTTCAACAAATTTATCACCTCACATTGCAAATGAAAAAAGTTAAAAAACAGTTCAAATTAGACAATTTCACACGTGATTTTTTTTTCAAACAAAATTCATACATTATTATTATTATTATATTAAACATTATTATTAAAACATTAATTGTACAAAACATTATATTAAATTATAAATTTTCCAACAAATCCATACATAAAACGCTAACAAATGCGGCAAAGAGATTGAGGTTATTATTAACTAACTGCCTTAGCAACCAGTTGACATGGCAGAAATTTTATTTTGTTTCAGCCTATAAATATACTTCAAAAAATTATGAAGTCTAAATTTCAAACAGTCCTTTGATCCTAAATAATCCTACCCTGTGAAATATTCTTGCCGCTTCATTTTTTTATTAAATAAATGAATGAATGAATGTTTCTATCTTCTGCTATAAATCTGATCGATTTATGAAGTTTTGAATAGAATAGTTTAGAACAATCAACACTTTCATATTATACAACCAATAAGTTTCGAGAAACCCTGGGCACTAATTAGGGTATCATCTTTCAGAGGGTATATTAAGTGGTTTAAAATCGCCAGTTTTTATTAAATCAGGAAATTACACTTTTCCAGATTTGCAATAATATTTAACTTCTTTTTCAAGTTGAGCTCTTATCAATATAAGGACAACGCATTGATAAAAGTCAATTTTTTCCCCCATTCACGCGAAACCTGCTCATGCAGGTTAAATTTTATTTTTTATTTTGTGGGAAATATATTGTTGAAAATAGTTAAAATATTTTTTATAAAATTCATTTAAAAAAAAGAACCTAATTTATAGGTTCAAACACTGATACCATTAAAATTTTTTAAAACTTTAACTTGATGCAAAAATCATTTTTGTGCAATAACATTTTTGGAAGTTATGGCGAAAAAAATGATGAAATGTTGGTTAATTTTTAAATAGTTAAAATTTTAATAAAAACTCAAAAAAGATGCGAGATGCACATTCCAGACCTACAAGGTATACATGTGCCAAATTTGGCAGCTAAAAGTCAAATGGTTTGGCCTGCAGAGTGCCAACACTCACAGTCAGCATTATATTATAAGTATAGATAGTCAAATGGCAACAGTAAATATAAATGAAGAATCATACGAATTTCAGACTATTTCATTCATTGAACATTTTTACAGCTGTACTGAATCAAATACTTCATTCAACTAATTAAAGGAACTGCAAATTATTATTAGATGTATTTGGGAGATAGTCCCTCATCTCACCAAAGAGGCCATTCAGTTAGAGGAAAGAAAAT
The DNA here is from genome assembly GCA_026543865.1 of Argiope aurantia. Taxonomy (NCBI): domain Eukaryota; kingdom Metazoa; phylum Arthropoda; class Arachnida; order Araneae; family Araneidae; genus Argiope; species Argiope aurantia. The sequence goes on along the minus strand of JAPMOR010085492.1, from coordinate 381,910 downwards.
ATAAAAGAAATAAACAAAATAAAAAGTTCAATCAAGTGTAAAAATAGGCCTAATGTTGCCAGATAAATTGTGCTATGACTTAAGGTTAACATATGGTTTCTTAGCAAGCACGTCAAAATCATGCCAATCACCCAAAATATAATTCTGGGCGCATTACCAGAAATGGTAACAAACGGCTTTTAATATATCGATAAAAATTATCCTGATTATATTTGGCAAGGAATAGTAATTTTGGCACCCACATATTAAGTCTAAGCTGTAACAGTTGTGACTTGCCTACAAAAATTGATGTTCATATATTCCAAAACAATTATTTCATAAAAATACTTTTTATATTACCTTAAGACTAAAAAAAAAAAAAAAAAAAACTTTATGATATTAAATTTTATTTTCATACAATCATTCATTTAATTTTAATATTTTTAACTCAATTTGATACACTATCTGAAACTATGATTTAAATGCTATGATGGGATTCAAATGTCCATCAAACTTTAAAACATGTGTTTTCACCAACCATTCAATCTGTAGTAGGATTGTCACTTCCGCTTTTATTTATTATTACACTTTGTTATTTGCAGCAAACAGTTTTAATCGAATTCTCGTGTTTTGGTTGTATCAAATTACAAGGTGAATTTTTTTTAAAAAGAAAAGCGTCTCATATTAATAATTAAAAGCCTAAAAATTCAACAATTTAGGTGAACAAACTGATTGAGAAAGGTGGCTAGTATGATTTAAAGAAACAATTTTAAAAAAATAAGTCACCATATTAAAACCGAATTGAAAATGTTCAGAAACATTCTTATTATTTTCTGTTATAAAACTAAACTTGCTTTTGAAACAATGAAAAACTGATATACGAGGGTACTGTTCAGCATATCATTACGGACGTGTTGCAGTATTCCAAAGTTAATGACCGTTGCTATGTTATTTTAGGAGCATAAAGCCACTCGAATGATGTGCAGTCTCGCATTTCTTCAGCAATATCATGCACATAGCCAACAATTCATTGACCACATTGTTACTGGGGATGAAACATGACTGCATCATTTCACCCCACATCCAAAACAGCCACAATGGAGTGGAAGTAGGCTGGATCACTGACGAGGAAGAAGTTTAAGGTCACACCCTCTGTCAGCAAAGTTATGGCAACCATTTACTGGGATACGATTGGTGTTATCCTAATCGAGTATCTGGAGCAATGCTATACCATTAATGCCAACAGTTACTGTGGTCCCTTAACAAAATTGTGTGATGCCATCTGACACAAATGTTCTGGATTGCAGATGGAAGGTGTCATTCTGCTGCATGATAATACCCGGCCCCATGCAGCTTGCCAGACTCGGGCATTGCCAGAAATATTTAGGTGGGAGGTCTGGAGACCCCCCCCCCTCTTTGGCTACCAGCGACTATTTCTTTTTCCCGACATTGAAGAAACACTCATCCAAAACAAGATTCATTTTAGACGTTGACGTTCAAAAAGGTGCCGAGAATTGGCTCAATAGCCAAGACCTGATTATTACCAAGACGGGTTAAACAAATTGAGCCAGCAGTGTGATAAATGCTTCAACAGGTTTGGTGATTATGTAGAGAAGTGACTGCCACATGTCTCTTAATTACCATTTGTATCCTGTGTTTATTGTTAATAAAGCATTTTTTCCTTTGCCTTGTAAACTTTTTTTGTATCATCCCTCGTAAAAGAATGAAACAGTAAAAAATTTTTGAAAACAACAAGAGAAAATTAAGAAAAATGAAATTTAAGCAGCCAAAATACATTTAACCAAATGAAAGATAAATATTTTCATCCCTAAGTGGGGAAAAAAAAAAAAACACCATAGCATACCACAAGTTTTCTATCTCCTAATTCATAATCATGCAAAATTCTCATAGCCCTAAGTGCAGATTCTGGATCACCATATTCACAAAACCCAAAAGCTATAAATAAAACAAATAAACATGGATATATATATATTAGAGTCAGCATAAATGTGAGATTAAACAAATTTACTAAAAATTAATTTAAAAGATTAAGATTTTTTAATAGGTACGATATATCTGTTAATATGATATTTTATTCACCAAGAAATATCATATTGGATTAAAAATTTGTTAAAATAAGAGTTCTCATTTATAATTTTTATTGGAAAAATATTTTTTAAATTATATAAATTATTATTTAAATGCAAAATGTAGCTTAAAATGTAGTTGATATAAATGCTAAAAAAATAAATAAAATAAATTCTTAATTTATAATCTCCTTTTTCAATTCATATGAAGTTTTTAAAATTTAATCAGATTTTACATAGATAATATTTTTGAAATTCATTTTAAAATCTTACCTCTAAGATGATCACTTAAATGTCTAGTATATTCTGACATGCAAATCAGACAACTTTTATTTGAGATATTCAGATTCAATTACAAATTTAATAAACCAGACTAATCATGGATTTCACAAATTTTTGTCGCAAATTACATGTTTACGAATATTTTAATTTCAATCCATAAATTTTTAATTATATTAATTTCATATATATGGCACAAACAGGCAGAATAGTTCAATGGTTGAATACTTTTCAATTAAACATAATTAAAATTTCTTTACCTTGTAATTTCCCATTTGCTCCTTGGACGCGTTTCCAATTTAATACAATACCACATCTCTAAAGAATAAAATTTTTTTAAAAAAATTAGCTCACATAGTTTTAAATGATCATTCATTTAACAAAGCACATAAAAAGTAACACTACCTGTAATATTTGACGGACGAGGTTGTCAGGGGCCCTATCTGTTATGTTACCAACAAAGACGGTAACTGGGGGACCTTTTGGAGAATCGTGCAGGTCAATATTATTCTGAAAATAAAACGTGATGAAAAATGAAAAAAAAAGCAAACAAATTAAGGTAAATTTCTAAGAAAAATAGACTTTATCTATTAATTCATATAAATTAATAATTTCAAGAGTGCATGATGATCCTTCTGTTCTGTTATCTTGTTTTTCTTAATTTAATGCACTAATTTTTAAATTGAGCTCAATGCTTATAAGATTTATGTTGTTGTGTGTGTTGTGACTTATGACACTTTAAAAGTCTGCTTACAGTTATCTGTCAGCTATTTAAGCCGAGTGAGCATCTCGTTTTTTCAACAGCGCCAACAAGGGCCAAGAGTACGACTTAGTTACTTCATACATCAGATTCGTCTGCATGATCCCTTTTAACAGGGGGGTGGGGGGTGCATTCCCACACCTCAGAGATAGAACAACCATGCCCGAATCGGGACTCGAACCCGGGACGCCCAGATCACGGCACTACCCTATGCCAGGATGCTGGCACAAGATTTATAGAAATACACATTAAAAGAAAAAGAAACTTAAATACTAGATGTTGGCTTTCACAGCAAATTCATGTGTCAAAGATTGCCCATATAAATTTTAATTAATTTAATTCATTGATCTAATTGTCTAGACATACTTCTTCTCAAAGCAACAATACTTGAAAACAGTACAATTTTCTGTGTTTCATCTGGTTGAAAAAAATAATGAAGCAAAGAGGATCTAATAAATAAATAGCATTTTTAATGCAGTGTAAATGTTAATTATAATCAAAGTAAAAGACAATTTGAAGTAAACAGAAAAATGCACAGATGGAGCAAAATATATTTTATTAATATAATAGCAATTATATAATCTAAGTTTATTAAAATTATTTTTTATTTTATTTAATCATCAATTTTATAGAAAGTTATACGGACACATCATGCATAATAGCTGCTTTCCAAAGATTTTCACAATTACACTTTTTGAAAAAACATCATTAAATAATTATGTATGACAATTGTCATTCTAGTTTTATTTTAATATATATATATATATATATGTAAACACATAATTTTTTTCATGGAAGGAAAGAGAAGACACTTTTAAATTTTAAACTATGCTTTATTCCATCCCAGGAGGCATAATTTTGTACAAGCAAGAAGCGACAAGATATGTCAATATACGTCGCAAGATATGTCAATACACGAGAGCGATAGGAGCGACAGAAATATTTTCCCAATGATTATATATCATGAGATTCTGATAAGGATTTCTTTACATGAGTCATTTTAGGTAAGGGAATTATAGATATCTTTTAAAAGAAATTACTTGGTTTGACAGTTTTTTATTCCTTCACTCGAAGTGTGTGAAAGTTATTTAAGCATTTTTATAGAGCTCTTGGCACATTAAATAAAAAAGGAGGAATTGGATCAGGAAATAAGAGAACATTTTAAAATGAAGTTAATATGGTCTGAATTAAGATAAAACTTTGGATAAATAGGGTTTTAATAATATTTTAAAATATCATTACATATTTATGTTGTCCTAGATATCTTCAAATAGCCCATAGGAACAACGATTATATATCTAAATGGGGGGGGAAGAGAAAAAAAAACCCAAAATAGACTCATTTGGATACTTCAGTAACAACCTATATAAAAGAACGATCACATAATGATTTTATAACAAATATTCATCCTGAGAAAATAATTTTATCAGAGAACATTAAATTTTTTAAAATATTCTTTTTTATCAGAAAACATTAAAAAATTTTTTCCTATATAATTAAAAGCACATACTTCTTGTTTCTTAATCGTTGTATGTGTATTAAGTTTTTTCATTTTTAATTGATGATGCTGAGGCAATGGAATAGGAGTTGGCATAGTCATAGCAACAGGAGTCATCATCTAAAATTAAAATATTAAAATACATTACAAAGTTTAGTTTTTAATACAAAATATGTTTACAGAAACCCAAAAATAACACAAATTTACAACTTAATATATATTTTAATTAGCAAGAACAATATTTAAAATCAAAAGATTTATAACATTTTGAATTACCAATATATACATATATATAAACTAATATTTATTTTTTTAATTTGTAATCAACAAAATGGAAGAGTTATGCTTTCCTTGTTTGAAGCCAATGAAAACTAAAATTGCTTTATTATTATGAAACATTTTTTCATTATTTTAAAATTTAAAAAATGGAGAAAGATTAAAAGGAAATCCATGATCGCAAATTTCACATTATCATGCAAAAACATTTTTTTAAGTCATTATTTGTCTTAATTATTTTAAGTCATTAACCAGTTCAAACCGATTTGAAACAATCTTGAAGCTTCTCCATCGGTCTCTATATATGTATAATAATAAATTTTTTTTAAATTTTAATTTTTCTAGTGGCAAATAGAGTTTTGGAGCTCGACTGATTTTGAGATGAAATAACAGCTATGATGTCATAGTTCTACGTCAACCTTTTAAAAATGTGTCTGCTGTCAAAGAAGCATACGTAATAACAATGCAATACTGGTAAAAGCAGGTAAAAAATATATAAGATTTAAAAGGTGATGAAAATTGCTATTTATGCTTTATTCATTGCCTACGCAATTTCGAGCTTCAATATTCCTTGCCTATGCGATTTCGAGCTTCAAAACACCCTGACCAAAATAACACCATGTTTTCACATGACAATAATATCAATATTATTAAATAATAATTTAATAATGCTGATTATATACTAAGGTCTTTAAAAATATATACTAAGGTCTTTTATTATACTAAGGTCTTTAAAAATAAGAAATTAAAATTAAACACTTAAAATTTCGCTAGATTCAATATTAGGTTATTGTGTACAAATTGATGTGTACTTTTTAATCTAGAACTACTATACATATTTTGACCTGTTACTGACCAATTTAGAACATAAATTTTACTCTTAAATTAATTTTAATAAATTTTAAATATTAATTTTAATATTTGACAAGTTTATGAGTTTAATCTCAAGTGAACTGTTCATTCTGTTATTCGTTCAAAAATTTCCCAAAAAGGACATTGTACTAAAAACAGAAAAATATACATTCAAAGAATTAAGAGAAAATAATTCTAAGAATGTAACAATATATTTTTTGGATTTCTTAAAAACTGACTTTTTGCTCTCAAATTACTTAAATGAATAAAAGTTTATAGCATTTAATGATAATTTAACAAAGTATACTCTTCCAAACATCAACATTCTATTATTATTCAACACAGCATTATTACAGCAGCATTATTTAATGATCATTTAACAAAGTATACTCTTCCAAACATAAACATTCTATTATTATTCAACATAGCATTATTACACTTTAGAAAAGTCTTTTATAATAAAGGAAATTAATATTTTAAAATAATATCACTTACTGGTGCTGGCATCATACCCACAGTCATTGGGATCATACCTCCTAGGCAAAAAGAAACCTCACTAAGTTATTCCAACAAATGAATCAAACATGAAATATCACATATTTAAAATAAAGTAATAAAATTCACTAGTTTCTGCAAATACAAAATAAGGAAGAATACAATACAAAATAGAAAAATTTAAGGAAATACTAAGCTAAAACCAGCAGGAGTAGTCTCCCATAAATTTTCTATTATACTTTCTAATAAACTTGTCATGCCGAAAATTTATTTTAACTTTTGTTGAATTTGGCTCAAAATTTGACAGATGTCAACACTTTGGATGTTAGACCCATGTACTGAATCTTATCTATCTAGCTGTCTCCTTTAAGTAGTTACAATATTAACTTATATTCGAGCAGCCGGACAGGCAAACTTTTTCTGAATAGATTTGCTCAAAATTTGATAAAAATCTGGAAATTTGGTTTTAAAGGCCATATACCAAATTTCAATCATTTAGCTCAAACCATTTTTGAGTAATATTTGTCACAGATAGACTGATATTTTCCAAAAATGTGTTTTAACTCAGAGAGGTCAGAAATGTGGAGATTTGCCGGAATCTCGAGTTCATATTTGTTAACGACTGATATACTTTTTTGTTATATAAATCAATATAATAGATAAATATCAATGCCTTAAATAGTATACTAATGCATAGTAATAAGAATTCCTCAGGCAACTTAAGTAATTTAAATTACAAGACTAAAGGCATTAAAATGTGCATTTATTTTTCAATTGGACAAAAAAAAAATTATGCATGAAACAAATTTCATAAGTAATTAAAACAAAGGAATTATAAATATAATTCATTGTAACATGTTTATAACTGAGAGCAAAATAAATTAAGTTTTTGTAGTTAGATTGAAAAATTTTTTTAAACCTTCTTACAATTTTAATTTCTAAAAATTAAAACCAAATATTAATAAAGTTTTATACGATGTTTACATACAAACACTTTTACAAGAAAAAATAATTCAATGTTATTAATCATTATTTTCTCAAGAGAAGATAATAATATTTAATTGCTTTTTACAATAATTTGTTTTGAGCATTATGGAAATGATTCCATTGAATTGAAATCAAGATCAACTGAATTCTGATAAGGTTGAAAAATTAAAAATAATAATAATAAATGAATTAATACAATATGCATTTGATTTGGCCTCAGTAGGTATTGGAAAAAAACATTCAGTATGCAATTTTGATTTTGAAATCAAGAATTGTTACCAAGATTTAGTAATGGCTTCAATATATATTGAAAAATAATTATAAAAAATATTTTAAACAACTTTTTAACATAAACTGGGTTGTGCAATAAGAAAAGAATTAAAGAGAAAAAAGAGAAAAGATGAAACTGCATGACTATCAGAGGAACAAATTCACAGATATTTTCAAGCATATACATCAAATTCAATAAAATACAAAAAGTTAAAATTTGGCAAATACCACAAAAAAAAATTATTTCTTTAGAATAAATAAGTAAAAGAATGAAGATATTATTTAGAACAGATCTGAATAATTTTTGACATTCAATACAAGAAACAATAACTCTAATGTTTGCGTCATTCCTGCTCATAATAAAGATGACTGTGCATCTGTATGAGCTGGCAATCTACTGATTAGCCCATTTGATCTACACTTACCAAACATGGCATATTTATACTTTGAAGTGCATATATATTTTAAGTTTATTTTCCAATTATTTATTTCATATAAAATAAAAAGCTGTTCTTGCATATTATATGCACATGGGAAAAAAACTAGTCTTTTGAATGCGTTACTATGATGTTGGTTAAAGCTTAAATTAAAATATTAAGTTAACTCTCATAACTAAAATCTAGAAAAGTACAATTTTTATGAAATAAATAAGAAACATTTTATATGAAATAAATAAGAAACATT
>JAPMOR010085492.1:356763-373733 GCA_026543865.1 Argiope aurantia | reverse complement strand
TTTATATGAAATAAATAAGAAACATTTTATATGAAATAAATAAGAAAAATTTCTAGGAAAATAAAGGCGAGAAAAAGTTTATTGTAAACTTCAAAACATCTATACAATAGAATTTTGTTTAACAAGCATAATCCATTGTCAGATCTAATTCATAATGAAAAACACTCATTAAATCAAATAATTTTTCCCATAACATCAAAAGAATAATGTGCATTTTTCGGGGGAGGAGGCTCAACTTTATAATAATGAAATTTATTATTTACGATGCATGTTGTTTTATAAGAAAGTCAAATAAAGACTTTTTTTTTTGTCTGTGTTTCTAAAGTTGGAGAAAATGCTGTATAGTGTTATCGTTAAATAATTTTATAGAATATATGACTAATATTTTATTAGGGGAATGTTTCTCTACATACACTGAAACAGTTTATTGGATTCAGCAAACGTTTCATTTCACTGAAGATTGATGCTATACTGACCAAAGCAAATACATCCTCCTCTGGATGAAATCCCTTGAACAACTTTTCAGTGCGATACAGAATGCAATTCCAGCTATGTTTGCAAGTGTACTTATAAGTTATTAAAAAATTTCTCTCTCATATCAAAATTTTAAACACTGGTGCTTAACAAAATACATCTTTAAAAAAAGCTTAAGCTAAACTGCACATTTTAGAATTCCACTTTCAATTTGTAAGAGAGGGGATCAAGAAACAAAGATTACTATTCATTTCAGGATCTTGAAACTATCACTTTTCCACTACTGTACTTCACTAAAGAGAGGTACTCAGAATGAAGAGTGGATATTATTAATCCTAATTCTGCTAATAATCTGAGTTCACCATACTGCTGTAAACATCTACTCCCTTCATTTCTCCACTCGCCCCTTTTTTGAGGAAATAAAGGACTCCTGATGTATGTGTAAAATTATGGAAGGATTCTGAATCCAAAAATAAACAGTAAATAAAGACAGACAGCTGTAAAATAGTCAAGATTCCGAATACAACTTCATTATGAATTTTAAATTTTTACATAGATCCTCAGTCCTGAGTCATATATTAAAATATTCATGAAATACTTAATATTATTTTATAGTTTTTCGGTAAAATTGTGCAATGAAAAATTTATCTGTATTTAATTTGGTTTGATATCTAATATTAGACCACTTCATTAAATGTTTCAAAGAATATGCCAACCAGTGCCGGAAGTTCCCCAAAAAATAATTTACATAAAATAATGAAATGACAATATAATGATGATTGTCCCAAAATAGTGATAAGTAAAAATTAGCGACTCAATCAGATTTACAATTTTTTCTTATTTTAAACTTAACAAAGAATAAAAACTATTTTCCTGAATATGAGTCACAGGACTATATAAAATGTAGGCTTCTGAAGTACATTTAATAAAAGAAAATATTATTTACACTATTTAAGAATTCACATGACCAAAAATACATACCTATCTCTGCTAATAATCAAGATGAAAGTAAGAGTTGGCCCCTTCAAAGCAGATTAAACTTACTTTGGAAACAATGTCTGATTTTTTAAAACTTCCATTAAAAATTGAATAAAATTTCAATGTTTTTCATCATAATTTCCAAAATTATTGCAATACAAAGATAATTTTTACATTGCTGCAAAATACTAAAAATTTTCCTTTCAAAATCACCGATTTAGATACAGCACAATTTTTCCCACATTAAAAATTAAAATTATTAAATCACATATATATTTTCATATTCTTTAAAAATATTTTAATCATGTTTTATAGCTATTTATTTTACTATTATGAAACATTTCCAGTTAGTTTCATTAATACTACAAATTTATCATCCTGCATTTTTTTTCCTTCATTGTTGATGATGAAAATTTGAAGCTATGGCTGCTTTTTCCCACAATAAGAAGATTCCTATATAAAATATGCTTTTAATTTACTTTCTGATTTTTTTTTTCCATTTCTAATTAAGGTTTAACTTTACAAGTAAGCAATACTAAAAGTTTAATTAAAACTTTCTTGTCATTTAATCTTCTATATACTTATATAAAGCTCAATGTGTGTGTGTGTGTTGGCACTCTACAGAAAAGACCATTTGACATACAGCTACCAAATTGAAACATGTATACCTTAGAGGTCGGGAATGTGCATCTGGGGTCACTTTTTAAAAATTTTTAATTAGAATTATAATTATTAATTAAAACTAACTTTCTGCCAAAAAAATCTTTTCATTTTCCCCAACACCAAATGAGTAAGGCTTCAGTTTTTTTTCCCTCAACAGTAATGAGACTAGGGTTAAGATTTTTCGGCTGATTATTTCAAACAATTCTGTTTATTTTCTTAATGTTTTACGCATTTAAAATTAAACATTGTTAATTAATCGATCTTTCAGATTCATTCTGAAGTACTTTTGGATTAAAATAACACAGAATAAAGAAAATTAAAGATTTCTAATCTGCATAGCGTTACCCCAACTACCATAGAAAAATTCACGCATTTGCGTTACCGTAACTGGCATTGAAAATTCACGCATGCGCATTGTGTGCTGATTGTTGACAATATTATCAACGGATGATTCTAAATTTAAATTATTTTTAGGTTATTTGCATGCTTTTGTAATTAAATTATATTTATGTTATTTATATATTTTTTGTGTATGCTTTTAGTTTTAAGTACATCGTTTTTTAAGTAGTTTTTTTAAACCTGTTTTCGACCGATTATTTTAAACGATTCATTTTATTTTCTTAGTGTTTGATGCATTTAAAATTAAACATTGTTAATTAATCAATCTGTTCATGATGAATCTGTAGAAAAATTTGGTGACAAATTCTTGAGATATAGCATAAATTAAGAAAGATATTCTTTAGTGCCCATAAAGTTTAAATGCTCAGTGACTCTGTTATCAGTAATCATATTATAAACAATGCTTTGTTTCAGTAAAAAATATTATATTAATTGCAGATTAATTCTTTCCACTTTAATTTAAAGCATAAATTCTATGAGAGCTAACGGAAAATTAGAGAGATACATATTATGTTATGACTGAAGGCCTTCATAAAATTATGAGTGAATTATATGACTATCAAAATTTGAAGTTTTAAAATATTTTGATGAAGAATCTATTAAAGTAGGAATTTCGTAAAATATTTAATTATTAAAATTTAAACGAACATTAAGATTGGCGAACCAGCTGGTCGCCAAAGGCGGCTAGTATAAAATAAATGGATGAATATTGTCATTTTTATCATTTGTGGGTATTTTACTGTAATGCAGTCAATATTTTTGTGAATTACATTATTTTATTGAATAACACTTTTAAATATTTTACATAAATTAAGAAAAATATTTTTTTTAAATATAGATAACTCTTTAATGCTAAAAAATTCCACTTTCTGTCATTTTAAAATGCTTAGTTTCAACAAGAAAATTCTTCTATCAAGTTGAAGTGTAATCACTTCAATTTTACAAATTACAGTTTCAAATTTAGGAGAAGATAGAAAATTAGATATTTCACAATGACCTGAATATTATAATGTTTCCAAATACTAATTGTCAATTAAAATTTAAAGTTAAAAAATACTTTGTTGAGGAAGCCATTAATAAAACTACATACATTATTTAAGTGAACATTTTAACAATTATTAATTATAGCCAACCAATTGGCCACTAAAGGCAGCTAATATACAAGAGTTATGTTTATACTTTATATTGATACTCTCTCTTCCCATGCAGCCAGCCACCTTACAGCAATGTAGTAACATCTTGCTTTCAATTCAAATTATAAATACACAGAAACACACACAAGACAAATCTTTGGTGGAATGGGAAACTAAATTTATAATCATCAGATCTTAGAAGTCAAGGTTAGGCCAAAATGATTTCCAATGTCTCTTTTATTAAATTTCAATAAATAATAAAACAGAAATAGATGTTCTTACTTCAATTATTCTATTGATAATTGTATTTAAAATACTAATAAAATTATTTTATATTGTTCTAAAATAACATATGCAATACAAAAATTAAATTTAATAGGAAGATGTAAGTTATGAAAAGGCAAAGTATAGACTCACCCATTGGTGGAACAGCATAAGGCGGTGGCATCATTGGAGGCATAGGAGGAATGCCAGGTATAGGTAATGGAGGACCTGGGGGAAACGACATCTTCGGCACAGCTTTAATAAACTTCACTGGAAAAAACTAAAAAAATAAAGCTTCCTTAAAATCAATTAACCAAAAAGCAACCCTCTTACAAAGGGAAGGAGAGCTAACTTCAGGAAGTGGAAAAGAAGTAGTACATCTGAGAATAGCAGGAACATTTCAGCATGCTTCTTATTTAAATAAGAACACACATTTAAATATATATATATATAAGTGGAAGGGGGGGGGAAACTCAAGTTATCACAGTACATACATCATAAAGAAAAACATTACAATACTAGTAAGAAAATAATAGGAAAGCAAATTCAATAAGAAAACAATATAGCTTTAATTTTCAAAATAATTAATCAATAATTGTAAATAAGAAGGGATGTAAAACTTTCTTCAAATATTAATTAGAAAGAATAATTTTTAAAAGAAAAAATAATTAATTTCAAAAAGAATTGATTTTAACTTATATATGAAACAAAAATTAACAAGACATACTTTTAATTTAAATTAAAATCTGAAAAAGAAATAAAAAATGAAAAGAATTTTTTACTTAACACGATTGAGATGAATTATATTACTTTCTAAAATCTTGATATAAACTGAAACTAAAAATAAAGTTTCAGGAAAATATAATCTTATAATTATACATTCTGAAAATATTTCCAATAATGTAGCATTAAATAAACAGTATATGCTAGTTTAGCCTTGCAAATGAAAAAATATTTTTACAAAAGAAAGTTTAGCATCCCAACATGAATATAACAAAAAGTTTTGAGAAAAGAAGAAAACAAAATAAATAACTCAAAAGGTAACAGCCTCCAAAATGAAATATTTTCTTAAAAATGAACATATAAAAATCAAAGGAGTTAGAGTGAAATGAAAATTAGTTAAAAGTTTAAGGGTAAAAAATTCAATATTAACATACCCTATAATTACTACTTAGCCAATGTGCAAAATGACTACTGATTAAAATTCTCCCTGTTAATAAAGTACAAGCAATCATAAAACAAGTTCATAATATTAAATGCAGGCAAAAGCTACTCTGAATTCAAAAAATAATGTTTCATGCTTCAATCCGTAAAACAAAAAAATCTTAAATGCACATAGCAGAACTTTAATTTTCAACTCATAAACACTAGTTTTTTTATAAATTGTTAATACATTTTTAATAATCAAGTAAAACTGACACTATAAGTACTATACAGACTATAATCACAATCTGGAAAATATTCAGTGTGTCAGGAATACAAAAACATGCAAAATCACTTTAAAGATTATCTTTTTAAAAAGCTATACATTAGCCAACTGAAAGGTGGGGAAAGTTAAAATAAAAGATCTTACTGGTTGTTGTTTCATCCTCTAGTACAAAAAAATATTCAGATTAAACTCAGATTTATTATAATTTCCAAACATATAATTTAAAAAGAAATTACACTCATAAAGTATAAAAAATTTTTTTACAATTAACAATGAAAAAAAAAACACTTCAATAAAACTAGATGCAATCATTAAATTCAATGCACTAAAATCAACATGTACCAAATTTTAACAAGATGCTATATCACTATAAACACTGACTATTCAAAATAAGTTATATACTTTTGTTTCTGAAAAAAAAAAAATCACTTATTTTTAAAAAAAGCTTTAATTTCCAAGTCTTTAGCACAGGGGCTAACCGACTGGTACATAAAATACAGAATGTCTGACAAATATTATCACACTTATATTAATTAAAAATAAACAGATATTTTCTTATGGTTTTTTTTTGTTTGTTTTATAAAGAAAATATCAGAGGGTTTCTTTTTTCTCTTTTGCCATGTTATATTGCAAGATTTCAACATGCATACCTTTAGTCATGCATAACACATCCGAATCTATATGAAATTTCTAGCCACATTTCTAGAAGTATTGCAGGATCAATATTCTGAATGGTTGTTGTAATTTTACTTTTCTAAGACATTCCAAAGTATAATGTCTGAAGATCGAGATGGCCACGACTACATCCATCGCACAGGAAATTTTTCCATTCAAAATCTTTTGCACTTCCAGACTCCAGTGTAGTATTAACCCATCCTACTAGAAAATGATATTAGGCTGCAAGTCCTCTACTTGAGGAAATGTGAAAATTTATTTCAAAAATTCAGAATAGAGAGTGACTTGGGGGGAGGGGGAGACCCAATTATTCAATGAACCACATCACTCATTTAACTCTAGGGTTTGTCTCTTGCCTCCTACAATAGAGGATTTTCTAATCCCCAAATTCGAGTATTGTGCCAATTAATAATACTTGATACATGAAACATTGTCTAGTACGAAAACAATACAAAAATAATTTTCATCTCCTCCAATCATATGTATCATTTCTTTTACAAATGTTCAATGTTGAAACTTATGATCATGCTTTAACTCATGCAAAAATTGAAGGTTATAAGCATAAAGCTGTAACCTTTTATGCACTATGCTGTGACAATTGATGGCAGTATTTGTAACATCTCAGACATGTAACAAATCAGTTCACAAAAACTATGAAAGAAGCATTCATCAATTCATGTAATGCCATCGCAGCTTTTGTCAGGACAGCCAGATTTTCATTTTGACAGTATGCTACCTGTCCTCATAAATCTTTTATATCACATATAAACTGTGGATTTTGTAGTTGGATTTCAATTGTAGGTAATCTGAAATGTATCAGTAACTAAGCAGTAGATTCAAATTCGATAAACCATGCTACAACTTATACTCATTGTTGGGGATGAAGCCATTCTGAAACAATAATGTTACAATATGTTGATGTAGAGCCATCTAGTTTACATATCATTAAAAAGAAGCTTTAATATTTTCTATATGGAAAAAAAAATATATATGTGAAAATCTTTATTTGCTTACTTTTAATTCATTTTTGGTAGTGTACCTATAATTTTCAGACATATCATATATTCTCTTTACTGACAAATTAATATTATATATATATATAAATTGGCATTCAAAATTTCTTTGCTGTGAATCGCTGACAATCTTATTATGCAACTGGATATCCAGCTTAATTTGCAATGATTAATTTTTTAATGTAATTTTTTTAAAAATGCAAGAAGCAAAAGTAAAAAAAAAAAAAAAAAAAAATCAAAGGAATTTTGAAAAGGGGAAGACAGAAACAAACCATTTTATTTAAATAGAAACTATTATATTGTTTTGTCTTCTCCCTTGGAAAATAAATTAAAAATCATTTAGATAATGTCAGCTCTAATTATATTCCTTCTCCTTTAAAAAACAATATTCATTTTATCATCATTGCGAATATCTTTTTAAAATCTATAAGTTATCCGACAGATAAAAAAATTTTTAACTCGGTCAGCATTGCCAAATTCTGGTCAAACTGCAGATCTTTCCTGCCACAGAAAATAATAAAAATCATAAAACTCTTGAATTCATAATGAAAATAATCATTCAATTTTAATATGCAAAAATAGTTAAAATGATGCAATAAATTCTTAAATTCAACACACTATTCACAAACACCAGACATTAACAGAAATAAATATTAGAATATAAATCAAGAAATATCCAAGAAATTAAAAAATATTTCAAAAAAAACTCAAGAATAATTTATCACTTGAACTCCAGAAGACTATTTAAAAAATAAAATCCAAACTAGAATGCATAGTAAATTTATTTAATTGCACTGGCAAAGTTTCATGGTGAAAACAAATGGCTATTATCAATAAGCAAGCATCCCTTAAAGAAAGAATAAAACTGATCATTATAAACTATTTATTATACACCTAATATAGAGCCAAATAATCTCTTTCCCTTCAAATTATAGCTATCTTTGCTATATTAGCAGAGAACTTGAATAACGCACTAGCATATATATATAACATTTATATTATATATATATATATAACATTTATATTATATATATATATATATATATATATATATATATATATTTAAATAGTGCTATGTTTGATATTTAGAACATATTCTGTTGACAACTTCTTCAATCTTCCCCGTTTCCAAAATTATCTATTTAGACGACATGTTTTATTTCAGAAACATGTAATTTTGATAAGGATTCTTCAGATGGCAACAGCATGAATTTTGCATAATTTTAAATATATCTATAAGCAATATAATTCTAGTTTATAAATTTAAATAATTAAATTTATATATGAAACAAGAAAAATTCGTTCAGCAGTTAAAAAGTAATTATCTTATTGTCAGAACAGATTATCTTTTGTATACTTTAATTTTACTTGCTTCATATTTGAAGATAGAATTTTGTAATTGATTTTTAACTCATTTCTAAAGAAAAGAATTTAAAAAAATTTTGTACACTAATGTATGTTATTTTAATACTTTTACAATTCTTAACTATCAATTAATTAAATTTCGATTCTACGTAAAGGATTCAACATAGAAAATTTGCAAAAAGAAAAATTAGTATTTATTATAATTGAATTATTAAGTAAAGATCAAGAAACAAATTTTTAAAAAACTTTTATAGTGCAATAATAAAAGTGTTTCAAAAAGTTTTTTTATTCATTTATTATTGATGTTTATTTCAAATGGGAAAGTCTTTGCACCTAACAATATCTCATAATTTTTTTAATTTTTTTTACATGCACTATGGTATCTATTCTATGACACTAACCTACTTCAGCACCTATTCTATGGTCATTTATATTATGTTTCACTTACCAGTTAAAAACAGTCAACAGAATAGCTGCAGGATTCTTCATGAAGATATTTATACAGTTTAAATCAAAATTTGTTCAAAATATGATTAAATAATGACTGGAGTAATATTTTAACAATTGAAATAAAACTTAAAATTTTAATTAGGTAATTTTCATTGATTACAAATAATTATTTCATTTTCATAAATAAAAAAGAGAGCTGATAGAAATTGAAATTTTATGAATGTGAACAAAGCATACAAATAATATTACTACATGGCCCTAATAACTTTTTTTACATCTACAAAATTTTAAATAATTTCTTAGCAAAGAACCAAAAGTACTTTCTCAAAAATAATTAATTTACATTGTTAACAAGTCAAAAACACAATATATACAGTGCAAGCTTACAAAATTATTAAATAACAAAAATATACAAAATACATCAAACAAGAAAGCCACAAATTACAAAATTGCTACCTAGCAGCCTCAAAACTTTATGCAATATTTAGAGAGAAAAAAAAAAAAGATGCTGGTTAAAATGTTTCAAAGTAATAAGTATTAAAAACAAGTAATTAAACTTGATTCAATAACTATTTTATTTGTTACCTAATAACATAACCGACTCTATTACCTAAACAAGTTAATATAAATTTTCACTATGAACATTCTATTAACAACAACAGATTTTTAATTCCAGCTTTATTTAAATATTTCATTTCTCCAAATATGTTAACAATATATGTAACATTAAAATCAAATAAACAAGTTTCTGCTAATAATAATCATATTAATATGTATGCAGGAAATATTTGAATTCTGTATTAACATTAAAAAAAATCTCGGATGCATTTTATTTAATACCTTAGTTCTCTATTTGAATTTAATTTCTTATTTTAAATAATAACTTTCAAATCAGAATTTACATATAATAACTAGAAAGCAAATTTAAAAACTATTTTTAACTTTAATATAATTAATATGGACTGTAAAAAAATATTAAAAATGTATTCTTGCTTTTTTTAGGCATTCATATCAAATTTCCAAATAATAACCTCATTTTTTTATATTGATCAAATAAAAGAAAGTAATACAATATTATAGAGTTAAATCAAATATTTTTTTTACATAAAAATAAACTTAAAATTCTTGTTAATTATAAGATGCATGATCTTTTAAAAATTGAGTGATAAAAAGATAATTTAATAAGCAATTTCTGTTTAATGTTTAAATTTAATATTACTTTATTATGTTTTTTATAATTATGAATTAATAAAAATGAAGGGATGCTAAATGTTGTTGAATTCTATATTTTAATGAAACATTACTAGTAATGTTAGAATATGTAACAATTATTTGGTTCCCAAAATCAATTTTATTATAACTGAAATTGAAAACATTTATATTTGTGACATTTATAGCTAATAACATTTTCTACTTTAACATATGATTGGAAGTAACACATGAAATATAAATGTATATGAAATACTCAGCAGCAGGCATACCAAATGAAGATCACCACAAATATATTCAGAGATTTCAAAGAGTTTGATGAAGCACTCATGCAAAAAAAATAACCATATTTCACAAAAAAATGGATGCAAATGCAAAATATCAAAACATCAAACAAAAAATATCTCTGGTCATAAACAAAGAAATTTAATAATTTTCTTTTAAATCAGTGAAAATCATATTTATGATCTCATCTCTTTCTACAGAAATAATCTTGAAGTATAATCTGCAAGCCAATATTTAAATAAAATGTCTATCTTTAAAAAGAAAATCTCTTTTGTATGCTTTGTATAAAATTTGAAAGATTTATCATACTCAAGTCAATATTTAATACAGCAATACATTCTCACTTGCATAATTTTTTAACACTACAAATTCAAAAGATTATAGACAATATACAGCATGCACATAATACAGATATGCAACACTTCAAGCCATATTCCAGTTTATTTACAAAACATCTTTCAAATTGAATAAATGTTAGTAGCTTTAATAAAAAAAGATTTACTTCAAATAACAATAAGGCAGAATTCTTAAAAAAGTCTTTGAAAAGAATTTTCGAAAAACAGACCAAAACCAAAAGGAAAGTGACATCAAGCACACAATGGTTAATTTGCAAAGCAAGAAAAGTGAAAGTGCAAACACCACACAAATACGTAAGCATGCAAAAAAACCATGAAGCAACCGACGACTGTATATTCAATCTAAGAACACAAAGCAAGGCAACAGATTAACCCTTACCAAACTGGATTATTAGTTGACCAGATGCGTGGAAACTTGTTATTCCTTTATGTCCTAGCAAAGTTTTTTTTGTTATTACACTTGGTAGCATTGAAGGATACAGTAAGTCAAATCACCTTTCGAAATAATATTTACCTAACTGAATACTTCATTAATAAAGCAAGGAAAATGCTCATCTGAAGCAGAGGGATACTATGAACAGAATTTCAAGATAGGAACATTCTAAACTAATATTTGTTGGTGCATATAACAGGAAACTTTAAAAAAAAGAAAGAGAGAGGTGAAAATAGGACATATATTACAAAGGATAATGACTATAATATGCAAGGAATATTTCTTTTATTATTATTTAAGTAAAAATGAGGCACATAATTAAATTTCGGCATTGTTATTAAGATAGAAAAATATAATTAAATCAATTTTCCTCTTTTCACAGACTTTTAATATTTTTTGGGGAAAAAAATCAAAACATCCTTAAGTATGTATAACAATGTAAATATTATATATATATATATATATATATTACTTTTCTACAGAAAGTTGTAATAGAAAATATATACTATTTTTTTAAAAAACCCAGAATTTGGACCACATTTTAAGATATCTATAAAAAAAATTAACTCTAAAATTTCTCTTCTTTATAATAGTGTAAATAAATTATCATGTGTCACATGAAAAATGTACAATTCTGACTATATCTTGAAATTAAAATTTTACAAAACCCATGAATGCAAAGAGGGAAAGCAGTGCATCAATTATCAGAAAAGAATATCAGAAGAAAATTAATTTTTAAACACATTTACTATTGAATCTGCTCAATGGCAAACTAGTTATTAAAATTAAGCTTTTAAGTTTATTTTCCTAATGGAAAAATTGAGCATTGAATCCACTTTTGTATAAGCGAGAAAAATTTATAAATTAGAACAATACACAGGGAAAAAAAAAAACTGAAATAAACTAAGGGAATTTTTCAAATAAATCGAATTCCAATAAAATTTTATTGTATGGACCTGATAAATTATTTCAATAGTTTAGCAGTTTTTATTTGGGATTCAGGAAATAAAAAAAATATCAAAATAACGATACTGATTTTTTCATAATTTATCACTCATTTATAAAAGCTTCCTCTTTCAAAAGTACTTTACTAGAAAAAAATCTGCCCATTTCTTTATTTAAAAAAAATAAACACACTATTTAATTTTTATACACATCCAAGCCATAATTTCATTTATATATTCTACATAGAGAATATAGGGAATAGAAAACAGGCAGAAGCATTTAAAATATATTCTTATCATTCAGCCTCTTTGGAAGGAGAAATTAATTTTATAGAGAAAAAATTTGGAATACACATTAAATATGATAAATTTTGAGTGAATACATATTTTATACTTGTAACTTTCAGTTTAAAGAGCTTGAATTCATCTCCTAAACCACTATGTAATTCTTAGTAGAATGCAAAGCAAAAATTATAATAATATTATAAGCCCTCTACTGTAAATCGAATTACTTGCTGATTAATGTTATTTTAATAAACATTATTACAGAAAATTTCACTAAGAAACTAGAATACATGATATAAAAATAATTCCTTCAAAGAAAAAGAATTCAATTAAAATGAAACATTTAGTATTTAATTCAATAATAATAAAAACACACTAATATTTATTTCTCTACTATTTGAGGTTAATTTCTTACACAAAAATAAATGTAAAATATCTTCTTTAAAGATTAATAATATTATATATATGCTATATAATTAATGAATGAGGGGGGAAATTAAATTAAAAAAATTAATGATCAAACAAGAAACTTTCTAAAGAGCGTCAAATAAGGCAACAAAATAGGATGTACAATGCTCAAGATTTCCAATTAATTCAGAGATCATTAAAATGTTGTTATGCATGTAATCAAATATAGTAGAAAATTTCAACATGAATTGAATTATAAAAATATAAATCTCGTAATGTTCATACTAGATGTAATAAAAAGAACAAGACTCTTAAACAGCTACATCTCTGAAGTTGTATGAATCATTTCAATAAATTCGACTGAATAAGTATAAGTGATTATGATTAAAACAATAAATAAATTAAGCATATAAACAAATAGTTTAATTACAACTCAATTGCAAATAAAATTTTAAATTATGATATACATAATTATTTGAAAATTAATATTTGTATCTCCTTAAAGATATCTTTAGAGCAGCTCCACCTTGTAAATTATAATTTTAATTTAAAATTGAAGTCTGCATAAATATTTTAAATTCATGACATTTCAAGCAAAAAAAAAAAAAAAAAATGGCCTCATTTAAGTTTTTCTAAAGCATTATCCATACCAAATTAGACTTCAAAATGCAGAGATTTGATTTACAATTCAAATTCAGATTATTTAACAATTCTGTTTCCAAATTAAAGATTAAAAGCATTCAATATAAAATGATCAGAAATAAAACTGAAATAGTATGATTAACTTTTAAATTATCAAACTTATGTCAAAAAGCATCTATAAAAACATTTGTCATAATTTTTTAATAAAACATTTAATGTAAACATAGCAACAAATTTTAATTACTTAATGTAAACAGATCATACACTCATCAAGTTTTAATTACTATTAGATGAAATATCATTCAAAATCTTTACCTTTAATGTTTAATTTTCAAGCATAGCAGTAGTTTTTTGTAACATGAAAAAGTGAAATTCTAAAAACCCCCAATAAATATGTTACTTATGGAGATTCAGCAATTCTGACTTTCAATGTGTAAGTAGGCTTTTTTATGTGTTTATAAATTTTCATACATGCGATAAATGCAACTTTAAAAGTTACAGTAGGCAAAATTATCATTAATGTATAAAAGGATTATTCCCTTAAAATTTTCACAAAGGGCAATTCAAAGTAATATGCTGAAAGTACTAATTTACAGATAAATCACTAAAGATAAAGTATTTAAAAATTTGGTGTATAATGGAAGAAAAATAATAACATTTAAGGATATTAAGTAAAAAAAATTTCATTAAAGAAAAATATGAGTACTGATCATAAACCGTAGCCAATTCAGCAATCAGAAAGCAAGGACAAAACTAAAGAATTATGGTACAACTGACAAAATGCATTTTTTTTTATAGCACACAAAATTGCCATAAATGGTAATCTAATTGTATGCGTTAATTAATATTCAGTGAGTTTTCTACATTAGGCATGACTAGATAAACAGCAGCAAAGAAAAAAAAAATGTGCCAGGTTCTTTAATTTTAACATAAAAGGTTTGTAACCCTAATTAATAAACAAGCAAAAGATAAAAATTTTAAACTCTTTTAAAAATTATAGTTGCTGGACAAAAAATTGCTAATACTTTTACATTTAAGTTAGCATTAATAAATTTTCATAAAACTGAATTTGAATGCGCATTATATAAGATTTTTATGCATAAAAGAAGGGAAAAAACATGCAGTTTTATTTGACCATCCCAAAATGAGCAAATATATCTGAAATTAAAAACAAATTTTCAGAACTATATTCCTTAATTTATTTCATTCAGATGGGAAAATATTATAAAGTTCAAGGTAATTAATTTTTAAGAAAAAAAGTTCATAATCCAAATAATTTATTACAATTATAAACTCATAAAAACATAATAAAAGTAATGTCTATGTAAAAATGTTTATAACAATTTATGTAGTATGGCTTAGTTTTATTAATATCTTACTTTGTCTTAGTATTAATTAAGCTGATTATGTAAAAATTCGAACAATGTAAAATAAAAACAAAATAATTGATTGTGGGACAAGTATACAAAATAAATTATTCTTTTCCAATTACTAACATACTAATATGAATCATTACATCAGTTACTTCAATCATACTAAGTAAATAAATAAATACATAAAATTAAATAATTTGAATTTACCATAATATGTTGTAAAAGAAAAATAAAAGAAAATCTAATATAGATAGATCATATTATTAAAAATAGCAACACTTTATCAATATACAGAAGTTGCAAAATTTAAAACTAACCATGTAACTATTTTTAGCAATCTTCTTTTAACAGCTTCCCATCTAAAAGAAAAAGGAAAATTTTTGATTAATCAACAGAATAAGGGTTTTAAAATGCTAATAACTAAAATTTTTCAATTTTAGTCGATACATAAAAACTGAAATCGCTTGAAAACTGTTGCACGTTTCTACAATCCGATTACATAA
Source organism: Argiope aurantia (assembly GCA_026543865.1). Taxonomy (NCBI): domain Eukaryota; kingdom Metazoa; phylum Arthropoda; class Arachnida; order Araneae; family Araneidae; genus Argiope; species Argiope aurantia. The sequence continues at coordinate 358,452 of JAPMOR010085492.1, read as the reverse complement.
TTAATTAATAACAATTTCATTCATCAAACAAGCAAAAAATGTACAGAAGTACAATTTACATAAAATTATAACAGCATCTATGAATCACAGTGCAGCAATTCAATGCCATTGCGATAATTGAGTAAAATATGTTTGGACATTTTTGAAGTATTTTTAAATTAATTGAACAATTTGCACGTCAATAAAGATATATTTTTAAAAAACATAATGGAAAGAATATGAGAAATTTCTTACAATAATTTTCTAGATATATTTTATCTTCATAATTATACAGAAACATCTCTCTTACAAAATATCAATGTAGTTCTAAAAAATATTTATCGGCCATTTGTAATTCGTACCTGGTGTGGAAAAGGCAAAGAAAATAAAATGTATATATTTAGCACACTGAAGAAAGCACAATTTTCTCGAAATGAATAAGATTTTCTTATCTTTCAGAATTAAATTTATAACTATTCAAATGATACAGCGTGAGAAAAAAAATAATTTTTTTTAGAAATTAAAAACTCATCTAAGTTCAGTTACAAAGATCTCTAAAACAATTTCTAAAGAGTTGAGTTGTCAAAATGCTTCTCATATAAGACTTCGTATTTATAGCTGTGGATTTATCTTGCGATAATTATGGCATTTAAAAGTTACCAGAAATTATATTAAATGGCCAAAGTTTGTAAATGCAATGTTTTTGTATGAATTAGCGTATATCAATTAATTATGAACTTTAAAATAAATCAATATTTCGCGAACTTATCAGAACACCAAAAAAATTGTCCAGCAGATTATTAAAATTTTTGAAATATAATGAAAAAAAAACAATTATATTTGAAAATAATGGGGGAAACTGACGATCTAAGTATTAAATTTAACTATAATTTTTTTGACTAAATTCCTTCTTATTTTTGGACAGAAGCAGCCAACAGCAATGCAATGATTTGTAAAAAAAATCATCATTAATGATTTCACATATTTTCTTATAACAGTATTTTAAGTTCATAAGCATTTTCTATTCACATTTTGAAAAATGTCAATCATTTAAACTATTAAAAATATGCAATTTTATATTTATATCCCACAAAAAATTATTCTAACTTAAAATCTCTAATTATTCCAAACACATAAGTTAAATTAATTTAAATTATTAAAATACAAATATTAACTAAAAATTAAAATAGCAATAATGCAAAAAAGTATTGATAATACTTAATTTATTTAAATTTAAATTATTTCTTAAAATTTAAAGTGTTAAATAAAAATTTATAAACATTGAAAATGCTTTATTATTTGGAAAGAGAACTCCGAACTGCTGAAAGCAAGTATCTATGTCTCTTGATCTTAATTAAGAAATGCTGCATGTTTTCTACTCAAAGTTACAATTTTCAGAAGTGAGAGATGCAGCTAAGAGCATTATGCCATATTTTTCAGGAATCGTTTTGATATCGCAGAAATGAATTTGAATTTTATGCTAAATTATGAATTTTTACTTCAAGCATACTGGGGAGATAAATTCTTCTATTTTGTAGAATTGCAATTTTTAAGAACTTTAAAAAAATTTTATATGTAAGTAAAAAAAAATAGGCATTTCAATTATAAAATTAATCTATAAAGAAGCAGTGTACCATTAGGTTGTCATCTGTAGTTCTGAAAGAAAACAAAATGCTATATTTCCAAAATTTTCTAAATTTCAAAGCGCTA
>JAPMOR010085492.1:309984-349130 GCA_026543865.1 Argiope aurantia | reverse complement strand
ACTGCTTTATTAAGAACTGTAAAAATATGCTATGAAAAAATTTTCATCTAAAAATAAGAATATATAATGGTAAATAATGAGGTTTTTAATTGATTCTTGTTGGTGTACGATCACTTTTGGGAGCCACTGTATATATAATTTTATTGTAATATTTATGTAAGATTCTTTTTTTAAGAACGTAGTTTTGTCTGTTTTTCTGCTAATTTATTTGAAAAATTATTCTTTTTTGAGACACATGATGTTGCTACTGAAATATTTTGAAATTTTAACAACTTCTAGTTATATTGTTGTCGAATGTTCGTTGCTTTCTCGATAATCGGAAAACAAAGTTACTTATTTTTCGCATGAATCTGAAAGATTTAAAATCTATGCTCCATGCTTTTACTGGAAAATTAAAAAACGAAGTTATCTTATTTGTTTAGTTACAATTTATTCTGTTTGATAAGTAAACAATAATAAGCTCTAAGCCATAAGCTAATAATCATAAGTTTCTAATAAGCTCTTACCTATTAAGCAACCTATGGCCTTTAAAAACTTTTAATTTTCTCTTATTTTGCTGAAACAGTTTAAATTTTGAGAATAAAAGCACTTTAGGAACATAATTTTCTTTTAAATATAACGAAGATTCCTTAATTTTGTACCCCTTGGTAACTACGTCCAGGGAGGGTCCGTCTTCCCCATACTAATTATGCCACTGGTTTAAAAAGTGGCCTCAAAATTTAAGTACTTCATTTTGTTCATTCATCAAAATTTAATTCAAATAGCAATACATTTTTATCGCTGTTTTTGCCTATATTTTCTAGCTAGAAGAGCACTCATTTAAATTGAATGTTATCCCACTGATAATATCTTAGATATGATTGTCGCAAATTAATTAACAAAATAACCACTAATAAAAAAGTCATTAAAATTCGCATTCAAACAAATTGTTTCTAATAACAGAAAAAAAAAAAAAGGATTTCAAAATGTAAAATAAAAAAGGAAATCTTTCCGACGAACAGGAAGGTAAAGATAAATTCCTTATCTAAGTTATTGTTTTGAAATTTCTTTTAATCCTTAGACAGAAACAACGAAATATTAAATTTTGAAGCAACCGTATTAGATTAGTAGATTGTTATCATCCAATTCAGTAATTATGACATAAAAATTATATTAAGGTAAAAAATAATAACGGTAATAAAATTAAGGTATAAAATTAATATGCAAATATAAACTTGTCACGAAATTTATATTTTTGAAAAGCTTCTAAGTTTTAAAGCAAATGCCTAAAATTTGCATCAGTCGACAAAAACTAAAAATTTATCGTGTGCATTTTAAAAATATTTCAAGAAATTAATTATCGTTTGCAATTGTTGTTCTTTCGATTAAATACAAATAATAACATTTTATGATAGAAAGTGTGAATTTATCGTTTAATTTTCCAATTATATTGGAGGAGAAAATTGCCTGCTTTCCTTAATTAATATTAGAATTAAGATCTAATTTGTTGCGCCATTCTAAAATTGATAAATGAATTCCCTGGTATTATCATACATTTTGTAACATTCATTCAATTATTTTGCATTAATTTAAAAAAGAGCTGCTGATCTTTTATATTGAGATAACAATGTGAGTGACCGTTTTACTTTCTTGTATACAAAGTACTTTCTTGTTTGACTCAGTATTATAATTCTCAAAAAATTCGAACTCGAGATTTTGACGAATCTAAACCTTTTAGAATTTCCTGTGTTCGAAAAATCATTTTTGGAATAAAGCCTGCCTGTCTATTCGTTCGTCTGGCTGTCTGTGAGAAATATAAATCAAAAACTCTTTGAATTATACTTATGAAATCTGATTTTTAACTTAATTCGTAGATTTCTATCAAATTTTGGAGCGAAAACTAATCAGAAGATAAATATGAAACGAAGAGAGTTATATTGGTGAAATTTGGTATGCAGATTAACATCTAAAATGTAGATCTTATCAAAGTTGGAACCAAATTCGTTAAGAGGTTGACTTTCTATTACTCTATATTTTCAAAAGCATATAAACACGATAATTTAAATCTTCAATAACTTAAATTGTGTAACTTCAATTGTAATTCTATGTCATTTTTTTTCATTTCAGTCGGTTGGAATAAACACGTCTAAGACACAAACTGTGTTGTCGGGTGCACATTGTTAAATGCCAAGGATTAATCGCTAAAAATTCGCCAAGGATCATACGATAGATTCAGTAGAAATGCTAAATTCAATCTAAAGATCAATATTTCATAACCATTGTTCGCCAGTGTCAGGCAAGGAATACGTGGTGTTTTTCGAGGCCAGCAGTAGGAGAATACCCCTTCATTCTTTTTTTTTTTTTTTCAAGAATTTGCGAAAAAGGTTTTAGAAAGACCAGTCCACTTTTTTTTTTTTTTTTAATCTTCTAAACTGTTTTCAAAGCAAATAGAACACACTGCACTGTATGTATCGGGAATTTCTGCTTTTTATTAGAGTAAAAGAAAGTTAAAGAACACATTTTTTTCGATATCATTTCGATATTCGATATCCTTTTCTTTTACTAATTTGAAATCCATTCCTTCTTGTGAAATTGTTCAGGCAGAAAACGTTTTCTTTTCAACTTAATATGTCTTAACATATAAGTAACTGTTTCTCGCAACAAAAATTTAATTCCTTTCATTTTCTTTTTAAACAAAATTAACAGCTATTAGTAAATTGATTTATCTGGGATTGGTGCATTGCAACTCAAATTCTATTGCCCGTTGTCTATAATTTTAAGAGAAGAAATCTTAAAAGATTTTTTTTTTGGTCACTGATACTTAATTCTCTTTAATTTAGTAGTTGATGTAAAAACACATCTAGACTTCCAATTGTTTTTAACTCAAAACACAATTCTAGTAGTTTCACCACTAATACCTTTCAAGTAAATAATTTCCAGGAAGTAAGGTGCAACATGGCTAACTAATTGTAGCACTTGTCCCGCAATGTGTAAACTAAAGTATTTTTAAGATGTAACATTTTGGACTGATGCTATTAAAAACAATTGCATTTGATATTTTTAAATTTTACTGATACGTTAACTACTCCAATCTGCCCAGAAACACATAGTAAAATTCTGAATGACCGGACCTAAGCATAGAACATCGAATGTTCTTGACCAAATATTGGAACTCGTGTTCTAATGGAGTAGTCGCCAAGATTCTGAAATAACCGGGATCTTTGCCCCTTTTTTCCTCCAACAAAGGGTTCACTAAGTAGGCAAATGATCACCAAGGCCTGTATCATTGATTTGATAACAATCCACCAGCCATTATTATGTATATAAAATTATTTTCCTTACAGAAATTTTCTTCACAAGAAAGCAACATAATAAATTCGCAATAATGTATTATGAACTATCTTAGGAATTTGAAATAGGAGCTGTCAAGCGGCATTCCTTTTGAAGGGATGACTGTAATTATGATATCTGATATCAGGTAATACAAACATAACGGCCAGGTGAAAGTTGAACTTTTTGGACTCAAGCTTGAACTTCATTCTGGATATTATTCAGAAAACTCATTGATATTCGATTCAAATACATTTTTCTGCTATATATTTTTCTTGTATGCTTTGCAATTAAATATTTATCCAAATTTCGATAGAAATTTAAATATTTGGCGTTATAAACTACATACCAAATTTCATCGCTTTAGATCAGAGCATTTTTGAACTATCGTATTCACAAACATATAGACGAACACACACACACACATAAAATCTGTTTTTCGGACTTAGGAAAGATTCGTAAAATCTCATGTCAATTAAATCTTGATTCAATTATCGAATTTTTCGATGATTTCATATTTTTTCTTTGCACCAGAGACTGTAAAAAAGATGATACTTTTCATGGAAAATACCTTGGAATTAATTTCATGGAATTTACTCTACTGCTCTGCTCAGGTCTATTTAACATGGGGTATTTTTAAACAGATCATAGGGAACAACGGCATGAAAGTTAATCTATAGTTATTTCGAGATAAGCATCTTGAAACAAATTACTTCTTCTTCTTCTCGAAAGCATTCTAAAACTCTTTTCTATTGATTAATTTCCCTTTTAAAATCGTTTTTTATCATTGAGAACATGATGTTGTTTTGGAATTGGGGTTTGTGATAGCGAAAAAAAGTGTGGCCCTAATTTTGACATATAAGAAAATAATGAAAGATCTGGTTACTTCTTACTTTCTGAAAGATTCAACACACGTGGAGAAAAACTTAATAGCTTGAAGAAAAATAAATAAATAAATAAACAAATAAAACATCAGAAACATTTATTGGCAACATGATTAGCTTCAGAATATTCTAGGAAGTGCACTTGCTAATATCATCTAAGCACTTGCTAACATCATTTATTCAAGCCCTCAAGTATTTTGATATCAATTAACTGTAACTTTTCCACTTCTATTGGATAACATTCTTTGTCTTTGTGTTCTTCACTGTTTATATTCACGTTCAAGTGCACTTGCTTCAATTCTTTTGGTTGTGTTATATTTTAATATTTATTTAAACAAACCAAATTATTTTCTTAAATTGTATTTTCTTCATACAGTGTAAAGACCATGGATCGTAAAAATTTATCAGTTGAAAAAACCGCAAAAAAAAAAAAAAGGAAATGAGTGATTGTTCAAAGACAACTAGTGAGAATTTAAGCGAAAATATAAATCTGAAAGGCGAAAAAAATTTAGATTTTATTGATTAATAAAAAAAAATCAACGAGAGTAATTATTAGAATCAAAACAAAACTCTAAGGTGTAGTCAAGCAAATATGAGAATGAATTGACTTTATAATGGGAACATAGGAAAGGAAATAGCTGGAGTGGTATCTGGAACTTTTTCACATATTCTATATAAACGGTGTTATTCCCCTACCCAAAATAAAATTGTGCACTTTGGGAAAGCAGTGATTCCCAAGCATGACATTTGCAAAAAGTAATTACAAAATGTAGATCTTTAATGTGAATCTAGCGATTTTACTGAAACTATTGTGTTAATCTAGTGATTTATTTGGAGATTAATCTTTAGGATGCGATTAATATACAAGTACCAGAAAATCGATGATATATTTTGTATGCCCTTTTACCAACCGATTGAAATTAAAATTTGACAAGTGACTACAATTGTAATCGCAAAATTACATGCCAAATTTAATATATTAAGATCGTTGTGTTTTTGAGAAATCGCGTTTATGTGCTTGTGAAAGTGCAGACACACAAAAAGTTAACCCCTTAATGGATTTAGTTTCAAATATGATACAAATCTGTATTTTACGTGTTAAATCTGTGTATCAAATTTTATGCATATAGTTCTTTTCCCTTTTTAATTATCATATTAACTTACTTTTGATCAGTAGGACAGACAGACTTCCTCCAAATGAATTTTGCTCAAAATTTGATAGAACTCTATAAATTTACTATAACGTCCACTCACTAAATTTCATCCATGCAGCTCAAATCGGTTTTGAATTATCGTACTCACAGACAGATAGACATAGGACCAAAAAATTTGTTTTTCGAACTCATAAATGTTTTACAGGTGAAAATTCGTCATAATTACAAGTTCGAATGTTTCAACAATTACAACACTTTTTCTTTATATATTTCGTTTAAGAGAAAGTAAAAAAAGCCGCATTTAATATTATTGTAAGCGCTTGTGTATAAAGATAGTTGCTAAAACAATAAAATAAAAAAATATACTTGTTATATAACATACTTTAAAACAATTTGATATATTTATGAAATTTAGAAAAAAAAACCTTAGTTGAAATTAAATAGATATCAGTTAAATCATTTGTTTCTTAAATTTTAAAATAATTAAAAAATAGTTTTTTTGTGATAAAAATGTTCTGAAATTATTGAAAAAAAAACTAAATTTTCTATTTAATATCTAATTAAAATCTTGACAACATTTTTTGTTATTTAGCTCCTATAACTCAGGACACAGCGTCAAACTATGTGCCAAATCTGTTAGCTCTATCTTCAACTGCCCTGTAAAGCAATTTACACGATTTTTAATCATGCATGTCGGAGTTTACAGATAGTATGTCATCCTGTAAAAAACAAATTATAATAAAAGCATAGTTTTAAAGAAAGGATCACAATTTATGAAATAATAAGGTGCTTCCCTGAAGTTCACCATACCATTTCAGGTGAACACCATTTCAAAGAAAGCATCACATCAACTCTCGAAAGTTCCTCTTGTTGTTCAGTGTGTTTCTAGGTTGTTTTAACAGCATTTAGTCTACCCCTGTGAGTCATTTTTACACCCTTGGCATAGTTTGGCTACTCTTCAAATTTGTCTAGATAAACAAAAGCTCTTTTACTTTTAGTTAGTAGTACACAGTAAAACAGTTGTATTGAAACTAATAGTTATTCTTTGGTTGAATAAAATTTAAAAGCCTGCGCAGATTATCGGGAGTATTTTTCAATCCAATACTTACAATAATATAACCCGCACCGTGCCTATTTCTACTTATAATAAAGAGGAATGAGTATGTGTTGGCGCTCTTCAGGCCAGACTGTTTGACCTAGAACTACTAAATTTGGTCCAAACATGCTTTGGAGGATAATTATGTTTACCTCGAAGTTATTTTTTTTCAAATTTTAATTAATTAAAAATATATTAGATTTTGATTTTTTTTGCGATAACTTCCTGAAACATACCGGCATAAAAATGATTCTTACATGTTTAGAAGCCCCTCCTCCTCCATTTTTTTTTTTTTTTTTTTTTTTTTTTACTGTAGCCAATTTAGATGCTGTAAAAATCACTAGTAATAAAGATATTTAATTAACTTTTAAACACATTTTTAAATATATTTCACAGCAATATTTTTATTGTGAATGGGACAGAAATCGCTTTCGTTGTTTCATGAAACACTTGATTGCTTGATTTTCTTCCATTGTTGAAAGCTAAAGAAGATCCTGTTGAATATCTACATATCTTACAAGGCAACTAACAAATGGGAGTGGTCTCCCCAAAACTTTCTCGCATACTCTCTAATAAATGTGTCATACCAGAGAACGCCTTACATGGCTTGGCGTACAACTGTTACGAAATATTAACTTTTGGTCAGAATTTAGCATTTTTACTGAATGTATTATGTCATCCTTGGCGATTAATCCCTGCCATGAGTTAATAGTATCCAAAAATCGTATTTGTATTTTAGACGTTTTTTCTTAAACCGATTGGAAGAAAAAATTTGACACAAAACTACAATTATTTTTTAAAAAATCTAATACAAAATTTGACATATTTAAATCAATGCGTTTTTAAATGATCGCGTTTACATGTTTTTGAAGGTACAGACAGAAAGTCAACTCCTTGTTGGATTTGGCTCAACATTTGACAAGTGTCTACACTAGAGATGTTAAATCAGTGTACCGAATCTTATTTACCTAGCTCTCTTCATTTCGTAATTATAGCGGTAACTTATACTCGAACAGTCAGACTTTCTCTGAACAGATTTTACTCAAAATTTAATAGAAATCTACTAAATTGGTCTTAATCCTGTATACCAAATTTCAATCATCTAGCTAAAAGCTTTTTTGAGTTATCAATGACACAGACAGACAGATGGACATTTTTTTTAAAAAAAGTGCTTTTTGCAGGGAGGTCTAAAATGTGGAAATTCGTCAAAATCTCAAGTTCGAATTTTTTGAGGATAGTTATAATTTTTCAATACTACGTATACGAAAAAGTAAAAAGTAGTTATAATACCATTAAATTTAGAACATAGATGAAATGGTCATAACCCCGATATGATGTCATGGAACTGGTTTCCATTAAAAAAGTTCGTATCGCGGTGAATAGAACATATGTAAGACTATTAAAATGCTTGGCAATTCAACGAAAGCATGGATATAAAGTTTTATCTAAAGCTGTAATTGAAATTAAACATAACCAATACCTCTTGCGAACCAGCTGATCGCCGAAGGGGTGTAGTTTTTATAACATAGTGTATAAAATTGATTTTTTTTCTTGATTTGATCAAGAATATAATATAAATACACAGCATTGGCATCAAAATTATATATTAACTATACTTATTCAACACGTTAATTTTTTGAATAATCGGAAATTTAGAAATATAAATAATCTGTTCACCGACGAATATGATCCGAAATTCGGCAAAGGTTTATAATTCTAATAAAGAACCTATATGTGTCATTTGTATTTAGTTTAATTGTGTTTTCCTATTCATGTATAAAAGGATGTACAGAAAGAACAAACGAAGAACTTTAACAAACAAATTTGATAAAAATTTTCTATCTTCATGTAAAGATTGTATCCATATTAGCTTAAAATATCATACGATACCTCCACGATGCTAACTGTTCAATATCGTAATTAAGTTGTTGGTTCTTTTATGCAAATAGAAACAGCAAATTTCAACAAAAAGTTTGAATCCATTTAGAAGGTTGTGTTTTTGAGTGTGTCCAAAAACTTTCCGATTCATAAAATTATATTTTTCAGATTTAGGAAGATCTAAGCAGTGGCAAAATAGAGATAAGCGTTATCTTACACAGCGTTTCTATTTTTTGCTAATTCATGATATTATTCTTTAAAAAGTGACAAACGCACTAATATTTTGTCTTGATTGCCCCCCCCCCCTAAAATTGGTCCAAGGGGCATCTAGACCTCCTTGACCAGTGGTCGTTAAGCCTTGGCTCTAAAACGTAGGGATTCATTAAAATCTTGAGATAGAATTTTTTAAAAGATTACAATATTTCTTCACGCTCTGTAAATAAAATCATCAGGTGTGGTCACCTCAAAACTTTCTCGTATATTCTCTAATAAACTTGTTATGTTAGAGAACGCCTTACTTGGCACTGGCGTTCAATGGTTATGAAATATTAACTTTTGGCGTGAGTTTAGCAATGAAACTGAATCTACCGAGTCATTCTTGGCGACTAATCCATGGCATGCGGTTAATAGTTCCAAAAACCGAATTGTTGCTTTAAACACGTTTTTCTTAATTGATTAAAATAAAGATTTAATACAAAACTACACTTGTAGTTACAAAATTCCATACCATATTTGATATGTGTAAGTCATTACGCTTTTAAATTATCGTGTTTACATGTTTTTGAAAGTACAAACTGACAGGCAGTCAACTCTTTATTAATTTGATCTCAGAATTGGACATGTTTCTACACTGTAGAATCAGTGCACCGAATTTTATCTATCTATTTCTCTTCATTTTGTAATTACCGTGTTAACTTATATTCGAACTTCTCTGAAAAGATTTTACTTGAAATTTGCAAATTTGGTGTAAACATCATATAAAAAATTTCAACCATCTAGCTCAAAGTGTTTTTGAGTTCTGTTAGTCGCAGACGAACATTTTCCAAAAATGTGTTTTTTGAACTGAAGGAGATCTTAAACGTAGAGATACATCAAAATCTTGTTTTAGTTTGTTTTAATGGTGCCAAATCCATATTTGGCCATGCTGCACTAAACACGACTTGTCTTAATATACTATGTTCTTAGAAAGATACAGAAATAAAAAATTAAAAAGCAAACTCAAAAGGAGTTTATTAATTCCAATGTCAAAAACAAAAACAAGTTTGGGTGGAGATTATCTCCCAGCAAGTCTTTTGCATCAAAATCATGAATTTGCATTTTTTGCCAGTTATTATACTTTTTGCATATTATGTATACGAAAAAGTAAAAAGCAATGGAAATTTATATAACTGTTTCATAAAAGTTTAGTGTTATGTTTTATATACTTAACATCAAATAACTTCACATTTAGCATATTGCAAGGCAAACACATTAATTTCATAATGGGTCTGTCCGAGCATAGTGAAATTTATAGAGTAAAATTTTCTATTTAGTGTTTAAATAATATGAAACTCTTTACCATAATCGAAACACCACAGCATAAATTTTGGCAATCACTAATGTATAGATACACATTGTTGCACTATATATCATCTTTTCATTTTGGATAATAAAGCATAAATTTCTTGGTTTAGAATAACTACAATGATGTTTATAGTAAAAAGCCAGAACTTCAAATGTGTCAAGAAATTTGCTACATAATACAAAAGAATTGCAATAGATCACTCTCTATTATGACACATCCACGAGGATATCAAGCTTCACTGCTTTTGATATTTCGACCAAGTTTCAAAATAACCGAAAGTCTTGCATAGTTTAACAAGGTGCAGGATTGAACTTTCAGATAGTTTCTCTGTTCTTTGAGAAATAAGCTTCAAGATTTCAAATTTCCTAAAAGAACATTTGGTGCAAAAATTTATTGCTATATTGTCAATTCAAAATTGAAATAAATTACTGTTTCAAATTCATCATAAAAAATAATGTAAAATTATGTATTCTGACTCCATATCCATTCGGATAAATCATTGAGATGCATTTGATAAGTGGAATGATTAGCATGAAATATGATTTTAATGGATGTGATGCACATATGTCTAAATGATCAAATTAAAAAATATAGAAAGCATAATTTGTAAATTATTTCATTAAAATTTGAATTGTATTCCATATAATATACAATTTCAGAGTTCTTATTTATACAACTTTTTTCCCCACCATAAAAAGTTTTGATTAAAAAAAATGCTTAATATTTTGCTATTTAAGATAATTAAAAATCCCTTTTCAATTTACATTTTTAATGTATACAAAATTAAGGTATCAATGTAGACAGTGTAAATGATAACTTTACACAACCAATTTAATAATGTAATTTATTTATTTCTCTCAAAACTACAGAAAAAATTGTGCAAACAAATTGGTTTAACTTTAAAAAGAAAAAAAAATATATCTTTGAAAATTAAATTAGATAAGATTTTGTATTTTGATCATGAATATAAGAGTACAAATGATAAAATATTAAGTAGTACGTTTTAATAAACATGCATGCAATATTGTGTCACACGCAGATAAGAAAACACAATGAAAGGAAGTTAATTATCAAAAAAGTTTGTTAATATGAATATGCAATAAAAATACAAACGTTTGCATATTAGTGCAATATTTGCAAACTTATACTTGATAATTAAAAATCTCCTTCCAGAAATTATGTTAATGATCAAAAGAGAAATTGCAAATTTTAAGAATACATGCAAGACAATATTACACATTAAAGAATATTAGTCTTCAGAACTGCATATGTCTTTATTATAAAAATCAATATCTATACATGTAATCATAAAATGTTTCATTTTTTTTTTCTTATCACATGGATTATGAACAAAAACTTCTGTACAAATAAATAAAATTTCAAGACACACTAAACTCCATTTGGCAATACTGAACAGTTAAAATATAGTGTATTTCTAATTCACTATGAACAAAATCATACATGAGTGCAAGAAGAGCATGTTCACAACACACTACTGACGTGTGCATCACATGATGTAAAAGCTTCATTCTGATATGGAGCAAATCTAATTCCAAGACACGTTTCATTAGGATTCGCAACTGATACTCCTTTGCAAATAGTCTGATTATGGAGTTCAGAAATAGATGCCTCCCTCGTGTAAGAGGGAGCAGATTCGGCGGGACGGTATGAATACCATGCAACTGTGAAGAAAATACATGACAAAAATTTTACAAGACAAATAATGGTTAAAATGTTAGTGCTCATTTTCTCATTATTGTAAAACAAGCATGATCCATGTTGATCATCGCAGGAATCCTGCCAGAGAACACAACTCTTGTCAATCAGCCATCCGAAGAAGATGGGAGCTGGAATGGTACCTGCAATAATAGAAAGATTTATGTAAAGTATTCTGAATGGATTTCCAAAAATTATCATGAATAGAGTATATCATGATTAAGATATACTCTTTTTTGAGAGTTGGCATGAAATCAGGATAATATATTTTATTGCACTCGGCCATATTTTGAAAATTTGAATAATTAATGGAAATGAAAAGTGAAAACATAACTGTGAATAAAAACTCATAAAAACAAAATCATTTTAAAGTGTTGAATAATATCAAAAAAATATCTCTCCACCCCACCCTCCTACTGGAAGGAAAAAACTTTTCAAAGTATATAATATCAGCAACACAATGACCAGAGGTAAAGGAATATTGATGTCTATAAATGTGTAGGGTTAGAGAAATTAAAGCATATATGTCAAGGCTGAAAAAAACCAAAAAAAAAACCCTCCTATATCTCAGCTGCCACTTATCTACATTATGCCAATATGTAATGTATTTGTATTAAGCTTCAAGTAAAAGTATATCATCTTATCAAACATATCTATATCAGAATTATTATAATTAAAAAGAATTACACTGTATTCAGGATCAAAGGCTTTTATTTTATGCCCATTCTCCCCTAATCAAAAACACATCAAACCAACTTAGAATTTTAAATGAATCATCTCCCTCAACCCCATCAAGCAAAAGTTTCAAGAAAAAAAATAACACAATCTCTCAAATTAATTAGTTTAATATCTCAAAAACCACAAGGATGTACAGTGCATATTGGAACACTGTTAACAAGTGAAAAATGCCCTTTAAATAAATAAAATTAAGAATTTGTAGATATGATTCACCAAAATTAAATTGAACATGTAATGTGAGGAAGAAATCACCTGATTATCAAAGTTCCCATTGGAAAAATGAGATTTAAATTTCAGCTGTTTGTTTTCTAAGTTAAAAAAAAAAAAAAAAGCCAATAAAAATAGTTTTGTTGTAATAATACATTATTTTTCCCTTCCACCTTATTTCAAAGAATTTGTAAAATCTCATAAAGTATATACCTTTACCAGTTTATTTGATTCCAAATTTTCAGATTAAAAGTAATAAGGAATTTCAAACCAAAGACAAATCTTTAAAAAAGTAATTTTTAAAAAAATTAGAATTCTTTTACAGTGTTTGGTACTTTTGTATAAATAAAATAATTATATTTTATTTTTTAATACCATTTGATACAACTTTTATACATTTCTAAAGATTTTATACATTTCTATACATTCTAAATGTTTTTAATTTTTTTTTAATTCGCAATTTGTTTATAATAGTATAAAAATGAAAAGTTGTCTGAATTGCTTCACAATCTTTCAAGTATTATCATTCAAAATGATGATAGAAAGAAACAACTTAATTTACAATCAACATAAAATACTTGACTGTTATCATTTTTGAGATGCCAAAGTCAAAGCAAAAAGAATTTAGTACATTTTGTGTAAAGTGTGGAGATGAAAATGTGTTTTGAAGCTATCAGAAAATAACAATGATTTCAAATATTGCTTGTTATCATTAGATATTATTTCTAACAGAATTATAATCTTCAAACTAGTAAGAATCTTATATTTTTCCTTAAAAAATTATTGTAATTATTTTTTTTACAACTTCAAAAATTTTCTTACATGTTGAGGTCACAGATGTAGTATTAATATAATGGAACATAAAAATAAAATGCACAATTCCTAATCTCGGTTAGGATAGAACTGAAATGTTACATGAAATACACATGGAAAATTGTTACTTAAGGCATTTTTCTTAAAATATAAACTTTATATTACAAATATCACATACCTAAAAGTCTTACTGTCATCCACTGAATTCCTAAAGCAAATGATTTTTGAGTTTCTGCAACACACCTAATGAAGAAATTCAATACTGATGTTGAAATAAAATATGTTTGAAGGCATTAAAAACATGACTATATTTAAGATATTTTGAATATAAATATATCAGATGAAAATTCATTTGCAACTGTATATATTTCCCATTTTCAATATCAAATTTTATAGGGAGTCTTTAAAAAAGTGGGTAAGGACGAGGCAAGCATATATTTTTATCAATGCTATATCAAGAGATATAATCCCAATTAAAAAATTTCATGAAATAAAATAGGTAATTTTATGAAAATACTTCATTCAATTTTTCTGATTTCTGTGGTATAAGTATAGTAAAAAGTATAGTAACAATTTTCACAGAATAAAAAATGTTTTCATGTAATTGTTCAACTTGTTTAATGAAATTTTGTAACTGAAAGTATATTAGATACAATAATTAAAAAAAAATGCTTATTCCATTTTTTTAGAAGTCCTTGTATACTGCTTATAGATAAACATAAATCATTAAGCCATCAATTACAGAATTAATATATACCTAAATAAAACAACATTTTTCAAAATTTTTTTCTAACACTTACCTTAATGTTGCAGACAAGGAAGGCATGCTGACCAAAAATGTGAAAAACATGCAAAAAAATATGACTGCTAAAAACAGAGGACCATGGCTACAATTGTTGTTGCACTTTTCTCTTGTGGCTTCGACCATATTACTAGGAGCTGGGATCGTTATATTCGAGAAACTCTGTTCAATACATGAGCAGGCTCCATAACTCTAAAAATATATTAGATTTAATTTTTTTGTATCTTAGAACAATATAGCAACTTACACTAAAATCAAATAAAAATTACACATTACCTACAGGTACATCAAGAAAGCTACATTTTGAACAATATAAAAGACATCCAATTTTGAAAAATAAACATTTGCCAAATAAAAATAACAATGATGATAAAAATAAAACAATTGCTGTGTTTTAATTCCATAACTATTTTTTGACTACGAAATAATTAATTCAAAATTGCTTGTGTAATAAAGTCGGCTTGGAAATCTGAACTTTTTTTTGAATTTCAATGAAAATATTATTTCAAGCAATCTGTTTCTAAACATATCAAGAAAATGAAAGTAATAGTATAAAAATGAAATGTATAAGTAATTAGTAAAACATTTATTCAGTAATTTAAATGAAGATATTTAATGCTTATTGAAGCAAAAACTCAAGAAATACACAAAGCTTCATCCAAAAAAGTATATAGCACTCATAGTATGATGTGAATTAATTGAAATTAAGTGCCTACAAATAAGTAATATAAAAAAATGTAAATCGATGCATCTTTTGCAATTCTTAGTAAACATAGAAGATCTAACAAAACTTAATACAACAGGTTTTAATACATCAGTTTACTTCCAACATCTTTGAAATACAAAAATTGCGCAATTTTGAATGTAGAAATTTTTTCCATGGGAGTACTGTAATAAAAGTAAACAAGACAATCTATACTTATAAATAAAGCTCAATGTGTGTGTGTGTGTTGGCACTCTACAGGCCAGGTCATTTGACCTACAGCTACCAAATTTGGTATATGTATACCTTAGAGGTCAGGAATGTGCACCTGGGGTCCTTTTTTTTTTAATTTTAATTAGAATTCTAATTATTAATTAAAAACTTTCCTGCCAAAAAAATCTTTTCATTTTTCCCACCGCCAAATGAGTAAGGCTTCAGTTTTCCCCCCCCAAACAGTAATAAGGCTAGGCTTAAGAATTTTCGACCGATTATTTCAAACGATTCTGTTTATTTTCTTAATGTTTGATGCATTTAAATTAAACATTGTTAATTAATCGATCTTTCAGATTCATTCTGAAGTACTTTTGAATCAAAATAAAACAGAATAAAGGAAATTAAAAATTTCTAATCTGCATAGCATTACCCCAACTGGCATAGAAAAACTCGTGCATCTGCGTTACCGTAACTGGCATTGAAAATTCACTTATGCGCATTGTGTTCTGATTGTTGACATTACAAGCATTATCAACGGATGATTTAATTAATTTTTAGGTTAGTTGCATACTTTTGCAATTAATTTATCTTTATGTTATTTATTTTTTGTATATGCTTATAGTTGTAAGTACATCGTTTTTTAAGTAGTTTTTTTAAACCTGTTTTCGACCGATTATTTTAAACAATTCGTTTTATTTTCTTAGTGTTTGATGCATTTAAAATCAAACATTGTTAATTAATCGATCTGTTCATGATGAATCTGAGAAACTTTTGTTGAGAAATTCTTGTGATATTACATAAATTAAGAAAGATATTCTTTAGTGCCCATAAAGTTTAAACGCTCAGTGACTCTGTTATCAGTAATCATATTATAAAAAAAATGCTTTGTTTCATTAAAAAATATAATTATATTAATTGCAGATTAATTCTTTCCACTTTAATTTAAAGCATAAATTCTACGGGAGCTAACAGAAAATTAGAGATACATATTATGTTACGACTAAAGGCTTTTATAATATTAATGAGTGAATTATATGACTATGAAAATTTAAAGTTTTAAAATATTTTGATGAAGAAGCTGTTAAAGTAGGAATTGCATAAAATATGTAATTATTAAAATTCAAACGAACATTAAGATTGGCGAACTAGCTGGCCGCCAAAGGCGGCTAGTATAATATAAATTTTAAATGTCAAAAAAATAACCATGTTAGTAGTAATTATATTAAAAATAGTATGCAATAAAAAGATATGCAAATTGGAGCTAGGGAGGCTTACTTTAAGATATAATAAATGGTGAAATAAGTGTTCTATCAAATCAATATTAATATTTTACTAATATTGAACTAGAAAATAAAAGTACATGAGGTATGTTATTTCTCATGTCAAATTTTGATGCTAATAAATTGGAAAATTAAAATCTTTGCTCTTAAAATGAATCGGCATGCTGCCTTATTTCAATAAATTTGTTTTTACATTCACATACACTCAATAGCAAATTTCACAGAAGTTTTAATTTCTTAGATTTAAATCCATTCCATGTTGAATTTAAGGACATGATGAACAGTAATAACATTTAAAATTCATGCATACACATATATAAAAAGAATACCTTTTTATCATTTTCTAGGAAAACTTTCTGACAACCAGCAAAGCAAGGAGAATAGTATATTACATTGTCCACACCACACACAGGATCATAATTGTGGTCTGAGCATAAACAGTCAGCATTGCAATCCAATACAAATTTAGATACATTAGTGCTAGAAATAATAAAATTTTCACTTAAAAAATGTACTTAGTTAAATTTTGGAAGAAATATGAAATTTTTTCAAATTCTCAAATATTACAATTCTGGGTACAAATGCCGTAATATAAAAAATTATTTAGAATACATATTGCAAAGAACCCAGGACCTGATTTTAAGTTATTTTAAAAAAAAGGGGGGGATATGACGAAAACTATTAATAGCAAAAACTGATTTGAAAGAATTTCAAAAACAATGATATTAAATGGCAAGAATTCAAAATTTTAAACACAGCTATAATAATTTTTAATCTTTTCATAACTGATCCTGGCAGGCTGGTTTCTGTTTTATATGAATGCAGAATGTAAAATGAGCTATCACCCAATAATGTCCCTGCCTTATATGAATAGAATTTGCATGGCTAGTTGTAGTGGAAGGGTTAAAAACAAAAAGGATAAATGATATGAAATTTTAAAGTAAAATAATTACTTACTCATTCACAAGCTTTGTGTTGACTCCAGCAAAATTAGCATCTGGACAATGCAAAATAAAAATAAAGGAAAAAGCTAAACATACGAGAGAAAATAAAATGCACATTCGAATGATGTTTGCACATTTCATTTTGAACTTTTTCACAACATAACCTCCAAGTAAATTGCCTCCACCAGCTCCAGGTATAGTAACAGTACCTATGAGAATATATCAAAATTAATAAAAATAAACAAAAAAAATGTCTATTAAATAAAATAAATTATAATAGTTTCTACTAAAATAAACTTGGTAAAATGTACTATTACAAAGTTAATCTATTATAATAGATATTGACAGGGAAGATTAGATATAAAAATTGCAAAACAATTCCCATTTTAAATTTCTACTCATGAGTCTACTCATACTATAACTCCAGGAATTCACAAACAATTTGTGAAGAAAATTTTTGTGTGTATTATGTCATTGTAAAAGCAATTAACTTGTGCCTTTTTCTTTTAAATAGTTCAAAATGAAAAGAAAATTTATTCTATGCATGTAAATGTGTTTTAAATTTTTTTTCTTTTAAATATCAATTATTATTTAGTTACTTTGTTTATATCATCTGGCCTTGTATTGTTTTTTAAAATTACATTTACAAAAGAAAGCACAAAACTTTAAATAATGGTAAAAACTTTACTTATTCAATAAATAAAAAATTGGATTCAAAATATTAAAAACTGTATCTCAAAAAATTAAACAGCTAAAAGGTCATAAAAAAAGAGGAAATATATTAAAACATTTTTAAATCTCATGCTCATTTCAATTTGAAGTTACATACAATTTATGCACAATAAAGATAATTAAACATTTGTTAGTATACATGACAAATGCTACTACTGTAAA
Organism: Argiope aurantia; assembly: GCA_026543865.1. NCBI lineage: Eukaryota > Metazoa > Arthropoda > Arachnida > Araneae > Araneidae > Argiope > Argiope aurantia. The sequence goes on along the minus strand of JAPMOR010085492.1, from coordinate 330,935 downwards.
GAAAAAAAAAGTTTCTATAATATGACTTCAAAATACTCACCTCTGTTTCAATATACTCACCACAAAAGTTTATAAGAAAATTAGCAACAGGAAATACATTTTACAAATTGAATCAGATTAAAGTATTTCTTACCAACAATAAATGCAGCAAAGCTTGCTTGATAACTAAACTGAGATTCAATAAGTTTAGGAAGGAATGTAGCCAGTCCAGCAAGTAAAAATCCTAAATGAAATAAAAAAAATTATAAAAACTGTACAAATGGTAAATACAAAATTTTTTATTTATTAGTTATACAAATAAAAAAAATGGCTTCACAAATTTTTTTAAAAAAGGGAATATGACACAGCCTTGGTACAGCAAAAGTTAAACTCCATAAAATAATGCAGCATACCAGATATTAACACCAGGAACAAAAGGATTATTTTAACAATAATATGAATACACTTTTACAAAAAGTACATAAGATATTCAAAATATTGTAGATTTATTACATATAAAAGAAAATTAATCTTGGGATTAATGAATTTGATCTCAAAACCAACAAAAATCCATATTTTAACAGAAATGTGTTATGTATAAAATAATTGATTAAAATTTTTAAAAAAATTAGAATAAATTATGCATAAGTATCATATTACTTACATAATAATTATTTGATATCAGTTCAGACATAAATAAAAAAAATTAAAATCTAAAGTAAGCAAATCATCTAAAAAATTTCATTGGAGCCAGTAAGTATGTGAAAAACCTTTGTATGATGTCTTAATCTTCTATGTTTAAGTGATTGTGTCTTTTATTGGATAGTTGAATTTAAATACCCAGTGATGAGCATACACAAAATAGTTTATTGATGTGAATTTATTCACAATGTCTTTTCATATGCAATACTATATTGTCACAATCTCTTCCATATATACTACATTGTCAGAATACAAATCACCTTGAATTTTTTTTCTGCCATTTGATTAAGATATTCCAAATGAATGATTCAATAGAATGGAGAAAGAGATACCTTGATGCATACAGGATCCTTAAGCTTTTAGTAAATTGTCAATTCACATAATTTCTATAATGTTTGAATTTTAAATTAAAGAATTTGTTTTAAAAATATCATGCTTTCATGTAAATTCAGTTTCCTACTGCAAAATTCTTTTCTACTGATACCTCATTTATCTTTGTAACATTATATATGTTGAGAAAAAGACATTAATGCACCAAACACAAAATCTCAGAAATTTATCAGCTATTCAAATGATATGAAATTTTCTGCTGAAATTAAAGCTTAAGAATAGGGCTTTGTACCTTCACTAGCTCCAGCCAAACTCAAGAATACAAATGTAGGATTTTTGACGAGTAGTCCAAAAGATATAGGTAAATCCGATACACTGGATCCAAAACTAACTCGAGTAGCTTCACTTTCTTCAAGCTTTTGATGCATTTCACTTACTTTCCCCGCTTTCACTTTTGCTGTAGCTGCAACCAAGAAAATTTTAAAATTAGACAGATTCAATAATTAAAATTTAATTTTATCACATTTATTCTCTTCATTTCAAGAAAAATATAATAATGCTTACAAAATTTTTTAAAATTAAAATGCATGAATTAAGAGTTCGTCTTGAACTTTGCAAGCATCGCATGCTTCAAATAATGAATAGTTCAAAGATTTTAGTATTACAATTTTTAAAAAAACATTCTAATAATTATAACAGTTTCTTTTGCTTCAGTTAATAAACTAGCTATATGACAATTTCAGAATTCACTCAATCTATCTAGAAAGTATAAAATGGCAAAGTATTTATATACTGTAAACATGTTTAAATATAGAAAAGGAAAATCGGAATATTCAATATATTTGTTTTTCTGTATTATGCTTTTCCTTTATGATAGGAAAGGTATATATGTTAAAAGAGAATGTAAGATTTTTTTAGGACTCTTAATCAAAAAATAGTACAAAGACAATATCATATTAATAATCCATATGACAGTTAAGATTTCAAGACTCTGAAAAGCAATTTAAATTTATTTGGATTAATTTGAAAGCTTACATGGCAATGTTTTGGGAAAAGCAAGCATGGGTATGGCTATGAGAAATCCAATTACTGCACAGAAAACAAATCCAACCCACCAAGCACCAACCCACACAGTACTGGAAGGAGACAAACCTAAGCTAAAATAAAGTGAATTAGTACAAATGGCAAAATATTCCGACATTGTTACATTTTATATAATAAATATTTACTGAATTATAAATTAAAATTTTATAGACATCTTACTTCCTTCAAAAATATTTTTAATACTTTTTTTCTTTCTTTAATAAAATAAAAGCATTTCATTTTGGCTACAATGTTTGAAGGAACACACCAAATAAATTTATTAGGATATCTTTCACTTTACAGTACAGGGCTTACAATTTTTATACATTTTAAAAACTACCAAAATCTTATAAAACATCATAATTTATCAGATTCTACTCCAGGCAATTCTATACTTTTTGAAATGTACAAATGACATTACATAACAAGAATTAAACAAATATTAATTGTGTTAAATCAAAACTGCATAGACAGTTTTTGATAATTTTGTAAAATATATCCTAAAATACACGGTTTTTGAAAAACTAGCTAGCCAGATTTCAAAAACAGTGACTGGAACATTTTCTAAAAATTATTTGTAAAATTAATAAAAGTAAAATGGGTATTTGTATATTAGGTACATATTATTGGCAAACTTTTCTCTAAACTGCATGCTTCTAGTGAAGTCCCAACTTGATTGCATGTTATTGGTAAACTTAGTCAATGGACTAAATCACATTTTTGAGGAACTTTTAACAGTGATTAATCACTGTTAGCAATAAGCATGACATGGTTGGATTTTTTGTAAAATTTCTGATAAATGTTTGATATCACAAATGAAATCCCCAAATATACAAAAAAACTAATAAAATTGACTGATAAAAATGTGAAGTGCTTAATAATTTTAAACTATGAAATATTGGGGAATTAGAAAGCTTTAGTGAGGCTTTATTTGGTAATGCACATTTCTCGATAAATATAAATGACAAGATTCTAATGTGTATTAATAATGTGCCATTGACAAAGTTTTGGCTTAACTGCTAATCAATGGCAAACATAATCAACAGACTAACATAACATCTTTATCAATTATTGGCAGATAGTTAATATACAAGTACTTCAAAATTACCAATTTCAACATTTCATGTTAAATTATCCCTAAAAAATTTAACTTCAGCAACTCCATTATAATCTAAAGTTTAGCTCTGTAAATAAAATAACTCAAATATCTTTCAAAATAATTTGAAATTCAGCTTTACATCCTTTTTTTAATCAATAAAAATATTTGAATAAAAAGAAATTATTATGAATAGAGGAAGAAAAAGAGTAATGTATAGAATACCAGTCATCGAATCATAACATTAATTTTATGAAAACACTGCACAGTAATAAAAATGAAAATAAAAAATGAATTCTTACTCATTAGCATTGATTCCAAAATCCACATAAATTTTCAACAGCTGTCCACCAAGCAGATAACCCAGAGCAGGACCAACAATAGCCATGGTATAAAATATTCCTATTATAAAAATATATTTAAATACTACATACATAAAATAGATTTCCTATATGACAAATTTTATGAATTTAAATAATGCATCTTTACACAGTGAATAAATATGAATTTGAGAAATAAAAACAAACAGAAGCGAGCCTGAACAAAACAAATTAAGTAAAACTGGTATTTATGTATTAATTGCATACCATAACCATATATTAATTACAAAAGAGCTTATTGGCATATAGGATTTGGTGATGAATTAAATTACCATGCAATTATAATTTTGATACATTATTTGATTTGGTGAAGTAATTATAACTATACTTTTTAATGTTCAACTAATAGCTGTTATTAATATCATAAGTAAGCAATAATTAAATCATTGTATTTAAAATTAAATGCTTGCCAAAAGATGAGAGTTGAAATTTTTGTCAGAAAAATATTTCATAAAATTGAGCATTTCATTAACTAATAATTAAAGAGAACATTAGATATAATTTTCAATATTTATAATTTATAGAAAGCATAATATCTTTAATTAAAAATATAATCTTGCATACTTTCCTTTAACAAAAATTGCAAGATCTTCTTTTAGAAACATAAAATGCATTTTTTAGATTCTAACAATTTAAAATTAGATAATAAGAAAAATCTTAAGTTCCTATAATTATAATTTTAGATATCCTAAGCTATAAATATAAGCAATGGAACAAACCTAAATACATAGAAGACATCTTTGTAGGAACATTTTCATCAATGTAAGTGCAACCTAGAGTATACAGAGGTACTGCTCCAACGCCATGAAGAAACTGTCCGATAAAGAAGATGTACTTGTAATTTGATAATGAAGAATCACCAGGAGAACATGTAAGTGAATAGTTCACACTTGGAAGACCCAAATGACACTGAAAGTCTTGTTCTTGGCTGAACGTATATGGACCTGCTAGGAAATATGGCAAGGAAAATACTAATGATCCGAATGCCAAAATAATAAGTCCACTTCCTAGGAAAAATGGCTTGCTTCTTGTTCCACCTAGATAGCTGACAGGTATTAAACAAATGAAAGATGCAATGTCATAACAACCAGCTATAAGGCCAGATTCAGTACTTTTAAGTTCATATCTTTTCTCAATTGTGGTTATCACAACATTGATGAAACCATTCACTATCAAGCCTTGTAAAGCACCAGCCCAACAAAGCCAAAAGAGTACCCACTGTGGAGTCCTAAAATTCTGCAAGCAAAATGGACGGAAATTCCCCCAGCCACATAATTTGTCAGTTTCCGCAAAACTATCTGAAAGTTCACTTATAGAATTCACCGAGCCGTTTGTTTTGGATGGTGGTTGCTCTGTACAAGGGCTTTCATCACCACCTGGAATGAGGTAACTCTTGCTGGATGATACTGACAAGGTACTAGGTACCCTGCCTTCACTTGGTATACTCAGGCTGTCTATTCCTGCCATCTTGAACTTTAGAAATGTGCTATTTATATAACAGTCATATTTAGATTCTCACAGCAGACATTTTCTGGAATAAAATAGGAAACAATTATCACATTTTGTCGTTTTTATTATACAAGAATGAATATTCATTTTCTTAACATTTAGAAACAGCTTTTTTCACATAAAATATAATTTATAAAATTGTTTTAAAATAAAATGTATTGGGATAATGCTTGCAGATAAAAAGCATTAGTTCCGAAATTATTAGTTATATATTAAAAATAGAAAATATGTTTAGCTCTTTTCACAAAATATAATTTCAGAAGCATCTTATTAAAGCAAACGATGTATGACATTTTTGAGAAGGGAATTACGTCATTTAAATAAGCAATACAATATTAATAGAATTTTGAATACATACTTAGCTTTATTCAAAGCAATGTAAATGAGCGAATAAAAAAAGCCGCCAACACTTTACTATTGTACTTATTGATAGAACTTCAAGTTGACATTCCCGCGTCAATCGTGACATCTGTTGGCTGGACGATACGGATACGATAACAAACCAAACAGAACAAAAAGCAATGCTGGACGAGCGTTCCAAGCCATAATTGGTCAGGTTCTATCACGTGACACGCCGTTTGAGGGCGCTTAAGTAGGAAAGGTAGAGGTGAAAGGTTCGATTTTATGTTATTCGTAGTCAAAAAAATTTCCATAACGTTATTGGCGAAATTCATCGCAATAATAAACCGATTCTTAAAAATGAAACCAAAATTTTATAGATTAATGCGACTTGATATACAGATTTCATACGGATAAATTTCTTTATTCATTTAGAAGGAGCTACCTATCCGAACAATATAGCAACCCTTCTGCTTAAACATTTGCCAAATCCATTTGGTTATTATTTTGAGCGCCAAGTTCAAATTAACTCCAACTTTTTTCCAAAAAGCATCGAATTCTTTTTGTTTTTACAATCTTTTTATCATTCATTTGTTTCAACTTTTAATTATAAAGAATGGCAATTTAATTCACTCGAAGATATAACTAGGAAATTTATATTATAGATCAATATATATATATATATATATATATATATATATATATATATATATATAGTGTCACAAAGAGAGCGTTAACAAAATTATGGTAACCATTCAATAATTTAGTGATATTAATTTGGTTTGGAACAATACGAGGAAACGATCCACGTTATTCTGAAACATGGTAATTTTGTGAGAATGATTTAAGGCATCAACTTCATTCCAAATTGCTGATTAACAGGATTTGGAAGATAATAATTATTATACAGAAATAAGTTCATATTTTAGAATAGACAGCCAAACAATGGAAATAAAAATTTTAAATTTTAAACTTATATTCAATATAGAACAATAGGAAGAAAAACTTTAAATGTCTATTTACGTCTTGAAATAGAATGAAGATAAATCACCAATGACAAAATAATCAAAAATCGAATTGATCAATCGACGAGATATCAAAAATCTAGAAAAACTTTTTTTTTATGAAAAAACATTAAAAAAATCATAAAGCAGATTTTTTTTTTTCTATCAATGTTCATCGGGAGTATTAAGATGCTTAACAAAGTTATTTAAAAAAACAAAAGAAAAAAAATTGAGCAAGATCATATATGGCTTTGGAAGGCCAATATGTAGATATTATCTATTTGTTTATTTTAGGTGATTTGATTACTTTCCATAAATTCTACCAACTCGAACTCATATTTAAGCGAATCGTTTTCTCTTAATTTAATGCAATTTGAAGATAAACTCTTAAGTCATAAACATTTATAATATTAAATTATTAAATGTGTTTATTTTCTTACAATGAAAGATAATTTATTCTAATAAGAATGAAACTTTTAGTTATTATACTTCTTAATTTTTGCATTCAGGAAAAAATTAAAATAAGAAAACGATAGTAATAATCATTTCTAATTTCAGAATATCTCTATGTTAAAAAAAAAAAATTCTTTAATAAAACAAATTTTATTCAAGCGAAACCCGACACAGATTTCGGATTGCGAATAAAAAGAAATTACGATGAAAATTATAGGGGGGGGGAAGATGTGTGTTAACAAATTGATGACAGCTACTAAAGTTAGCATAGCTTGCATTTTACTTTAATATATGTTTCACTTTAATTTTCTATGAGGTAGAAAGAATATTTAAAATGCAAACACTTAGAGAACATGGTAGAAGAAAAACTAGTAATACAACCGATATCCCGGAAATTACATGTTAAATGCAGAGGATTTAGGTGGTCTAAAGCAGAACAATGTAATCTGTTGAATGAAAATGTCGTTTTTTGATCAAACAAAATATAAATTGAAATATAATTTATATAAATTATATTATATGAATTATGTATACGTTATATGAAATTATATGAATTATATATATATTATATAAAATTATATGAATTATGTATATATTATATGAAATATAATTTATTATTTCATTAAATATAATATTTTAAAGTAAAAAGAATGCGTTGAATTAGAATCTTAAAGAGAATTTATATCATTTTCTCATATATTTCAGTTATTGATATATGAAGTAATCTGCATCTCATAACGCATTGAATTAGTGAAATGCTGTTATCATTATAAATCTCAGATTTGGTATTTTTTTGCAAATTAGGTTTTCATCTCCAAGTAATTATATACCATTTGATAGACTATTGGTATTAATTTTATCAAAGAATCTAGCCATATTTAATTACTAGAAATATAATCAATGAATACTAAAACTCTTTATCAATGGCATAGCCCAGATTTTTTTCCCCTTAGTCAGCGAATTTGACAGAAACTATACCGTCGGGAAACAGAATTGAAGATACACGAATCTAATTGCTAGTATTGAAGCTGTGAAAATATTTAAGAATAAATTTATTAATATATTTCTAAAAAAACTTTATTTATTTTTGATACGAGCAATGCAGTAGAAAATACGAAGGAACAAGGAATTCTGTTGAATAACATAGCCGACTGGTACGAAATATTCAGAAAATAAATGCGAATAAAAATGGTTTAATTCCTAACCAAACGATTTTTCATTTAGTTGTTTGTTTCTCGAATTTGTTTTGATAATGGTGTCCGAAAAAACTCTTACAATCTTTTATTATTAACTAACATACAATTTCATTATTATCAACAATAATCTTTGATTAATTTATATTGCAACAATTTTTTTTATAATTCTAATCATAAGTTTATCAAAAACATGAAATTGTCCTAAACTATTTAAAATGAACAGTAAAATGTCAGTCACAAACTGGCACCAAGTATTCGAAGAAAAGAAAACAGAATAATTTATCTAGTACAATCAGTGGGAATTAAATATATAAATCCAGTTTCAAATATTTAAATTTATTCGCAAAATTAATTTATTTATAATTTGAGGAATTATGATTGAACAATTAACTATCAGATGATGATCGATACTTCAGCAATTTCAACTACCAATTTACAATATGATATAAGTAAAAAATAATATTTGAATAAATATATTACTATTGATTGAAACTTGTTTCACATTGTCTTTATCAGTAAAAATGCATGCATAACGACTTTCTGGAAACTATTTTTTTTTGGTTTAAATCTAAGTAAAATTTGAGAACGATTCCTATAAATTTTATTTGAAACTTCCGTTTATTCCAGAATTACTGACACAAGTAATATTTGTTCACAGATATTAATAATTTTGCCTTTTAAATTATATTATATAACATATTAGTGGAAAATGCTATTAGGTGACAAATATTATGCAAAATTACAAAAGCTGTTAAGATAAAAATTCCTTTTTATTTTGCAAACACTGTACATTTTTATATGAGTTAACATAGAATGTATGTCCTGATTGAGTTTCAATAAAAGAAAACCAGAGTTATATTTTTAAAATAAAAATGATTAAAATAAAAAATAAAAAATTAAAATAAAAATGAGTTGCTATCGAAGCATTTGAATACTTGCATAAAAAGAATTTAAAAAAATCTTATCGATTTAAAACAAGTTCATTTGATTTAAAATAAATATTCTGGATATTACATCAAATTTCGGGACAGTTTTCGTATAAAGCCTAGCGTTCTATGGTAAAATAGCGAATAATTAGAAACAAATACAAAAATATTGATTTTTAGAAATAAATAATTTTTTGTGAAATTAAATGCAATTTGTGAATTGGAAAAATGGAATGAAATAAAAATACAATGTTTTTCACATTTTTTACCCCTCCCCCTTTTTTTAGTATGATACATTATGCATCTAAAATTATAAAAAGCAACGAATGAAAAAGAAAAAGAAAAACTTTCAAGAGGTAAATGCTATTTAAAATAATTCAACCATCTTTCGAATAAGTGAATTTAATTTTTTAGTCAATATGAAGGAAAAAACAGTGGAATTAATATATTCTGGATTATTTATATCATATCAAAACAAAACAAACAAAAGCAAAAATCTTGTGAACCTTTTTTCTAGTGTTTTTCAATCTGAGAAATAGAGGGGAAAGGGGAAAAAAATCTATTAAAAACAAAAATAAATTAAAAAATTCTGAAAAGTAAATGTTGTTCAGAAAACTCAATGAATAAATAAACTTGAAAAACAGCTGTTTTAATAATCTGTTGTCAACAAATTTGTTTCATCAACTATTACAAAGCATTTAGCAATGGATAAAATATCAGACAGCTTTTCATCCGAACTGTTTGGAAACCAACGGAACGTCATTTTTACAGAGTTTATTATTTTTAAAAGCGAAATGGTAGGAATTTTATTTTATATTTCGAAAGAGATATAAAAACGTATTTCTTAAATTTATCCTCGTAAATATAATTATTACTTCAAATTAATAAAAATAATAAGCAATTGGTAAGCGGGTGGAAGAAGTTGATTCAAAATATTAAGACTAAATACATTTAAGCTTGTTTTTTATTCAGAAAGTACATTAATTTTTTCGATATTACTATGCCGAGATTTTAAATTTAATTTTTATGTAATTCAAAATTAAGATATATTTAAAAAAATTAACACAAATTTCAAGATATCCTTTAATATTGTAATCATACTCATACTTTGAGTTATAGTATGTGCTATGTTTAATGTTTGATCAAAAATAAAATTATTCCAACATATGTATTGTTCTATAATTATAATAACAATGCAAAATATGCATTGTTCAACATTTTCATGATTTCAGTACTTACGTAAAGTAATTTTACTTTTTAATTGAAAAAAATTGTGAAGTGATCATTTATTTATCCACTGTACCGACCATCCCATTCTGTTTCTCAACTCCTCCCTCCTGTCTTTGATAATACTATCAGGTTGCGCGTTGTGGCATGGATTGATTGACGATTACATCACTGATGCTTAATTTACGTTTAAGCATATTGTTTTAAATTAGAACGTCACAATCCCAAATACACCAATTCGATGTTAATTACTGTAATTAGAGAAAAATGGCGCATAGAAGTGGCCATACTGTCCCTAAGAATTTCATTGTATTTATATTGTCAACATTTTTTCTCAAATAATACAAACTTTGGCGATTATATAAAGTATCAATATCGTATAATTTAGCAAATGGGAAAGCAATTGAATAAATAAACTTACTAAAATTCCAATCCCCGATTCAAGGAAAGTATGTAGCAATATAAAAACAAAAATTCACATTACCGCATCCTTATAAGACAGAAGAGAAATATGTTTACTTACATATATACAATTGAAAAAGAGAAAACAACTATAATAAACAAAATAGCGCCATCTGGAGTGAGAAATGTAAGTTATTGTATAGGCTAAGATTGTAACTTGTTTTATAGACAGGTAGATAATCTGATCATTGTGTGGTGCTACTTCTTCGGTAAAAATAATTCAAAATGTTTCTGGATTCAGAATTGCAAATTTAGCACATAATGCTTTTAGTTTAATAAGCAGTCATGAAGAAAAAAGCTCTAAAATTTAACTTTTAATTGAAAATCAATCAATTATTTAACGATTTTGCTTAACTTTAAGGGTAACTAATCGTAACTCAATGTTATTAACTTATTTTATTCCCTACTATTTTTTACCTAATTTTAATAATTTTTAAAAATTATTGTTAAATATACTCTATAATAGTTTTCATTGTTTTAATTACTGAATTTATAAATAATTGAATTGTGATGATATTAAATGCATTTTTAACTTCACGTTGTTATAAGTAAGAGTGAATTTTAAAAATAAAATTAAAATATTGAGTTACAATGTTTTGGACTGGAAGTTCAACTCTCCGTTAAATATTTTATATAGTTTACAGAAGAGTTTATTTCATATGCTAATGATTAATAACTTCAAGTCTTTTTATTAATGAGGACAAAATAATTGATATTTGACTATGCTGTAAAATTGACTAACTGAAATATTAAAGATTAAAAAAAATTAATGCAGAACATTTTTGTAACTGGATTTTTAAAAAAGAGTTTGGTAAAAATTTTGTTCGTTTTTGCAGACATTAGTTAAACTTTTATAATCTACAAATCAATATTTCTATCTCATATATATAGAGAAAGTACTTTAATCATTGAAAAATTTACATAAAAAAAATACACTTATCAGGAACATGAAAAATAAATTGTTTATCACCTAAGGCCCTAAAAATTAAAGAAGTTCGAAAGTTTTTCAGCTACTGCAACGTCGTGATGTTTCGGAATTCCGCGATGGGACAAAGTGGTCACGAGCACCTCCACATCATAATTTGGAATAGCAATTATAATTTGGAAATTTAGGGAAAAGTTTAGAATTAATTTAACTAGTTTAGAAGAGCGCATAAAGCTCTTGTGTCCTCAAAGTTGATATAACATATTTATTTGTTGTGATCAAATTATCACTAAAGCTGACCGACTTATGAAAATTTCAACATCACTATTCTATAAAAACCGGTGATTATAGTAGATCACTTCATCGATCGTCTCAAAGAAGTTAATTATCTTTTAGAGTTTCTCAAGATGATTGGCCTTACATTATGAAAATGTTGATTGTTCTAATAGTGTAATATTCAAATCTTAATAAATAGGTCAGATTATTTGAACGCAGAAAATAGAAACGTTTATTTATTTATTTAGAAGTTGGAGAATCAAGAATATTTTGCAGAATATGATTCCTTAGGACTAAAAAGACTGTTTAAAATTTAAACTTCATAATTTTTTGAAATATATTTGAATATAAACAGAAAGAAAATATCATTATTGACAGCGTTTATATCCTTTTAAAAATAAAAATAAAAACTGATTTTTTTTTCATTAAATTCGTGAAATTTTTGTTGAATAATTCTTTGAGCCATTATAAATTATGAAAGTTATTCTGCAGTACACATAAGATTTCAATGCCGAACGACTCTGTTTTCAGTTCTTATATTTTTTTTTAATAACAAGCCTGGACTCATTAAAATATGTTTTTATATTAATTGTATTTCAATTATTTCCACTTTAATTTAAAATTGAATTTTACGGGCATTATGGAAAATTAGAGAAAGACGCTTAATACAATGAACAGAACGGCTTAAGGCCCATAATAGTATAAGTGAATAATATGACTATCAAAATTATGAAGTTTAAAAACATTTTGCTGAAAAACTTATTATGAGAAAAAGCTACGCAAAATATTAACTGAAAATTTTAGCGAGCATTAATACAGTCGAACCGATTGGTCGCCAAAGACGGCTAGTTATTAAATAAATAATATTTTAATTATTTATGAGAGAAAGAGAACTTTAATCGATTTACGTTGCATGAGCCTTACTGTGGGGACTGATTTATTTAATTATTTTCGAAAAAAAATCCCACTCGAGTAGCTCATTGTAGCTGTCTAAGGCCGAAACAGAAATAATTTTGAAAACTTTAATCCGCCAGATCGGCAACTAAGTTAAAAATTCTAGGCCAAAACAAAATTGAAATACCGGGATCGAGCCTGCGTAAACTGCATGGCAGCTTGAAGCTCTAACAACACAGCTAACAATGACATGACGTTTTTCGAGAAATGGCAAGCTTGGCATAGTCCATATTTCATACTGTCGCTTAAGGATAACCATTCCAGTATTGAAATAAATGGCGATGGATATTGTTGAAGAAAGAGAAGGCGGGGAAAAGAAAGTAATTAAATGTCTTTTTGATATGCGTTGCCATCCCTGGATATATCTTCTTGGATTTCTTCTCTGAATTCTTCCCTTTTATCCGTTTTCTTTCTTGATGGATTCGGTAAAAAAAATCTTTATGGCCATGCTTTCGATATATCGAATTCAGTGTTTGGGGGAAAAAAAAAAAAGTTTTCTTTGCACTTTTTGAAAAAATCACGCACCTTTAAAGGACTCTTATTCAAAACTAAGAACTTTTCAGGTGTTTAAAGATGATTTTCAAATTTTAGCATTTCTCAAGATTCTGCGCATCCTGTTACAGCACAAAAATGATTTTTACATCCTTGGAAAATTCCAAACAATTTTTTTTCGTTGAAAACTAAGTTTTGTCGCATATTTTTTTTCCTATTTTTATTTAATAAATTTTAAGCAAATATTTTAAGCGTATTATATAAAAATATATTTTCATTGTTGAATTGAAACTCGTATTGTTTTCATGCTGTTATTAATATTTCATACTGATCTTATCTTTGATAAAGAAAGCAAAATATTATGGCTTATTATTCCATGTATAAGTTTCACTTTAAAGTACAATTTTAATATTACTTTGAAGTGTGGTATACTTATAGTTAAGTTTTAATTTCATAGATAAGCAATGATGAAATATTATTTAAAGAGTAACCATTCTTACTTTTTTAAATACGCAGTGTAGAGTAAGTAAAGTAATCGTCAAAAAATTCGAACACGAGATTTTGACGAATCTCCGCGTTTGAAACTTCTCTGAGTTCGAAAAACACATTTTTGGAAAATGTTCCTACTGTCGGTCTGTGTCAATGATAACTCAAAAACGCTTTGAGCTAGACGATTGAAATTTGGTATACGATCTTTATCTCAAATTTGCATATTTCTATAAAATTTTGAGTAAAATCTATTCAGAGGAAGTTCGTCTGTTCGAATATAAGTTTAACACTATAACTACAGAATGAAGAGAGTTAGGTAGATATGATTCCGCACACAGATTTATCATCTATAGTGTAGACAACTGACAAATTTTGAGTCTAAACCAACAACGGGTTGGCTATCTGTCTGTCTGTACTTTCAGGAACATGTAAACATGATAATTCAAAAACGAAGTCACTTAATTATAAGAAATTATATATGCTTTTTTATGATAACAAGTGCAGTTTTATGTCAAATCTTTGTTTCAATCGATTGACAAAAATGTGATAAAACATAAAATTCGACTTTCGGATGCTATTATTCGCATGTCAGTGATTAATCGCCCCCCCCAAAAAAAAACTCCCTTAGAATGACATGATAGATTTAGTAATGCCAAAATGCATTAGTAATGTTAACTTCATTTCAAAAGTTAATATTTCGTAACTATTGCACGCCAGTGCTATGCAAGGTGTTGTCTTGCATGGCAAATTTATCAAAAATATGCGAGAAAGTTTTGGGGTGACCACTTCCACTGGTTAAATATTGCTGCTGCTTTACTCTGATATATTTGATTGTGTAAAGATATATAGAGAAAAATACTGAAAGGCATAACAGAGTGAACAGGATGATGTAAACCTTTTAAAATGTTATCAGTTAATTTTTTTTTTCAAAATTTATAGTTTAAAAATATTTTACTAAGAAACCATAGAAATTTAGATAATCAAAATATTCACTCGACATTTTTAGCAACTATTAATCCCAAAGAGCTGAAGACGGCTTATACTTTAGATATGTGAACGGTATAATAATCAAGTTCAATTCATAACTTAATCAATCAGGGTCGGTCTTAGACAGTTGGACTGATTACTCCCCTGTTAGTCCCTCCCCTCTCAAAAGAAACCCACAATCAAGAGAGCAATTTTGCCTCAGTTCAGTGGCGTAATTAGACTGACTAGACAAAAACATGTACCCAGAGTACCATTATAAAGGGCTCAAAATTATTAAGAATTTAAGAAAATATTCTGTTTTTCTTTTTCTCAGAGTTCTAAGAATCTCAAAATTAATAAATAAGTTTTCTACAAAATCAAGGAGAAATGAATGCAAACAGTACTTATTTCACAGCCTGATCTAGAGACCTCATTGGATTAACTGCTATGGTTTTTCGATTCAATTTTATTTAGCACCATTGATAGAAAAAGCCAAAATTCTATACAGCTAAATTAAATTAAAAATAATAAAAATTGGACCTCATTTTTAATAATTAAAAAATAAATATGTGTAAAGAAATCTTAAACCTTCATTTTCTTTTCCTTTTGAAGTCCATGTTTTTGTTTTTAATTCACTCTAAATTAGAAAATATTAAAAGAAATGAGGTTGGGAGTTGAGACCATGAGGTAAAAGTTTACTGGAAATCAGAGCGATCAACTATTTTGTTTTCAAATGATCCCTGCACTTCCTCCATATTAAAAGTTATAAGATTAAATATGCCAAAGAAATCTTCAAACCACAATTGTTTTACCTTTTGAAACACATATTTTTTTTAATTCCCTCTAAATTAGGAGATATAAAAAAAGAGCGGTGGTTGGGTGGGAGTTCGACTTAGCCTAATTGGGGCCCGGGGAAAAAACTTCTTTGCCCCCCCCTCCCGCTTCACTACTTTAGTAATGAAGAACCGTGCATAGAACTTGTCTATGATATTTTTCGTTAATTAATTCAAAATACTATTTAAACTTAAAAATAAAAACACTCTTAGTCTTAACTAAGTACCACATTTAACCATTGAATTTAAAATGCAATCGGACAAAATGCTAAGGCAAGATTTATATCAGAATGTTTTCTACAACTATCTTAAGCATCTGTCTATAAGAGAAACTCCTAAATCTCATAAACTAAATATTAGTACATTTTTAAATGAAAAATAATCAAATTTCTCAACAGTTATTTCTATATGATAATCAAATTTCTCAAAAGTTATTTCTATATGTAGGAGTATTTAATTATTTCTTGTATTTATTGCATACAAACAAAACAAATTTCATTATTTAAGAAAGGTAATTATTTTATTAGTCTCCTTTTATTATGATAAATATTTTGGCATTAAAGGTCGAATATTTATTCTAACAGAATGAAAAATGCCCATCGTAATTGTGAAAATTTTGCTGAATTCCGCCCTAGAATGCTATGGGTTTACGAAATATAGATTGTGTTCATACGATAGATTAATGAAGAAGCTAACATAAAACTGACAGGTTTTACATTGTACTAATATTTAAAAAAAGTTAATTAAAGAAGGAAATATAAAATAAACTTTCTATTCGAATTGGGAGTCCCCTTCTGATGTGGGGATCCGAGGCAACTGTCCCGTATGCTTCATGCCTTAGTCAGGTTCTGTACCACGGGGTTCCCCGGGAACCACATGGTGCAAGTTTAATGGAAATCAGAACGGTAACTATATTGTTTCCAAATGAGCCCCGCACCTCCTAAGGCAGGCCCAGGAGAGAAGAAAAAGTCGGGAAATTCTTTGACATTCCACGTACAAACCGAGCCTTTGACTACGTATTTCCAGACCAGATGTTTATGAATTCTTTTTCCCATTCAAGAATCCTCCCCCATGGAGATTTTCCAGCCGCGAAAAAAAGAACGAAATGGCAACTTTCCAGAACCCTTTTAATTTCGACCACTTCTTTAAATATACTCCTAATAATATTTCGCTCACCCGCCGGGAGATTTAAATAGCTTATATAAGACAGACTTGTGTAATTCGCATTTGGCTGTTAGATGTCAATGAATTCTCCAGATGACCTTCGAAAAAAAAATGCCATGATATTTCTGTTGTTTTAAAGTTGTTAGTCAAATTTTCGTGTTTCTAAATGTATTTTTTATTTTCTCGTATTCGTAGTAAAAAGAAAAAAAAAAAAAAAAAAAAAAAAAAAAAAAATCAAACTTGAGATTTTGACGAACTTTTACGTGTTAGACCGCCCTGATCTCGAAAAATACACTTTTTAGAAAATGTCAAAGATAACTAAAAAACGCTTTGAGCTAGACTTTTAAAATTTGGTATACGGTCTTTACATCAAATTTGCAGATTTCTATAAAAATGTGAGTGAAATCTATTCAGGAGAAGTCTATCTGCCCACCTGTTCGAAAATATTTTAACACGATAAATATAAAACGAAGCGAATAAGATGAAAAAAATTCGGTCGCAGGTTTAACATCTATGATGTGGACACCTGGGAAAGTTTGAACTAAATACAACAATGAGTTGTCTGTGTCAGTCTGAACTTTCAGAAACATGTATACTCAATAATTCAAAAACACAATGCCTTGAATACATCAAATTCGGTATGGAATTTTGTCATAGCAAGTGCAGTTTTGTGACAAATTTTTGTTTCAATCGGTTGAGAAACATGTGTCTAAAATGCAAATTCGATTTTTCGATATTATTAACGCATACCAGGAATTAATAGCCAAAAAATCCCCAAGGATGACAAGGCAGATTCTATAAAATTGCTAAATTTACACCAAAAGTAAATAGTTCGTAACAATTATATGCCACTGCCATATAAGGGGTTCTCTGGTATGTTAAGTTTATTAGAGTGTATGCAAGAAAGTTTTTTGGAGATCACTCCATCTTATTTATTTATGAATTTACACTATTAATTTCGGAAAACTAATATTTTTCCTATACAATTGCCGTTCTGTGTTTAAGTATAAAAATGTATTGATGATATGGTTTTGTTAGAGTATAATATAAGGCAAGGTTTCTCAAATTATATTATGTGTACCATTAATAGCACATTGTATTATTTTGGGCATTACAGTTTTTATATGTAAGATTTAAAAGGGAAAAAAAACACAGCTAAATTTATCTTATTAAAAAGGTACTTTTAAATTTGAATTATTGATATAAAAATCACTTTTTAAATTTGTGCAATAATATTTTTATAATTATAGTGAGAAAATACTAAAAAGTGTATAGTTTTTAATTAATTAAAATCGCTCCTATAAAAAATTAAATTCTTATTCTCGAAGGAATATTTATACAAAAATTGGTAGCTCTAGGTAGAATAGTCTAGCCTGTCGAGAGACAAATTCTTCTCTTTTTTTTTTTTTACTCCCCTCCCCTTATTATTAATAGATATTGAGATTTTCCTCCAACACAGTGTCCCTGTTGAAAACAAGGATGTTTATTCAAACTATTATTTCTTTTTCACTTATGCTAGTCCCAGACAAATTCGTCATCGAAAATTGTTTTAAAAACAGTTCTATTCATAAATGGAACAAAGGTAAAAAACAGAATGAGTATTTATTTAAAAGAATGCTTCGTCAGACGACTTTTGAAAAATTAGTAATCAATATTTTTATGCATGCGTTGGTAGTACATGTGGAATCTCTACAAAGGGATACAAAGGACGAATAGCGCTATGGGTTTAGTTTTCATATTTGTCCGTGACTATATTTAACATTTAAAAACACACTAATGCATCTTAGAAATGATCTTTATCTTTCTTCTTCAAAGAACTAAAACGCTTTTACTTTTCCTCAATACGCCACTGAGTATTTATGCTGCGGCGGACTCATGACTAGGTAGTCTAGGCAGCTGCCTAGCGTCATTGGGCTGCTGGAAGAAACGCAAGTCGACTAAAAAGGTATTAGCATAGTTGGCAAATAAATTTGTTAAAAATACAAACTCTCTAAATTAGAATAATGCTAACACTTTATATTTTGTCATATATAAATATGAGATTCCTATCTGTTTTATCATATTAACTTAGTTATAAGAATGTATATAAACACTGATAGTCTGCTTAAATAACATCGTGTACAAATGTGGATAATGTATAATTATGCGTTATCTCTTTTCTACTGATAATAAAGATGAAAGCGTGTATGTGTGTGTTGTTGGTACTTTACAGACCGTCGGACTTAGAACTAACAAATTTGGGTCATTCATACTTTGGAAGGTCCGAATGTTAACCTCGGAGCAATTATTTTGAAATTTTAATAAAAATTTTATTCAATTAAAAATTATATGAAAGTTTAGAATTTTTCAACAATAACTTTCGAAATTATTATTGTAGAAAGATGAATTTTACAACATTCAAACTAAAAAAAAAAAATATTTTTAATGATACCAATAATGATGAGAATATTTTCTGTATTTCAGCAATCTTTAAAATTATTTTTTCCCCCTAATCTTCAGCAATAGCACTGTTGCCCTGAAGTTCGAATTGTTTTTATTATTTCATTAGCTATCTGATCGCATCATTTTTATTATTTCATTGTTAGTTAGTTAAAGATTAAGAATTCTGTTTAATATCTGTATAGTTTACAAAACAAATAAATAAATTAAGTAAGAAGATAGATAAACCGGGCATTTAAATTTTTATTAGTGCAATGATGTTATGGGAATATATCCATCAGAAAAGTTCATGTACAAAATAAATAAAACTTAAACAAGACAAGTAAAATAATGTGGGTTTAATATCAGAAAGTTTGGTGAAATCATGGACGTGACATTTTATCTGAATTAATTATTTGGAATGAAATATGAACAACATTCCTGGCAAGCCTACTGGTCGCCTGAGGCAGCAAGAAATAAATAAAAACATCTTTCTATTTATTTCGAAAAAAAAATTAACATGTAAAGTTAAAAATGTATTGAAATGTGAAATATAATTGGCCTATTTATTAAAAGAAACGCAGGATAATGTACAATGCTTACGGTTGCAAAATGTCTAAAACCGCAATTCCAGTTTTTAAGACGGGTAGAAACAGGTATTATCAAAATACGAAATCTCCTGAATATCCGTCCGGCTTATTAGCTAGAATAAAAAGTTTCTTTAGACAAAATCCAATAAATTAAAAAAAAAAAAATAGAAACAATGAGGTAGTTAATTGTAAAAATTCTTACAAAAAAGAAAAGTAAGAAGAGATAAAGAAACATGAAAATATTTCACTTTTACATACATTAAAATTCCTACACAGTGACTAATCTACATTTGTCACAATAAAGAGACTTTATTCCAAGTCGTTAAAATCAGACAAAATTCTTAGAAACTCAGCTTTTAAAGATATCACATCCAGGTAATGGTTTTTAACAATTCATTTGCAATTATAAAACTAGTTAATCCAGGATATTTAATTTAAATGTAGGACATTTTCGAGCATGGCTAATCTATTATTTTTTTGTTGTTGTTTAGTTGTATAGTAACGAATAAAATCTTATTTTAAATCAACACGGGGGTTATTTTGGGAGAAACCACGCAATTCTAAGTCATGGTAAAAGGACGGAGCCGGTTCCCGAGCCGGCGTCCCTTCATTAAATTTCTGTGCCGTAATAGCGAGCTTTTTCAACCTGGATTAGTTTAGTTTAATAATATTAAAGCCCCGTTTGAAACCAACATAAGAAGTATTTTTGGAAAGACCTCGTAATTTTGAGCCGCGGTCTGATGATAAGGACGACACCTGAGCGGCACCCTCTCTCTAGACTTTTATACCACAACAATAGGATAACATCTGAGAGTATGATTTCAGATCTAACATATATCAGGTATATATACGCAACGGATATTTAACTGATTCAGGGTTAACTGCTTATGGCCCCGAAACCGAGACCTTACCACAAATGGCCTTTCTTCAAGCTAAGAGTGTGTTCCTAGAAGAGACAAACAGTCGAAAAAAGCAGGATTGCCATGGCTTATCAGGGACGATTATTCGCTGGATGTAACACCATGTTCAACTTGCATCATGTAAAAATTATACATGCATGATGCAGTAATCGTTCAAAATATTCTATAGAGCAGACCATTAGTCCTAGAATTACCAAATTTGACCTATAGTTACTCCTTGGGTAGTAAATGCTAGTTG
>JAPMOR010085492.1:259939-309974 GCA_026543865.1 Argiope aurantia | reverse complement strand
CTCAAAAACGGAATAAAAAAGACAAATGAAATTTGGTAAGTGGACTTAGTACCAAAATTATGTGAGAAATAATGATGATGAGTACCAAAGAATCTGCGAGAAATAATGATTTTTATAAGTCTAAGGATCAAAATGCCTGCTTAATACTTTCCATGATATGACGAAGTTGAACATAAAACACACCATATTGCTTCAGATTATCCAGTGGCAGATTTCCGAATAGGAAGACTGGGTAGCTGCCTGCCCAAGTAGCACACATATATTGCATGATATTAAATAATATTCGTATAATATTGTTGGATATTGCATAATATAACATCACACAATATTAGGCAACATGCTATGGTACCAGCAAAGGGCTATGTTGTAAGCGGAGAGATTAAAAAACTTTATTTTCCTATTTGCCTCCTCAATAATTTTATAAAAATTATAATTATTATGAATTATAAAATATTAGGTAATATCAACAGTTAATCAAATATAATTTATTTATGTTCCCTTATGTTAATTTATATATTAGAGTCTTAAACATTGAAAACCTCTGTTTTAATAATGTTGTAAGCAAACATGGATACCGGATAATCTAATCATGACAGACAAATTAAAACAAATACAGATTCACAAAATAAGTAAAATAAAAACGATTAACCTCAAATAAACCTGGATATGTTAGAAATGTTTTAAAAAATGATACATATACCTTTTTAATTGTACTAAATAGCTATAATAGATTTGAAAGGTCAGTATTAGAACAAAAAAAAAAAATCATTATCTTTAGCTTTTGAAAAAAAAAAAAACATTTTCTTAATGAAAATTTAGCAAAATTTGCAATGCCAGGAAAAACAGAATAAGTTAAAAATTAATGGAAATAATTAATTTTTATTTCATCTATAATGTATCTCAAACTATACAAAATGTAACAGACCACAAGATAATTTTTTTTTTAATAAATAAACATTTTATGAGCATTTGAAGTTGCCGTTAATGATTTCTTTTTTGTCAAAATTTGTCTATGTTTTGAACTAAAAGTGTCTGTAAAACATGTATGAATAAAGCTATCAGCTATCTTAAAATCTACACTCTATCACATCTACAAAGGTTTTGGATACATGCATAACAAATTTCATAAAATTTTATGGAATGATTTTGAGATATTATGCTTACTGTGAATCAATCGCAGGGAAATATTCATTTTTCAGAAAATGCGTTTATATATTTTACATGTAAATTAATTCATCCAAATGAGATGGAAACAAATGTAGTTTTTAGGTTTTTTTTCTTTAAAAAAACAGAAATGCCAAAAATAAGCAAACTATGGCTCAGTAGGTAGAGAGTTAACCCTCCAGCTGCTTATCCTGCGATTACCGCGGGTTGGCAATCAGTCAATTTTCTATTGCATCTCACATTTTTCGCAATTTATTGCGTTTATTTTTACGACTAAAGATTTTTATTATATCATATTATTATCGTGTAACATATAGTATCAGTTCACTTCATTTGAAAAACATTTGAACTTATTTGCAAACATCGTATCTAAATCGTGATTTTTAAAAAATTACGCAGTCAGAGGGTTAATATAAAGGTATCAGATACTATTTTGGAGGATTTTACGGTAAAAATAAACTAAATTCCTCATTTTCGGTTAAAATTACCCACTGTTTCCGATTTCATTTTTATTTGTTGTGTATTAATGAAACTACTTTATCTATTGTTCTGTCTTACGTATATTAAAAATAAAGTCTGTTTTAGAATCTACGAAGCTTGGACTTTTATTTTCTAATCATACAAAGAAGTTCAAATTGTTCTGGGAAAATCATCTTTAAAACCTAGTCAGATACTTATTAAAAGATGCATTGCTTAGGCCGCGAAATACATAACTCCACCAATGAATCTACGAGGTAACCCAGGGAAGACTTAACTAGCATTGCGTCATCCACAGGTTGTAGTTTTCCGTCTTCTATCTACTTGAATCGTCTTCGATTATCCCAACTCTCAGAGATCAATAGCCGAATAATGAAATCCTCGTCCTTTCGAAAATCCTCCATCGCTTTCCTCCGAATTCACGCGGAAAATGCCGATGCGAAAAATGAGGTCAACCCCTCCTCTCCTCCTCCTTCTTCAGACGTTCGCAGATTTCACCTTTCATTTCAAGAGCAAACACTCCCGTTCCAGCAGGTTCGAGGGAGAAACAAGTACACGTGCACTAGAACAAAGGAGGGGGAGGGGGAAGCAATTGACAGTTATAAGGTCATCGAGAAGGCTGCGGGTTTTTCTCGAGTTGAAGGATGCACGCGAAATTTCAATTAGGCCACTCGTATTGCATGCAAGTTTCTGCTTGGAAGATGTAGAGTTGATTCGCAGTAGTTCAATAATTGTGAGGGCAGATTTAGAAGTTTTGTGGGTACTATTTGCATTTGATTGGAGAGAGAGAGAGGGGGAGGAAAAGGGTCTGCATGCGTGCAGTTATAAAGTCGTCGTTTTTATTTTTTATTCATTATTCGCAAAATTTCAAAGGAGGATAGAAAACTAATATACAAAGTAATTTAACCGACAAGGAAATCCACACCTGTTTTAAAACAGGTGAGTAGTACAGGGAGGTTGAAACGGGACACGGTTAAAATAGAAGCCCCTCAAATCCAACGTATAGAGTACCTATCTGTATATGCATTAATAAACAGCGAAAGAAATCAAGAAAATCACAAATGCCAAAAGTGCGTAGAAAATATAGAAAAGTTAATAAGGGAATATCAAAAACAGAAATTAATCGAATACATTTAAAAAAAAGTGTTACTATTTTTATTTAGAATCCTCAATGTAAAAAAAAAAAAAAAAAGATTGAAATTTTATCAAAAATAGAAAATTGTTTGTAAGATATACGGTATCATGTAATTCATTCTTTCAAAATTGTGATTTTTTTGTGAATATTTTATATAACTTAGATACATTAAAAAAAGAATTAGAAAACACTTTTTTCAAAAGATTTTTTTATATATATATTTATGAAAATATGTATATTTATTTGTATTTATTTATATATAAAAATAAATTATTTTTTATTTTTATTTTTTAAATTTATAAAAATCAATTTAATTAAAAAAAAAAAAAAAAAAAAACTATATTCAAGTCATATGAAAAAAAAATTAATATTACCATTTTGTAGTACAATAAAAACAATATTAAGGTTATATCAAGAGTAAACAAGCGTTTTACTATATTTTACTTTTGATTTTACTGTTAACTGTCAATTAATTTATCACTTTTACAAACTTAGCCATGCAGCTGATCTATATCCAATTCAATTCCAGGGTCGGACATAGGAAATTGTGAACAATATGAGGCCACAAGACCACGCACCATTAACTGATTTTTCAAAAAAAAAAAAAAAAAAAAAAAAGGTATTTTTTTATTTAAAAAAAATATCAGAATGTTTAAACGTTTGAACATAATCTCTTGACTTTTCGGCGGTTTCACATCCACCAAATCCAAACAAGCATAAAATAGTCTCTATTAAGATACGGCCCATGCGTCCATTCCCACTTAATGAGTAGATCCGTCATGGGAGAGAAGGCAACTCAACCCACATCATTTTTATACTTAACAGGGAAACGAGAATCTGCTTAGTTACACGGCAACTTTTCATCCCCATATCTGAGAGGCCCCCAGAAATAAGTATTTAAATATTATATAAATGGGCAAGTATTTTCATGCGTGTATCTAAATCTTCTGAAATTTCTTTTTGTATTTCCATGTTTCTTTGGATACATCGTAGAGAAAGTTTTACATGAATTATCCCTTGGATGTTGTTCGTATGGCCCAGGGCAGTCACATTGGGAAAATATTATATAATACAGGAACAAAACTATCTTCTGTATTAAGTTCAAAATTTTTATTTCTACAGTTGTATACAAAAAAGTTATAATCACTCAATATCGGGGAAATATCATACATCATAATGCATTTGAATTACATATCATGCACACAATACATATTATACATTTATTGAATTCATATCATACATAGAAATCTTTACTATAGCGAGAGTTGATATTGAAAAATGGTTAAAAGGATTAAATGAACTGTACAAATAATAATAATAAGTGTTTTTTTTTCAGCTAGTACAATTCTCACGAAGACACCAATTTCGAAGGAGTAATGAGTAGGTATTATTAGTTTCGACATCCCAAGACGGACACTTTTCGACGATAATGCTTCGTTAAGGGGTGATTCGAAGTAAGTGGAGTGCACTTCCGCAATTCTTCTGTTAGACATTCATCTCAGGGAACAGAAAGTTAGGTTCTTTCAAATTTCTTTTTTGCTTTTCTTTTTACTCGTTCGCTTGTGATTTTGAACAGACCACCGTGGCATGGTGGTAAGGTCTCGGCTTCGGAACTAAAGGGCTTCAGGTTCGTGACCCAAATCCACTCAAGAACCGTCGTGTAAGTGGGTTTGGTACACGTTAAATTCGTCGGGGGCCAAATGTTCTCCCGCTGGTGTGGTGTGGAAGTGGACAGTGTCAGCTCAGGTGATGTCCTCGTCACCTGTCCTGGTTCAAAATTACGAGATCCGTCCCGTAATAACCATTGTGTTGCTTTAAAAACCGGACGTTAATATAACTAAACTAAACTAATCGTCTCATTCCTGTTTTAGTAAAATGTTTTCTGACGCATGCACAAAGGGTGGAGATATTCCATAACTGAGAATTGATAATAAATGGCACTGAGTATTAATATATTTTTAGCTCTCGTTTCACGTTCGCCGACATAAAGAAGTTAAAAACTAAAAACCTTGACTTTAAACCGAGACAATAGCTTAACAAGTGCAAATAGCGCATGAGATATATTATTTACATTGTGCCTTCTATATTTTGATTTGGTTTAGTATCATGTTCTATAATTAGACAAAGGTTATTTCTGATTCCAGATTTCTTGGCGAAGTCGATACTTTCACGAATTTTCGCTTCCCAACATCTGGTCAGCTTTTAAAGAATTTAATAGCTTATTAAAATTAAATATTCAACAGCATGTTTTACGAAAGGATCAATAAGCCAAAGACAGAATGGAATCTACAATTTTAACAGGTAAGAATTGGAATGTCAAAAATTCAATGTCTCATTCATGCTACTACAAATTTATATTAAGTATACTTTTGAATTATATGTATCTATATATGTATTAAATGTATTAATACAATTTGGAAAATTTATATATTACACTTTTGAACATTCAAAAATTAAAAGTGGTCTTCCTTTTATTTTAATAAGCATAAAAAATGCTTTTGAATGTATGAAATATATAAAATCCTAATCAAATAATTGCTAACGTTTAAAACAATAATAATGTTTTAAACATGAAGAGTGGTATCATGGAATCAAATAAATAAATTTAAAATATCTTCAACATTTTACTTTGACAAGAGTGGCAGCATTAAATACAAAGTAAACGTTTGTGTATGGGAAAAGTTTGTAATTTAATTTAAAAAAATAACTGGTTTTCTCTAAAACCTTTGATATGCTTTACATTTGAGAAAAAGTTTTGAAAAAAATCTAATCAGTTATTAAAAAAAATTTAGTAAACAAACTTTTTAAGAATTTTCTTTTTAAGAAACTTTTTAAGAAAAATACAAATTTAATTCATTTTTATAGCAATTAATGCTGGAACACTGATCTGAGAATATACAACACAATTTAAAATTCGAAAACTATTCTTTACAATGATGTAGTATCTTCTAAAATTTTCCCTACTGTTATATATTAAGGGGATCAATATGATGCATTCTGGTTTAGGCTTATAGTCGGAAGATAAATATATCGATTAGTGCCCGAATAATCGATAGTTAATTGCTTCAGAATTGTGATAAGGATATTCATTTGAAATGGTAATGGAACAAGCAATTCAGAAGTTGGGGTTTCATTGTTCATGTGAAAATCAGTTTTAAATAGTTGATATTTGACCAGATGTTTCCTTTCAAATTTTATAACGCATTCCATCCACGTTTGTCTTAGGAAACTGGAAATTTGCGTGTTAAAATCGTTTTCCTTGTTTATAAACCTCATGCATAACAGAAACACCTACTTTGAATGCGAATGAAGGACATTTATTTCAAATCTTATACATTAATAGATTCAAGTTGCGATATGAACAGAAAGAGTAATTCACTTTTTTTACTTTCTAGTATATGAAATAAACAAAGAGAAAGTATTGAAATGGTTAAAAAAAAAATTTCGAATTCCAGCTTTTATCGAATTTACACATTTCAGATACGTTTCCGTCTGTGAACATAGCTCGAAAACAAAAATAGTTATATGAATAAAGTTTGGTTTCGAGATTTTATATCAAGATTGCAGATATATACCAAAATTTAAACTGAAATCAAAATAAAAATTCAAATCTGGCAAAGTTTGGACTGTTTAATGATATGTTACGAGCAAAATATAAATCCCGGCAATCTATAAAATGCTTCGGCATTTTTAGACTAAGAATATGGAAATTATTTGAATATATTATATACTTTTATTTAAGTATATTATGCAATATCTAGATATTTTCAGAAGGACAAATGCTACTTAGGCAAAGTGCGAAAAGAAGGCCATCATGATAAAAATTTTATTTAAACAGCATGCATTCTAGATGAATTAAAATAGAATTTAAAAAATAATAAAAATGAGTCGCTGCATTTTTTTATATAAGATATATAAAGGGAAATTAAATTAATATAAAACAAACTTTCAGCCTTTTTTCTTATCAAAGAAAACCAAATAAAATATGTAGCTACTCACAGCATAAAAAAAAGGAAATTTTATTTTGAATTGCATTTCTTATAAAAATAATTGACTCTTTACTGTTTATCGTTTGGACCTATCCTAGGAAATGTGTGAAATATTAATCGCTTCATACTAGGCATTCTAGTGAATGCTGGATTTCAAATTCTAATGACAACACATCTGTTCGTATTCAGCAAGTTAAATAAATGAAATTTGTATATATGTAAATTTGTGGCCCAATGAGCAATAGAAAGAGATATTCTACTATAGGAATAATCCATATTAGGAAAGTGAACACAAAATGCACCATATTATGTACTAGCAGTATCCGCACAGCGTTGCCCGTGGCATAACATTCAAGAGGAAAAATTAGCTTTCAACTTAAGTCTATTATCCACCCGATATGACATGGGCATGTCACGCAACATCAAACAAACATTTAAAAAAATGTATTTAGAAATCATCAAAAATAACTGCAAAACAATTTTTTATAGCGCACGTTCAGAAATATTTAGACAGTCAAAAAGGTAAAAATATGATATGTTCATCCCTTCTTCAATAAATGCCCTACAAAAATGGTACAAATATTTCCAATATCAGTTATTAATGTTTTTGGGCATAATGAGTTTTAAATCGCTGTTTAAAATCAGGCGTCAACAAAGAAATGTAACGTATATGCATTCCACAGTTCTTGCTATTTCCGCATGCGCTGTTTGAGGTTTTCGCACATGCGCGGATAAGTGCAAAGCGCAGATACTGCTGTTTTACGCATGCAAAAATCGTAGTAGGAAAATAATTAAAATCGCAATTATAAAACTCCTTTTTATATTTTGATATGACTTCTAAAATCTTCCCCAATAAATGCCCTACAAATATCTCCAATATCAGTTGAGTATTTCTCGAGTTTTTCTCTTTCAAACATACAGACGCTTTTAGACTTCATTTTATTTTATGTACAGATATACAAGAATTGCTAGTTTAAAGTTATCTATCTATATCTATATCTATACTTATAATAAAGCTCAATGTGTGTGTGTGTGTGTGTGTTGGCGCTCTACAGGCCAGACCATTCAACCTACAGCTACCAAATTTGGCACGTGTATACCTTGGAGGCCGGGAATGTGCACCTGGGGGTTATTTTTTCGAATTTTTAATTAGAATTTTATTTATTTAAAAATTAAGCGAAATTTTGGCGTGTTTCTGCTATAACTTCCGAAAATATTACCGCACAAAAATGATTTTTACATCAAGTTAAAGATCAAAAATTTATCTTTTAAATGGTACCAATGTTTTAACCTTAAAATTAAATTTCTGTTTTTAATGAATTTTTAAATAAATATTTTAATTCTATTTTTCAACAATTTCTTTCGTACAAAATAAAAATAAACGTTTCGCATTCATGGGAAAAGAATAGCTTTTTTCAAAGTGTTGCCATCACATTGATTAAAGCACCAATTAAAAATAAATTAAATCTTTTTGGAAATGAAATCTGCAAAAATATAATTTTCGTCACGTGTCTGTAGAAAATGAAACAAATATGAAATATTATTTTTTCTAAAAAATAAATTCAAGAAAAATTCTTTTATGATCTTTTACACTCTATATATTATTAATCCAATAAATAAGTTTTATTTTAAGGCAAGTTTTGTTTAATATGAACAAGATATCCATTTAAATCATGGCCACACAGCTAATTTGTAAACCTTTAGTAAGACACAGATCTGTTGCGACATAAATCGTAAATATTTTATTTAAAAGTAGCAAACGATTATTTTAATAATTATAAATTTTATTTTGTAAATAGTTGTGAAATTCAGATTGGCAACAGTGATATTTTTGGAACTTTTAATTTGTTGTTTAAAAACGATGCTAGAATTTTGAATGAAAATAAGTTGATGTAAATTTGATATTATCTATAATGTAATAAGATTTAGTTTCATAATAAGTTTGTCTGCATTCTATTTTTGTTGACGCACGAACATGGTTTAAATAGAAAAATGATTATATTTTATGTAACTTAATTCAATAAATGCTCTAATAAATAACGAATTTTTGATTTTACATAAAGCTTCTGCTGTCGAAATCACGAATAACAAAATGCTTTTGAAACACTAATATTTTAAATAAAAAGAGTTAATTTCCATTCAACTAAATCAATCACTTAAACTGACTGATTTATGAAAATTTGAATATCACTATTCAATTAAAAAAAAAAGGATAATTTTAGATTTTCCATCGATCGTTTCAAAAAAAAATACGCCAATCAGCGCGCAGGTTTCTAAGAATAATTGGCCTAAGATTATGAAAATGTTGAGTTTTTCTAAATTTTTAACATTCAAAACTTCATAAATAAGTCTTAGTTGATTGTGGAAAATAGAAACATTCATTCATTTATTTAAAATTTGGTGTGTCCAGAATATTTCTCAGAATATGATACCTTACTGCATTAAATTTAGATTTCATAATTTTTGAAATAAATTTATAGGCTGGAACAAAATATTATAATTGATTTCATTTCAATCCTTTTGAAAGCAAAACTAAAAACTGAATTTTATGCTAAATCTGAGAAATTTTTGTTGAATTATTCTTTAAGATATTACATAAATTATCAAAAATATTTTGTAGTTCACATAAGACTTAAATACCGAGATATTCTGTTTGCAATACTCATATTCAATAATAATAGTAATAAATAAATAACATTAAAGATGATAAATAAAATAAAACGCTTGGTTTTATTAAAAAATATCTTTATATTAATTGCAATTTCATCATTTTCACTTTAAATTAAAGTTGACGTTTTACCGGAAATGACAACAAATTAGCAAAATATATAGAGTAAATTGAACGAAACGATCTAAACAACAGTATAAGTTTGGTATGACTATCAAAATTTGAAGATTAAAATTGTTTTGTTTGAGAATCTATTAAGAGACCAGTTACTTAAAATATTTAATTGAAAATTGTAGCTAGCGGTAATATTGGCGAACCGGCTGGTCGCCAAAGGCGGCTAGTAAGATATAAAGTTAAACTGAGAAAAGTAATCTCCTCCCGTTAATTCAAATACTATTTCTCATCGGAAGCATTAATTTAAATATTAAATTGTTGCTCATCTCGTGCATAAATTCAA
The DNA here is from genome assembly GCA_026543865.1 of Argiope aurantia. Classification (NCBI taxonomy): domain Eukaryota; kingdom Metazoa; phylum Arthropoda; class Arachnida; order Araneae; family Araneidae; genus Argiope; species Argiope aurantia. The sequence continues at coordinate 300,084 of JAPMOR010085492.1, read as the reverse complement.
GTGATTGGGGCGTTAAAAGCTGGTCCCTCGTGATAATTAAAGCAGAAATGAATTCAATCATTCGCGAGGAAATGAACGCCGGCTGTTATGAAATCATTTGATCAGCACTGGAGTTGCGAATGGCTAAAATAATCGAATCTAATCCGAAATATCCATCCATCCGTTTGAAAACTGACAAATTATTTGTTGATTTGACAATGGCGGATTCCGATAATTTGGGGTTCTAGGCAGTGCGCATTAAGAAGCTCTTCTTTTAAATGAATGGCCAATTTGGTTTCACATTTTTAACATGTAAATGATTTATTTTCAATTAATTATTTATTTTTTCCAATCCTTAGCATATAGAAAATATAGTTATCGTCAAAACATTCGAACTCGAGATATTGACGAATCTCCACGTTTTAGACTTCCTTGAGTTCGAAAAACGCATTTTTAGAAAATATTAGTCTATCTTCTGTCTATCTGTGACAAAGGTAATTCAAAAAAGATTTGAGCTAGACGGTTTGGTATTCTGTCTTTTAATCAAATTTGCAGACTTCTATTAAATTTTGAGCAAAATCCGTTCAAAGGAAGTCTGTCTGTCCGGGTGTTCGAATATAAACTAACATTATAAACTACAAACCGAAGAAAGCTAGACAGATAAAAGCCGGTACACAGATTCGATATCAACAGTATAAATATCTGCCAAATTTTTAGCGAAATACGATTACAGGTTTACTGTCTGTTTACGGGTTTATAAGTAAATTACGATTACAGGTTTATAAATAAAAGATAATTCAAAAATGCAATGACTTAAATATATGAAATTTGGTATGGAAATTTGTGATTACAAGTACAGTTTTGTGTCAAATTTTTATTTCAGTCGGTTGGGAAAAACGCGGCTAAAACACAAATTCTATTTTCGGATACTATTAACCACATACAAGGGATTAACCGACAAATAATTCGCCAATACAATAAAAATCGATATAATAAAAATGCTAAATCCACGCCAAAAGTTAATATTTCATAACTATTTCACGCCAATGTCATGTAAGACGTTCTCTGGCATGACAAATTTATTAGAAGTATTTATTACAAACCACTCCTGATGGTTTTAAATTTGTTAACTTTATGAGTAAGCATGTGTTTTAATTTATTTATCTTGATTCCATGCCATCCAGCATTCACGCTTGCACCCAAAATTATTGAAGCAGAAGCTCGGTAGGTATTTATTAGCATTCGAATACCTAAGTGAATGTAATAAAACATACTAACGTATAGAACCTGACTAATTAAATTTGATAAAATTTCAATATTATCCTAACATTTATCAATCACAAAGTTTTAATTTTTTAACAAGTTTATTTATTTGGTAAATGGGATTTATTTAAAAAAAATCGATCTACTTGCAACCCGCCTCTGACTTTACATTACCCTCTTTCTTACCTAGTGGTTCTGGGTAGCTGCATATTCTGCCTAGTTGGAAATCTGTCACTGTGTTTAAATCAAGATAACTTGTAGATTGTATACTACTGTAAATTGCGGCATGCAAAAATAGATATGTGTGAGGCAAAAATCATTCAAATCGTTCTCAAAAGCAGACCTTCAATCTAAAATATCCAAATTCGTCATGTGAGTATTTCTTGGGCAGTAGATATTCAATCAAAAAAGTTTTTTTAATATCAGCTTTTTAATTAAAAATTAATCAAAACGTTAATATTTTCTTCAATAATTTGGGATAATATTATCGCATAATAAACATTTCTATACCACTTTAATACCCCTCCCTCCAAAAATGTTTTATAGTAATGTAAATTGTCACAATTTTTATCTAATTTTAATAAATTTTTAAATACATTTTTAAGTATATTTTTCATAGTTTTAATTCCTGCAATTATACACATGCGCTTTATGATGATATTAAACATAGTGTTTTGTGTTCAAATTATCGTGAATAAAGAAAGGCCTAAAGTCTAAAACTTTTTAATCTCTAAGATCTCGAGACAAAATATTTTGACGGTCGTAGTATGGTGTAACACGGAGGTTTGGAAAAGGATTGCCGATTCAGATGTCGACCTCGTTATCTGCCATGGTTAAGAACCATGAAGTACTCCTAGAATGACTCTTCTATTCTATATAATTTTCTTTGCGGGGAAATTTGCTTTACAAATATCCATGTCCCGTGTTCAAACAGTAGAAGAGTTATTCTACGAGTACGTCATGATTCTTAACCATGGCAGATAACGAGGTCGACATCTGAGTAGGCAATCCTTTTCCAAACCTCCGTGTTACACCATTGGGAGAATATTCGCTCTAATGGATTTACTAGTGCACTAGACTTGCTTAAACTGCAATTTTTCGGTGGAGTAGATTCGGCCTCAAAATCTAAACTTATTATTTGGACAACTCAACATCATACGAAAAAATAAAAGCAGCGAGAATGGTCTCCCTGAGATTTTCTTGCGTATTCTCAAATAAAGGTGTTATCCCTTTATAAAAATTGTGGACATTGGGCAAGGCCGAGAAAACCTCAAGTGCTCAGACTTTAATTTTCAGTGTCCCGAGCATGATCGTTTATATAATAATAATAATAATATCCCCGAATTTTTCCGCATTTTAATATAATAAAAAACGGTATGTATTTTGGAAGCCTTTTTGTTAACAACTGGCACTAAAATTTGGCAGAAAAACCACAATTTAAATAAGAAGATCAGATGTAGAATTTGTTGCATTTTGAGTTATCGCAACAAACAATGCGAATGCACAAACCGATGAAAAATCAACCAACTCTTTGCTGGATTTTGTTTAAAATATGATATAGTCTACAGTTTAAATGTTAGAACTGAATACTAAATTTTATTTATTTAGTCTTTTGCGTTTTGCAATTATTACTTCAATGGCACTCGGACAAATTTCTTATGAATAAATTTTACACAAAATTTGATAGAAATCTATAAATTTGGTGCAAGAAACTTTAGTGCTTTTTTAGTGCTCATGTTCACAGACAGACAAAAAAAAAAATGTTTTTCGAACTCAAAGGAGATTTTTACCGGGAATTCGTCAAAATGTGGAAATTGAACTTTTTGGTACTGTGTTTTCGTATTTGAGAAAATTTAAAAAAAAAAAATTAAAAATGGTGAATTATTTTACTTTGTGATTAATTTAAGTGATTCAATATAAATATATAGACCATTATTTACTTTTTCGAATACAAAGTATATAGAAAGTATTGCAATCGCCAAAAAAATTCAAACGCTAGATTTTGAAGAATCTCTAAGTTTCTAACCTCCCAGAGTTCGAAAAACATATTTTTGATTTTATGTCTATCTGTGAATACCATGACTCAGATACGCTTTGAACTAAACGAAAGAAATTTAATATATGTACTTAAGACTGAATTTGAACATTTGCTTGAAATTTCGAACGAAATTCATTCGAAGGAAATCTGTCTGCCTGTTCAAATACTAGGAAGCTCGATAACTTCAAAATGTAAAACATCTAGATAAATAAATTTTGTACACAGGTTTAGCCTCTACAATGTGGATTCTTATCAAATATTAATCATTTGTCGGTCTGTACTTTTAAACCTAAAACGTAATTATATAAATCAATCAAAATTTAATACGTAATCTTGTAGCTATTTTTGTAATTATAATTACAATTAGGACTATAATTATATTTAACTAATATGTCGGATTTTGATAACAAGGGCCGGAAAAAAATGCGTGGAAAATATACACTGCATAAAAAAAGTAGGACAGTGTCTTTTTGCCAATTAATATCTCTTATTTTCTCCAAACTACCAGATATTTATGCAGATTTAGTTTAATGACCCTTGTTTTCATTTTAGGCAAAAATTAAACATCTACCACTAATATTATTAAGAAAATTAGTATATATAATTTCCGATGCATAAAAGAAGTACAAGGACACTTGCTAATATATTGTTAAAAACCTGCAATTCGGCTTCCCAGCATAGTTTGTGCCATCAACAAGTTTTACAGTCATCTGAAGAGTCATCAAGTTTTACAGTAAGAAAGTTTTACAGTCATCTGAATGGGACGGAGTCCAGGTGGCGCGTCAGAGGTTCCAGTGTTTGGCTACAAACTTGGCGACCATTTGGCGACTTGGCGACTTTGACGCCAAAATAGATAATACCCGAAACTTCGAGAATTTTCCCGATCCGTCCAGTAGGAACCGAGATACGCCTCGAACGTTCCTGATTGGTTGAGAGGCTTCCAGCCCCGCCTCCCGAGACCTATAAAAGGAAGCAGCCGCAGCTGCCAGGGGAGGAGAAGGCAGTAGGAGTCCGAGTCGGAGAAGTCGAAGACAGAGTAGTCGGAAGCGACGGAGTCAAGCTAGTGCTGAACTGAGCTGTGCGCTACTGTCTGCAGTAGATTCTGGTTGTATGCTGCTGTGTGTGCTGCTGTATGCTACACGTCTCGGGTGAAGATAATCGTCTTCTGTGCTATATATAGTTGTCACTTTTGTGCTGTCCTGTGTGTCTTCGTGTAAATAAACGTTGTTGTTTTATTTTCTACTGCCGTCTGCTGATTGAGCTTTCTACACACCATATCACTTCCACTATCCCGGCAGAAATTTCGTAACAATATTTAATTTAGTGAGTTGTTCTTTATTTAAATAGTGATTTTGTACTTTGTTTATCCTTTTCTGTCAAAAAAATCTAATTTGTTTAAAAGTTACATTTTTTCTCCGTTCTCAGAAATGCCTAAAGGAATACCTTTGAACAATTTGCAAAAAGGGTAAATTTCCGCATATCAAAATGATGGTAAAGGTATCAGAGAGATTGCTCGATTGTTGCAGGTGAGCCCCAATACAGTTTCAAACTTTATCAGAAATCCTTATAAAAATGGTAATAAAAAGAAGACTGGTAGACCGAAGAAGTTAACACCACGTGATGAAAGAAAACCTGCTCGTGTGCTGAAGAAGAACAAAGGAAGTGTTTCAAAGGCAAGAAATCAAGCAGGATTTAATCATGTGACGAAACAAACAGTTTACAACTATATTAAAAGATCTAAAAAATTCATTTTCAAAAAACGGAAACATCATCCTAAGTGGAAACAAGCTCACATTGATAACCGTTCAGCGTGGGCTAAGGAGCACATGTCCTGGACTACAGAATGGACTTCTGTGATATTTTCCGATGAAAAGAAATTTAACTTAAACGGTCCAGACGGATATCAGCACTACTGGCATTGTCTGGGGACTGAAGGCGAATGCTATTCAACACGACAAATTGGAGAAGGGAGTTTAATGGTTTGGTTGGCTGTTGGATACGGAGGAAGGACAAGTCTGGTTTTCTTAAATGGTAGGCAAAAACATACAGACTACATTCAAGTGCTGAATTCCGAGCTTCTTCCTTATGCCTCCGACCTGGGGGGGGGAGAAGAGTGGAAGTTTCATCAAGACGGAGCTTCCATTCACACCGCTACTGGAGTCAAAAATTGGTTCCTAACAAATAATGTGGATGTTTTACCATGGCCAGCCAAAAGTCCTGATCTTAATATAATGGAAAACATCTGGGCAATGCTAGTTCGTCGAGTTTATACTGATGGAAGGCAATTTGATTCGCAAACTCAGCTTCGAGAAGCATTGAATGACTCGTGGGACAATTTTTGTCAAACTGAAATTCAAACTATATACAATTCACTTTCAAACAGAATATTTGAAGTTATAAAGGCCAATGGGAAGACCATTCCTTATTAAAGTCACTATTTTTTTCATTCATTATAATGTTGTCCTTCTACTTTCTTTACAAAGTTTCAAAAAAGAGAAACTATTTTTGTTGCCATTAATATTTTATGTTTGAGCATCATAATTCTGATGTTAAAATTGTATTTTTGAAATATTTGTTAAATGTTTCTAATAAAAATTTTTAGTAAAAATAAAATATTTTTCGGTTATTGTTACAAAATCAAGTGCCCTTCTACTTTTTTTACGCAGTTTACGTATTTTCACTATAAATTGAGTAAAAAATGCTGCATTCACGCCAAAAATCTATATTTTGTAACTATTGTTCACCAAAGTCATGCAAAAATCCGCTGACTTGCCCAATATTATGTGGAAGGGGGGAGGGGGTACAACATTTATTAGAGAGTAAGCGAGAAAGTTTTGTGGAGACTACTGCTGCTAGCTTTACAATATTTATCGTTCAATAACCGCATAAATGCTAGAGATGATGAATTCTCTGTAAAACGCAGCCAACCTTCATTTCCAGAAACGTTCCTGTCGTATGCATGCAGCTGATATTTCACTTGAGAACGTTGATCCATATGCATTAAAAGAACAGTTTGTTTTCTAGCACGCCTTGACGTAGTGAAAAGTTGCGGTTTCGAAATCTAGCACAATCGGTTTCAAGAGCTCAGACATTTCGCCATGAATATTTAAAAAAAAATGAATTGTGACCCGAGTTGAAACGGAGAGTTTGCCCGAAGGAGCTTTCAGTTTGCAAGGACGACAACAATAAAGAAAAAAAAAGCACCTGTTGCTTTATTTATTCAGTTAAAGAACGAGCGAGATTTAAAAGAACTGCATTTGAAATTCATCTTTCTTCAGAACAATAATCCTCCTTGAAGAAAATATGTAAAAAAAATTGAAATGGCAACCAGCCTTCAAGTAGCTATTTTTCAATAAACTGCTTTTGGCGATGAGCCCTTTCTTGTATGTCAACTAGACGCTGTCTCATTTTCACACTTGAATCGGCCCTAGTATTGGCCCTGGGAGCGTAAAATAAATGGAATCAAATCAAGAGATGTCATAGTTAGATGATAAATACGACTATGGCTGTCATCTAAAACATGTAAACGTTACACTGTACTGTATGCCACAGCGCATACGCATCTTATATTGCGTTTACATTTTCGGAGAAAAAAAAATGCGTTATTGTTCAACTTTTGGCTGTTGAAATTACTACTCTACTACCAACTAAAAGGCTTTTCAAATTTACATTTAATAGTCTCGAATTATTAAATGTATGGAAATGAAAATCCGAAGGAAATTTTTTAAGGCTTCAGTATAATATGCAATGTTTATGCTTGATGAATTTCCTATTATAGATTTGAGGATATTTATTCATAAATTATAACAATCCATCAGAATGGTTTCCTGAAATCTTTCTCGCACATTCTCTAATGATTATTATTAAATGTAATGATAAGAAATATAAGCGACTAATAATAAGAAATATAAGAGAGTAATCTTCAATGATTAATCTCTGAGATGCGGTTAATTCAAAAGTATCAGAAAACCGAATGTGTATTTTTACGCCTTTCTTCAAACGAGTAACCCAAAATCTCAGAACTCCAATTGTTATCACAAAACCACATATCAAATTTCAAGTACTTAAATCACTGCATTTTTGAGTTATCATGTTTGGATATTTGAGAAAGTACAGGCCAACAAATGGCCAACTTCCGGATGAATTTGGCTTCAAACTTAACTTTTTATAGTATGCATTCTCAATACTTTAGATGTTAAATATAATATTAAGTTTCTTTTACATAGCTTCCTTCTGTTTTGTAATTATCTAATGAACTTATATTCAGACAGCCGGGCAGACTTCAATTGAATGAAATTCATTCTAAATTTGACTAAAATCTTAAAATTTGGAATATAGACCATGTATTAAATTTCATCCGTCTCGTTCAAGCATTTTTGAGTTATCTAAGTCACAGACAGACAAACATGATTCTAAGAATGAGTTTGCCGGGTTCATTCTTAGAATGGAGACAGTAAAAGTCGAAATTTGTTAAAATCTCTACTTCGATCTTTTCGAAAATTGCAGAACTTTGTCTTTGTATAAGAGAAAGGAAAAATACGAAGAAAAAAATTCCAATTAAATAAATAAACTGATACTATATCTAATAATAAATATAATGAAAAAATATTATAAATAAATATAATTCGTCCGGTATATATAGATCTTCCCTGACTGTTAAATTATCAAAATTAAGTGCATTTTAAATTTTGCCTTGTTATTTTATAGTACTGAATAGCATGAATTTAATAGAACTACTCTAATAAAATTACTGTTCTTGTAAATTAATAAGCTTATCCCACTTCTGACACCAAATGTTACGAATTTTTTTACCCGGGGTTCGTTTGGATAGTGGAAGTTATATGGTGTGGAGAACGCTCAATCAGCAGGCAGAAGTAGAATAAAAACAACGACGTTTATTTACACGAAGACACACAGGACAGCACAAAAACGACAACTATATACAGCACAGAAGACGATTATCTTCACCCGAGACGTGTAGCATACAACAGCACACACAGCAGCATACAACCAGAATCTACTGCAGACAGTAGCGCACAGCTCAGTTTAGCATTAGCTTGACTCCGTCGCTTCCGACTACTCTGTCTTCGACTTCTCCGACTCGGACTACTTCTGACTGACTTCGCTGCTCTCGAACTCGGACTACTACTGACTGACTTCGCTGCTCTCGAACTCGGACTACTCTGTCTGGCAGCTGCAGCCCCTTTTATAGGTCTCAGGAGGCGGGGCTAGAAGCGTTTCAACCAATCAGGAACGTTCGAGGCGTATCTCGGTTCCTACTGGACGGATCGGGAAAATTCTCGAAGTTTTGGGTATTATCTATTTTAACGCCAAAGTCGCCAAATTCGTCGCCAAATCGCAGACAAGTTTGTCGCCGAGCTCTGGGACCTCCGACGCTCCACACGGACTCCGTCCATTCAGTTGACTGTAAAACTTTCTTTCTGTTGATGGAACAAACTATGCTGGGAAGCCGAATTGCAGATTTGTAACAATATATACTAAAAAATAAAAGTGGAGCTGAAACATTTTACAAAATGTTGAAGGAAAACGATCTTTTCTCAAAATCTTAATAACGGTAGAAGCACGTGATTAAATTGTTTCAAGGATAGGAATTGGCATCATTAAAAAGGTATTTTTCTTTATTTTTAATACATTGTAAAAATAAATTTTGTAAGATTATATTCCGGACACTACTCGAATTTTGATTAAGTTATATTTTAATTTACTTTTGAACGTTGAATGGTCGATAGTATTTCTCCCCTTCCCTTGAAGAGCATTTGTCCCGAATTTCCCACAAAATTGGATAAAAACTATAAATTTGTTTAAAAGGTATATAAAAAACATTCGTCTTTATATCAAAATGTAAATAAGATTTAGCAAATATATTAAAAATGATATCGATGCAATTTAGGTCATATTTAAACTCATAGCGCAGATGAATAATTCTAAATCAAACAGAAAACAATGTTAAGTAGACGAGCTCGAGTGCCTATTTATATGCAAAGAACAGATCAATGCCGTCTATAACGCTGAACGGGTTAAAAGCCGGCATAGGGTAGCATGTCTTCCCCTTGATCTGCGCATCCCGGGTTCGGGCATGGTTGTTCTTTACCCTGTGTTCTATTTGTGAAGTGTGTGAAAGAGCCCCCTTATAAAAAGGGGTTGTGTGAGTGTCATTTTCCTATGAGCTAAAGTCAGACTTCTGCCCTCGGGTGTTCAGGGGTCCTTATCCTCAGAAGCTGCATCCCTCAATTTCCGTTTTGACGTTAAACAGCTTAGACAGATTTTTTTTACATGTTTAAATTGTTTTATCGCTGCAGAAATAAACCTAAGCATGAATACAAATTAATTACGGAATCTAAACTTCGCATTTTATTTCTTTTTCTTTTTATATGTTGGACTGCTGCAAAGGTTAGTGGTTTGAGGTTGTAAATTTTATTGTTTTAAATTTAGGCTAATTTATAATATTCTCAATCCATTCAACATTATTGCTAATATTTTATTTCAGTATTTATTTATTTTTTTGTATTTGGCTTGACATTTTTTTTTTCTATTAGAGGATTAATATTTATTTCAATCTGAATTTTAAATTATTAGTTTTGATTTGAGTGTTCGTGACTATGGATAGAAAAGACCTCACTACAAGAAAACAAACCGTTTAATGTTATTATATGCGTCTAAAATATACTATAATTTTTTCTTTATTTCTTATTTTTTAAGCACGCTGTTAATGTACATTAAACTTCCGATTGCAACTGTCTTTAGTTAATCTGTGACAATCATATTTGAGATATTATTAATAAGTTAATATCTCATTTAGACAAGCACATCTTCTAGTAACTAATAAAGAAAAATCTCTCACTCTCTAAAAAGAAGCTCAGAATAAAAGCTCAAACCATATTAAAGAAATCACAATGCTAAGAATAAAAACTTATTTCAAATAAAAATACGTTCTTAACGTAATGGGCAAAAATTCAAGGAAAAAAGAATTTTGGAAATACATTTCTTTCAGTCCCGTTTTATGTGAATCATACGAATACGGATCAAATTCCTTAATCGATTCTTGAAATATTCGATCAATCCTGCCAGCCCGCATCAACTGTGTGTCGTACTTGAGCTGACATTTCTTCTATAATGGATGGAGTAGCCAAGTTAGGAATGCATTTTGTCAAAGGTACGGCCGTTATTTGCTGGAGGGATAAATTTTGTCTAGTGATTTTGACTATAGATATGTGTCTAATTTTTGACTAATTCCTCAAATGGTAGACTATCCATGATATGTGAATACGAGAGCTAAAATAGTTAGAAGTATGGTAAATGAAAGTGAATTTGTAGGCGAAATTTTGCTTAGTGGAAAATTTAATTTAACTGCACTAAAGCTGAGTATGCGCAAATTCGGTTGAAAAGTATAGAAAAAAAATTAATATTCGATCCCTCCGCTATATAGCTATGTACACAATATACAATATTTTAAGAGTATATGAGAGAGTCGGAAATTTTAGTTATAATAAAGTCCTGTTTAAAAGCCACACAAGGGCAGTTTTAAACGGATTTCTTACTTTTGAGCCTCCGGTCAGAAGACGAGGATGAAATTTGAAATGGCACCACTTCTGAAAAGCTTCAGCACCATTCTAAGGACTTCAGTGAATTGGGTTTTCGAACCTGAAGTTGAGACCTTACCTACAGATTACGCCGCTCAAAGGAAATCGAGGCGAGAAAATGATGAATAATGCATACAAAGTATTTTACAATTTAGTGCCATAATATTCAGAGAAAGAAAATCGAAAAGAGAATCGTCATCGACTTCATGTGTTATTCCATATCCATGCATCGAAGTATAACATTTTAAAATTTATCAGAAAATTAAACATTCATACACGTTATAATTCGACATGAAAATGACGAACAATAAATAAAAAGAGCTCGAATTTACTTTATTACATATACTAGAAAGTAATAATTGCGCTTCCTTTTATCAAAATATTTTAATATATTTTAATAAAACACAGTATATATCTTGTAAGATGAGTCTAAACATCGACAATATCAATGGAGATCGCTGGGAAATGGAAAGTTTCCCAGCAATATCGGCGTCACGTTTAACGTGTTCACGGTCCGTCATTCGCGCATCAGATTATATCGAAAAAATTATAAGAGAAAATTAAATTATTCATAGGTGCCATGATGCACAAAAATTGGGATACGAAAAAATGCAAATAATCCAAGGGTATTCATAATCTGAACTGCTCTATGAATTCTCAGAAGAACCAATAAAATAGCACTTTACTGTAACAAAAAGTACCATCTAATTAGAATCAGGAAAAAACTAAACGGCTAATCAGTGAATTACATTTTACATGTACAATTTGGTCCAAAGCATTTAGCTCCCCCCCCCCACATTAACAATTCGTGTTCTTGAGAAGCAAGAGTTGAAAAGATTAATAAGATAGAAAGCATCCCTTCAACATCAACAGAATATCGATTCTTTTCCCTTTCTTTCTTTCTTTCATTTTATTTTTTTGAGAAGAAAGCATCATGCGAATGAATGAAGCGGGAAAGCCGATAGTGTAAGGGCGGTGCCTGATTCCTGACCTATAAAAATCTTCCTGATTAATCGAATGCGAGGGCTTTTCATGGTTTAATAATCAAGTTCCCAATACTGCCAGTTCAGATCACGATCAGACCGTTTCTCGCTTCGATGATTCATTTGTTATTGTCCAACTCCCACATTTCACTCAAGTGACAATGACCTTTATCAAGGGCAAATCCGCACTGAATTAGTCGTCTTAAAGTGACATTAATTTTTAATCAACCCCAATAAAAAATCTATTTTTATTCCTAATAACCGAGAGAATGTGACCTTTGTTACATTATATATAAAGTTATTTCATTCGTTGACCATTACAAAGATAGTAAAAAAAAACAGTAACCCTGGAAAGGAAATGTCACTGCTGTGACAATTCAATCAAAATATGGAGTCAGTTTGACTCTGGTGTCAAAGTTTGTCCCTTTTTTGAAAGCATTTGCGCTTTTTATGGACATAAACTAAAAAAAATAGAACATTAGGAATCATTAATTAGAATGACCTACATAAATTTTATGCAGAAAAATAATAATTAGCAAACGACAGAGTGTGGAAAATATTCGCGAACCAATTGCCAAACCTGACTTTCCTGTTTGACTTCTCCTTTGTTTAAACCAATATTAACAACAACAAAAAATTTATTGTTAAGAAACTAGAGGACGAAGTTGTTTTACTTCCGAAAAGAGATAAAGATAATGTCATCCCAATTTCGCTATTTCCGTCTCAGATTTCATAAGGCAAATTTCATTGGCGAACAATAAATACAAAGTAAGGATCTTTGGCTTAAATAAGTATTTTTCATTGAATCAATCGAGTGATCATTGGTGATTTATCCCTGCATGCGGTTAATACACTTACCGGTATCAACAACCGGCGAATGCTCTGTATGGCATTGGCGAACAATAAATACTAAGTAAGGATCTTTGGCATAAATAAGCATTTTTCACTGGATCTATCGAGTGATCTTTGGCGATTAATTCCTGGCATACGGTTAATATACTTACCGGTATCAACAACAGGCTAATGTTCTGTATGGCATTGGCGAACAATAGATACTAAGTAAGGATCTTTGGTGTAAATAAGTATTTTTCATTGAATCAATCGAGTGATCATTGGTGATTTATCCCTGGCATGCGGTTAATATACTTACCGGTGTCAACAATAGGCTAATGCTCTGTATGGCATTGGCGAACAATTAATACAAAATAAGGATCTTTGGCATAAATAAGCATTTTTCACTGAATCAATCGAGTGATCTTTGGTGATTAATTCCTGGCATGCAGTTAATACACTTTTCGGTATCAACGCGGTGTATTATCTTTTAAAAACGTACCGACATGGATGTTTAATACATATTGTAGCATTGAAAAGATGCAGTCGACTCTCCATGGCCGAATGGTCATAGCACTGATGTCATAATAAAGAGATTGTATGTTCGAATCCCGCTAGAGATAATGCGATTCACAGTTTGTGTAAATACTTAATTCTTTGATTTTATATTTCCCTTTATTTCAGGTTCCAGCAGATTCTGGACATTTCCTTAGTTTACCAGACAAGTGTTCTGGACTTTTCTTACTGTCTCCAGAAAAGTATTCTGGAACTTTCCCTGCTGGTATAAAAGCAGCAGATTTGTCAGTCACTGTGTTCTCAGTTCTTATTTGAGTTAATAAATTGGTTTAGCTCTACTTCTTGTGCATGTCATTGCGTTCCACACTAAAGTATCTACGTGACAATATATTAATACCGGTTAATACAAAGATACGTTGTCGGCGTCCTGGCCTAAAAGTAGCGCGTCTTTCCCGTGAACTGGGCGTTCTGAGTTCGAGCATGGTTGTTCTCTTCCTTGTGTTCTCACTGTGAGGTGCGTGAATGAGTCCCCCTGTAAAAAGGGGTTGTGCAAGCGAGTGTGTGCTATCTTCATTTGAGCTAGAAGTTCTGCCCTCGGATGCTCAGGGGTCATTACCCTCAGAAGTTACTGCGCAAAAAATTTGGCTTAAATAGCCACACGACAAAAAACAAAAATTTGTTAATGCACGTATTTTTAAATCTCAAAATCGAATTTGTATTTTGGACCCCCCCCCCTTTATTTCCGATAGATTAAAAACAAACTCTGACAAAGATCTACAATTGTAATCAGAATATCTCATATTAAATATTATATATTTAAGTTTCTGGCTTTACGTGCATGTGAAAGCACCGACCGAAAACGGGCAACCCTGACAGATCTGATCCAAAATTTGAAAAGAATCTATATTTAAAATGCATACCAAATTTAGAGACCTGTATACCTTTATAGACCTGTATACGTATATAGACTTGCAAACCAAATTTTATCAGTTTAGATCTTTGCGATTTATAATTACTGCATTCATTTATACTCAAACAGCATCTGAATGGATGCCCTTCTGAATTTGATAGAAATCTATAAAATGATTGCGAAGGCTGCATACCAAATTTCATCAATATAGCTTAAAGCGTTTTTGAATTATTTTCGGATTCAGAGAGGTTTAAAATGAGGAGATTCCACCATCTCGAGCTCGAAGTTTTTGATTATTACAATGCTTTCTCTTTGTCTTCTTCATATATGAGGAAGTAACAACTCGAAGAAGCGCTAAGATTTAAAAACTTTAAAAGATCAAAATTACTTTTCAAGCTCTAATTTCTAAGTAATTGCAGTAATCTGAGAAATTTTCAGTAGAAATGTTATGATATGGCTATAATTCGTTTGATCTTAATTATCTTTTTAAAAATAATATAATAGAAATAAGGAGAAAAATAATATAAAAGAATAAAAGAATTAAGGAGAAAAAAATTCAACTCCTTGATATTTCCATCCTTTCGAACAGGATGTCCTTTCTACTGATTCGCGAGAGAAGTCACACCCTACCTATAATATATCACTCACTGATACAATTTTAATCAGAATTGGTTATCATTTTCAAAAGATAACATGGGCAACAATCCTTGTGGTGTTGCATATTTTCCTGTAATTCAGTTTGACTTAGGATTTCTAAAACTACCTGTTGAATTGGAGAAGGCACATTGTATATATGAACGACGCCCAGCCATCAACTAGTTTAATGCCTGCGAACAGCATAGCTTGAAAATAAAGGAGGGAGTTGGTCTCCCATTTGTATGTAGCGGTGTGGTCCGAAAATGGAGAATGAAGTCATCATGACATCACATCATATTTTCAAACCAGAGTTTAAGTAACGTAAGACTATTTGGTTGTTATTCAAATGCAATTTGACTGACGATCAAGGGACCTTCATATAAGCATTATATGTCAACATAACGATCCATTTCCACTTTAAAATAGCTTTCTGCAACAAATACTTTTTTTGGTAGCATTGAATTAAAAAAATTATGTAGAGGCTAATCCGGATTTATCATATAAAGGAAATTGGAAAAAAAAGTAAGAATAAAACAATGCGATTCAAGAATCTGGAGAATTGTATTGTCACAATTTATAAAAGAAGTCTAAAGATAATACCAATAAATATATAATTGTGCCATTTAACCAGTTAACTGCGTTCGACGTGTATACCCATCATTCCAACTCTTCATTTTTTTGTGAAGTGTGTACTCGTTGACAGCACCAAAAAATTACTATTCGATGTAAAATCGCAAAATTTCATTCAGATGAAATACAAATGCTAATTAGTAACATATTTTCTTTATAATACCAGTAAACGCGCTATAAATTAAAAAAAAAGCAATCCGATTAAACTCTTTGATATATAAATAATTCCCCATACAATGTATTGCTCATTACTTTCCGGTATATATAGTATAGAAAAAGTATTGTAATCGTCTAAAGATTCGAACTCGAGATCTTCAAATTTCAGACCTCCCTGAGTTCGAAAAACACACTTTTTGGAAAATCTTCATCCGTCTGTCTGTGACAAAAAACGCTTTGAGCTAGACGAATGAAATTTTGCGTATGGTCTTCACACAAAATTTGTATATTTCATTCAAATTTTGAGCAAATGTTCGAAGAATCAAAATAATATTCATCATCGGTACATTCAATCTAAAGTACACTTTTATCGGTAATTCCTTTTTCACGATTTTAGAGTTTTATTTAAAAATTATATTAAGAATTGTAAATGCGTAATTACATTTAATTTGTAAAATATTAATTAATTAATCGAATTCTATCAATCTTGGTAACTTGTCGACATAGTATGATATAAGATCAACATGGTTTCTTGCTATGGTGGCTGAGAACAGATGTACGAATGGAATGATAGAAAAGCTGTGAATAGAATATAATTTGAAACGATGAAAAAGATTTGGTGGTTGGCAACAGCTTAGTGTGAGTAGACATACGATTGGAACGATAAAAAAAGCCCTGGTGGTTCAGAGCAGACACATGATTGATAAAGTAAAAAGAAAATCATTAGAAGCAAACATTTATGGATTTAATATAGTTTTAATGTTCTATTTTAAAGCAAAATGACGGCTATTTTGTGGCCGCCATCGTAATTTTGAACCACTGTCAGACAAAGATAACACCTGAGTTATTTCCCTTTCTCCAAAGTTCAGAGCATAACGTTTAATTGGGTGAACATCCGAGCTCGAGGAATTTAACATGCATCATAGAAGAGGCAACACTAGAAATACAGGTAAATTACAATGTATTTTTACCTACCTCGATAGAAAATACATGCCCGTTAATGAAGTGCGGAAATATGAAAAAGAGGGGACCTGTTATCTCGGGTGCCGCCCCTGCACATCTGACCAATCGCCCCAATATTAAAGTTAACATAGTTAACATAATTTAATCCAAACTCGATGGCGTTCCATTTCATGCGATCAAACGAAGAAGCAGATAATTATAGGAAAACAAATCGAACGTTACGAACGAAAAGAAGAAAGACTTTTTCGAAGATATTAGCAAAAATAGGGGAATATTCTCAGAATGGAGTCAACTTTCATATGACATCATAATCACATAACAAATATAACCGCACGAGCTATGTTGACATGAATTTATATTATTTAATGAGAAAGTAAATTCATTAACATCATAAAATATTGCAGAGTTTTTTTAGAGTAAACACAATGGCTTACCGTTTGCCAACGGATTCTAAAACCCCCCGCGCTTTTGCGCATTTATTAGGATGGGTTTAATTCGACAAAATAGGGGTGACAGGAAAGATGAAAGGAGCAGATGCTTACATTTAGCAATAAAGTTAATTCTGGAAATGCACATATGATACGTCTCGCCCCCTAGTGCGATACAATGGTCGAAAAGTGGTCGGCTCAGGATACTAAAACGAACAGTACTATTTGTGTTCTGACTGATAAATACGAAAGTGAAAAATAATAATCATATAAAGAGAATTCTCAAAAGCTACACCTAACAATCATCAGTTATTAAAAACACAGGCATGCGAACATCATGCTGTTTATATTGCCTTCTTATGGATCTAACTCAAGCCAACGTATTGACAGATAAATTTACCAACAAACTCGCAAAAAATTAAAATTAATCTAGTAAATAATCTAAACAAAATTAATTAAATGTATGATAAACCATGTAATCGCACTGTGTAATCAAATAATGCTAAAGAAAATGAATGATTTTAATGTAAACTGAAAACTGTAGTAAATCATTCAAAGTTTTAAAAAAAATTAAAAAAAAAATAATTTCTATTATTGAAACACGAAATATATTATAGGAAGAAATCGTCACCTCACAAACACCACCGCTTTATCTCATTTTACGAAATACCGTAACAGGAAAAAAAAAATTATAATCAATAATAAGATTCTAATAGGTTTATTTTCATTTTTTCCTATACGAAATCATCAAAAAATTCGAACACAAGATTTTGACGAACTTCCTCGTTTCAGATCACCCTGAGTCCAAAACACACACTTTTGGAATTCTGTCTGTCTGTTCACTCGCCTGTCTTACTAATTACACGATGTTTAATTCCAAAATTTGCAACGGCGCAAGTCATTTTATATTTATTGTTTATGCATGGAGTGAGCCATTTACTAAGCGAGGATAGTTGCCGGAAAGGAGTGCAAAGAAAAAAAAGTTAATATGATCATATAACGGTAAGTGAAGGTTAACTCCCACATATTCCGCAAAGAATTTCATTGTCTTCCATCTTTGAAAGAGACATTCCAAAAGTTCATGCAAATGTCTTTCAAAACGTAGAATTTCATAAAAATAATACGAGCACCCATATTATCCAAAAATGGAATCGTATTTCCTAAGAGAAAAATGAAATGACAAGTTTATATTATTTTATCACACCCCTATAAAATTTTTCAGATAAGTCTGTGATGGTCTATTTCTGTTTAAGGTATCTGTCTATTTTTTTAAAAAAAACAGTTCT
Source organism: Argiope aurantia (assembly GCA_026543865.1). NCBI lineage: Eukaryota > Metazoa > Arthropoda > Arachnida > Araneae > Araneidae > Argiope > Argiope aurantia. Next base: position 281,864 of record JAPMOR010085492.1, on the reverse strand, counting down.
GGGTGAAAATTCACATTTTTTTGTTTTATTTTAAAACTTATTTATATGGGTTTCCAAATTTGTGTGTGTGTGTGTGTGTTTTTAATTCTACGATAAATAGAAACCGAGATATGTGGTGTTTTATAAACCACTGTCGCTGAAAACAAAACCGGAAGTAGTTGAATGTTTTCCCAACATTTTATCAAATACACATCTGCCTGAATTATAATCTTATCTATCAGCAAGCTAAGCGTATTAGAATACGTTTTGAGTAGTTTTTACGCCGAAAGGATTGGCAATTACATCTGCTTTTGAACATTGTTTATGTTTACAACGCATTTTTAGTACAAGACAAATGAAAACTTTAAATGAATTTTTTGAAAAACTTGGATTTTGTAAAAAGTTTCATACGTAAAACATGATATCAATATATTACCTTGAAATTTTTCATATATGTTACCGTTAGTGTGCCAAAAGCAATGAACTAGGGATCTAACTTTGAACTAATAATTTGCGCTGCCTAATGTCATTTTCAACAACGAATTTTGTGAAATTTTTAATACAGAAATACTCTATTAGCTATAACCTTTTTGAAAGATACATATTTTTTAGATTTTAGTTCATGTCCTTCACTATAACTCTAAATAAGTTATGTATAAAAATAATTGGAATATGTGCAATAGAATTTTTTGTAGAGCGTTTTGCTTTTTGTTGCAATTTTCACTATTTTCTACCCAAATTGACACATTTTACAGAATCTCAATCGGCACAGAATTTCCTGATCAATATTTTTCATTATTTTCAATCACATTGATCCTGAAAATGATTTGAAATAGGTCATTAGAGAGATTTTTCAAAAGTTTTTCTCAATATATAGACAGATACCTTAAGAAGTTTTTTATCTTTTAAGTAGCAGATATCTCAAGCCGATCCATTACTTTAATTCGATTAGAGAAAACCGAATGAAAAATAATGCCTGATAGTGCTCTCTCTGGGATTTTTAAGAATATTCTTAAGAAAGTCTTAATATTCTTAATTCCCTAGGGTGTCAATGTCACTGATAAAAGAAACTGCGTCTCTCTCTGTGTTGGCATCCTACAAGAAGACTGTTTAACCTGGAGCTTCTAAATTTGGCACAAATATATTTTGGAAGATGAAGATGTGCACCTGGAAACGATCTTTTGAAATCTTAAATATTTAAAGAATTTAATAAGAACCAAGTGAGATTTTGGCATTTTTCTGCCAAACAGATCTCCCCATTTTCGCGAAATTCCAGAAATTACTATTACACAGAACTAATTTTTATAAATTTTAAAAACATTTTTTTTTCTAATAATACGAATTCAATTGTCATGCAAAACTGTAATGAATTTGGCATTTTTTTAAAATACATATTTTATATAAATTTTAACAATACATTTCAACAATACATTTTCATTATTCCATCAAATATTTAGTGCGGGGGTTTCCTTTATTGTGAAGATATAAAGAAGGAAGATTTTACTAATTATGTTTTGACATGAAATTTTACATGAGGAGTTAGAAAGAGCAATCCCATTAACGAAAAAGACAATATTCAAATTGAAATAGGTTACCTATATATTTATGTTTTTAATTACCCTTGATGCCATAGGATTCGACAAATGAGGAATTTTCTTGTATACAATAAGCAGAACAGGTTGTAAGTTATTACAATAACTATCCCAAATGAACGTCACAATTTGATGATTCAAGATATTTTGGTGAAAAAAATCATAAAAGCCACATTTTGCTTAAGGGATTTAAGGTAGGTGACTGACTACGTTTGGGATGAATATTTTTGCAAAATGAGTGAAAATAATTATATTTTTGGATATCTGCATAAAAAAACATTGAAAAAATACCTATGCAACCAAAATATACTGTTAAGCGGCAAAAGTTTTTTTAAAAATTTTTTTTAGTTAAAGTGGTAGAAAGCAAAAATTTTCTAATTTAGAGATTTATCAAATAATTTGCTTAAAGTTATGCGGATAACTTAAGAAATGTATTATCTAGTTTCTGAACTCAAAATATAAGCTGTATTTCTATCCATTCTTTAAATAGTGGGTTACGACTAATAAATAGAACGAAAGTTTTCATTTCTTTCACATTAAGAAGCACTGTAACAACTACAAAACATTTCTAAATGAATAAATTACTAATTCGATACAGATACATCTATAATCTGGGCACATATCAAATTTTGAGCCAAATCCGACAACATATTGACCATCTGTTCGTCTGTACTTCTAGAAATATATAAAAGCGGTGACTCAAAGACACAATGATTTGCATGCATCAAATTTGGAATGTTATTTTGTGACTACAAATGTTGTTTTGTGTAAATTTTTTGTTTCAGTCGGTTGGGGAAACCGCATCTAAAACACATTCGATTCTAGGATTCTATAAACCGCCTACCAGGGATTAATAGCCAAATAAATCGCCTAGGATGCCGAGAGATTCAGAAAAAATGCTAATTTCACACCAAAGATTAATATTTCGTAATTTTTGTACAATTATCCAAATGTGCTATCCAAAACGTTTTCTGACAAAAGGCCTTTTTTAGAGAGTATGCGAGAGAATTTTTGGGGTCACCCCCCAGGTGACCACTCCAGATGATTAAGTTTTGTTGCTAATCGAGTTTATTTGCACTAGGATATGCAGATCGACAAACTTTCTGTAAACTGATTTCGCTCTAAATTAGATAGATATCTAATTTGTCATATATACCAGAATACTAGCTCAAAACCATCTTGAGTTATCTTATGCTTAGATAGAAAAAAATAGAATTTTTCTCCCCGAACATTCTTGCATACTCTCTAATTATTAACTCTGTATTATTAACTGTGCTATTATCGGTGAATTGTAGTTACGAATTGAATCAGAAAACCAATTGTGTATTTTTCAAAATATCTGATTTTTCGATCAGTTAAAACAAAAATCTGAGCAGAACTAATACTGTTTGAAAAAAAACCTCACAAACCAAATTTATTTCATTTATATATGTCATTACGTTTTCGACTTATGGGCGATAACATGCTTATGAAATTACAGAACGACAGGCAGCCAATCCTTAGACAGATTTAGTCCCAAACTTGATATGTATCTACATTTTAAATCAAGCCAAAATCTACCAAATTATATCCATCTTTACATTTAAATTTATATCAAATTTTGTCTATCTGGCTCTCTTCGCTTTGTAGCTATCGTGTGAACAGTCGGACAGACAGACTACCTCTAAATGGATTTCGCTCACAACTTGTTAGAAGTCTACACATTTGAGGCAAAGACCCTATTCCAAAGTTCATTTATCTAGTTCGAACCATTTTTAAGTTTTCGTGTTCATAGACAAATATATTTTAAAAATATGTTTTTTTTTTTTTTTTTTTTTTTTTTGGACTTGAAGAGTTTGAAATGTAAAGATTCGCAAAAATTTCGAATTCAGATTTTTGAATGGTTACAATACCTCTGTCTTTGTATACTTCGTATATGACAGAAAATAAAAATAGCAAAATATTTTGCAACAAGAAAGAATTAAATTTTACTTCATTGGTTTTCATAACAGGAAGTTTGCATCACGTTACAAAAGTCTTATTAATTTTAGAATTGAAGCGTGGAAAGAAAACAATAATAATATTCTTAATTAACGGAATTGATTTCAAAGCTGCTTTATAGTCTGATTATTTAAGACAAATATGTATTATATTTATTTCATTAGGGTGGTTAATTGTACATGAAATCCAAATTTTTATAGTCCGATCATTCAAAATCTATGAAAGGAAAAAGATAATTTTTATAATATTATTGTTGTCAGAAACAGACTAAGAGTCACGTAATTTTGAAAATGCACAAGTTCCTTATCGCGTTAAACATCGGATGTTTTCTTTTTCTAGCAGGAAAGATTTCTCTTTTCTTTTACACAATAGCCAAAATTTGCATTCCTTTTCAGCAGTTTTCAATTCCACTGAATAGCAACATTTTCCTGCTTATTCATCACGTACTTGGCCTCATCGTGAGAAAGGTTAAACAGCATTTCCCTCGTACTCTTCAACATAGAAGAATGATAAGTGAACCAATAAAAAAAATATATATATTTCGCAATGGGGCATGGAATTTGCACCTATTTTCGCCAGACATGTTTGTTTTATACTATCTTCGGTCATCTTCGAAGAAAAAAGATCCGGGACAAATGAAATTATTTGCATTTTTTCCGTTGATAAAAAGATTCATTGTACAATTAATAGAAAGGCTTATTTTATATTGAATAATAAATCTCTTAAATTCTTATTTGTTTTAAAAGAATTTTTCTTCAGTGCATTAAAATAAGATTATCACGGCTTCATTTACTAATTTCTTGATAACACCTTTTTTCTTTAACTAAAAAAAACTGAGTATGATATTTCTTATTGTCATTTGGACACGCTTATATATTTCTGAATGTCATTTGGTTTTTTAGTTCATCCCCCCCCCCCTACGGCTTCTATGACATCATGAGTCGGTGTCCTGGCCTAGGGGTAGCGCGTCTTCCACGTGATCTGGGCGTTCCGGGTTCGAGTCTTGGTTCGGGCATGGTTGTTCTTTACCCTGCATTCTATCTGTGAGGTGTGTGAAAGAGCCTACCTTTAAAAAGGGTTGTGCGAGCGAATGTGTGAGTGTCATCTACATATGAACAAGAAGTCAGACTTCTGCCCTCGGGTGCTCAAGGTCCTTTACGCTCAGAAGTTAATGTACATATTTGGCTTAAATCGCTGACAGCTCGTCAGCGGGTTTGTAAAATGCCATAAGTAACAGCAACAACATAATAATAATATTAGTTATATGATTATCAAAATGTAAGGCTTAAAAAATTAAAATTGAATACATTTTCCTGAAGAATTTATAAAGAGAGCAAGTTACGTAAAATAATTAATTGAAAATTTTAGCAAAAATTGATCCTGGTGAACTTGCCGGTCGCCAAAGACGGCTGCTAGTATACTAATAAAAGTGTTATTCCTCCTCTTCCCTCTACCTAAAACTGTGGATCATGTACAAGGTCCGATATTTTTCTGAGTCCTGCACAAGAGTGCTTTAAGTATATAACAGATAAGGAAAGAGTTTAAATCACGACGGTGATTCAAAAAAACTAACATGCCGTGATTTGTTGAATGGCGACATATGAAAAGACTTTGAAATCTTCCCCATTAATGATTTTCACAAGAGACTGTTCACAAGGTTTTTCGAAAAACTCGGCGAGAATGACAACATCGTAATAAAAGATAGTGAAAATTACGATCCCAAGAACGTCAGGAGACCTCGCCGACTTATCTGAGATAAGATCTTTATTTACAGTTTTGCCACACTGACTTGACTCTGGATTGGCTTCTGTCTATTTATTATTTTATGAAAATCCATTCTGCCTTTTCTTTTAAATTTATCTACTTTTCTAGTCAAATTTAATAATTAATAAGCACATTTTAATTTAATAAGCTTAATTTAGCTGAGTAATATTATTTTCTCTATTCTCTATTCAGTTATGATGTCCAGAGGTTAAGAACCTTGAGTTCAAGCACTCTTCTCAATCTTCCTTAAATCGAAATAAAGATCTTATTTAACCTTCCCTACCTCTTATAAAATATGTGGGCCAAGAGCAATTTTTTTTTAATGTGCTAAGAAGTTCCAAGTGCTTAGATCTTTTTCAGAGAATTATGTGCACGTAATATATAAGATTCTTTCATCGCTTTTTTTCCAGTCGAAACTAAAATTTGCCACGTAATTACAACCATATCAACAAGATAACACATCAACTTTCATTTATTTAAATCGTTGCATTTTTGAGTTATCACGTTAATATACATGCGAATATAGGACTGAAAGACAGTCAATTCATTGATGGTGTTATTCCAAATTTGATTAGGGTTAACACTTTTAGACGATAAATCGATAAATTAGATGCTATCCATTCAGCTCTCTACACTTTGTAGTCAGTGTTCACTTATTCTAAAACAGAAAGACAGATTTTCTTAGTATGGATTAATTTTTAAATGATGAATGTAATAGAATTAATTTTAATATATGGATTAATTTAATCAATCGATTTAATTAATATAATGGACTAACAAGTTTAAATTAATGCAAAGTTTGAGAGATATTTACAAATTTTCTGTCAAAACAACATATTAAAATTTGTCTGTAAAGCTCGAAATGTTAATTATCTGATTCACAGACAGCCTTAAATCCAAAAATGTATTTTTGGATTTGAAGAAATCTGAAACGTGGAGATTTGTAAACATCTTGTGTTTACAATGCCTTCTCTTTCATAAAAAGCACTTTGCTGAAAAGAAAGCAAAAACGGCACAAATCATTTAGGATTTAACACAGGAAGAAGATTCAGGATGTAGATTCATTGAAAACGAAATAGAACGAGTTGAGGGAAATCCATTTAAGTTGGGTTTTTCATGATTTGTACATGCTGATATTTACCATAGAAACAGGATTCAGGATATGCAAAATTCTTTTGAAAATGAAATTGCATGAGATGAAGGTAACACAAGATAGGATTTTCATATATTCCACGCGAACACTCAAAGCGCTTATATTAATCTTAAACACATATATCACAAAGATATATACATGCATTTTTACTATCTGATGCACAAAGTACGGGAAAAAAGTGTGGTCTCGCAAAAATTTCTCGTATTTAATCTTATAAACTTGTTAACCCAAAGAAAGCCTTGCATGGCTTTGGTGTTCAATAATTACGAAATCTTAACTTTGGCGTAAATTTAGCATTTCTAGAATCTATCGTGTCATCCTTAGCTAGGTATTTGACAATTAATGCCTGACATGCGGTTAATAGTATCCTAAAATCATATTTGTGCTTTGCATACACTTTTTCCAATAGATTGATACAAAAATTTGTCGCAAAACTACACTTGTAGTCAAAAAATCACATACTAAATTTGATATATTTAAGTCAGTGCGTTTTTGAGTTATATCATTTACATGTCTATAAAACTATAGATCAACAAACGTTCAATCCCTTGTTGGATTTTCCTCAAAATTTCGTCGGTGTCTAGACTATCGATGTTTAATCAGCGTACCCAATTTTATCTATCTAGTTCTCTTCGCTTTGCAGTTATCCTATTAAATTATATTCGAGCAGCTGAACAGACAACTTTCCTCTCACTGGAATTTGCACAAAATTTGATAAAAATCTATAAATTTAGTACAAAGACTGTATATTAAATTTCATCTGTCTACCTCAAATCGTTTTTGAATTATCTTCCTCTCAGACAGACGGATAATTTCCAAAAATTTGTTTTTCGAACTCAAGGAGGTCTAGAAAGCGCAGTTTCGTCAAAATCTCGAGTTCGAATTTTTCGATGATTACTATATTCTAAATATACTATGTATAAGAGGAAGTAAAAAGTGCAATTGATAAAATATACTTTCTCCCTATTATGTATAAGAGAAAATAAAAAGGGTAATTATTAAAAAATTCTATCTCAATATTTTAATGGAAAACTTCCAAGCCTCGGATTCTTTAGATTCCCCAAAACATGTTTTTTTAAATTATGCCTATCTCTCAAACTCCCGATTTGTGTTTTAATCCTTATTATCTTCTATAAAACGTTGACTAGAACACATTATAAAACATCTAACTATTAAAACCATCCATTGAAAAACATCAATCTTCTGACAAAACTAAAAATTGGGAGAGGCTAAGTTTAAATGCGATTTTCTGCTATTTATTATAAGTTAATTATAAGGAAACTCAGAGTATGAATCAAAGCTGGAAATTCCACCCATTTTCGATGAGTCACTTGAAATTCGATTTCCTTCTACTGTCCATTTTCTCTTTTCGTTAATTATTGCTGGAATTCCCTTTAAAAGTCTGTTGGTATTTTTAAATATTAGTATTCATTTATTTGGTAAGTATTTACTCTTGCATTCACCACTTCGATGATTCATAAATTTTCATATTCATTAATTCGATTCTTCAGCTTTTTTTATACAATAAAGAGGAAAATGAATTTTATTTTCTATTTTTAAATAATTGGGAAGGAAGGCAACTGAAATCTGCTATTGCAAATTTCAAGTTATCATGTGAGAACATAATTATTTTTTAAGTCTTTGCACCGGACTAAAACAATCACGTGATTATAACATTATAACATTACGCATGCGTCGATATTTAAAAAAAAAGATGTTTTTTTTTTTTTTTTTTTTTTTTTTTTGAAATCGCGCTCGCTCCAAAACTTTTTCTCTCGAAGCCAGATCCCCCCCCCCCCCCGAAAATCCGGTTTAAACTAGTTTGGAATGATCATGTGACTATTGTATTGCGCAGTCGTTAATTTTTAAAAAGCGATGTATTTTTTTTCTTTTTTTCTTCTCACATCTAAAAATCTTTCGAGCTGCATAACTTTTGCGCTCCTTCGGACGATATCTTCTTAGGACCCTACCCTTTATTGGCCAGACAGGAGAATTGGGTACATGTAATTTTTGTAAGATGTAATTTTTTGTTCGCGATAAATCGCCAAATGCGACAACCTTCTTTATTATTTTCTAATAACCCCATGAGCGAAAAATTGCATCTGACGTATTGATCAAATACGCCAATAAATAATCTAACATGGCGAACAATTTATATGATGAAAAGTCAAAATCTCAACATTATTCTGGTTCTCGTCTCGATTACATTTATAAATGATTGTTAAGTTCCTCGAGTTTGAAGATTGGAAAGAGAAAATGCCATCATGAGAAAAGTTAATTTTGTGATTTGGATGAATCTTCATGTTTCAGACTTTTTCGTTTCCGAAAAACACAATTTTTGAAAATATGATTGCCTGTCTGAGAACATATCTCAAAAACGCTTTTAGCTAGACAGATGAAAGTTGATATATTGTCTTTATACCAATTTTATAAATTTCAATCGAATTTTGTGTAAAATACATTCAGAGGAAGTCTGTCCACAGAAATATAAGTTAAAACGATAAATACAAAGAGAAAAGAGCTAAATGGATTATAACTGTCAAAGATGACCCTCAAATAGTACTGCGCATTCTCATGCGTGCAAATGTAATGGCTAAAAAATACAACTAGTTAAATAAATGTTATTTGGTATGTGATTTAATTCTGTGATAAATTTTGGTTTCAATCGGATTGAAAAAAGGCTTATAAAATTTATATTCGGTTTTTTTCACATTTTAAAAAGTTATATTATATAGTATATTATTACATTAGTACTAGCCGTTCTTGGCGACCAGTTTATTCATCATTGATTTTTTCTAGATTGTTAAATGATTAATCCGAAATGCATTTTTTAAAAATAAAATTCACCTTGAGATTTTATACTACTGAAAAAGATGAAATCAATTGACTAAATTTACTTTCAAATTAAAAAAAAGTATATATTGAAAAATAAAATTGATTTAGTTTAGTTTAGTTATATTAACGTCCTGTTTTAAAGCAACATAAGGGCTATTTTGGGACGGCCCTCGGAATTTTGAACTGCGGTCAGAACACGAGGACAATACCTGAGCTGGCACCCACTCTCCAAACTTCCACACCACACTAGCGGGAAATAAAAGTAAATGATGAGTTGAAATCGATGAGTTGATCAGTTGAAATTACATCATTTTACCCAATAGAATTCAAAATATTATTAAAATTAAGGGGGAAAATGAATGGAAATGAAACTGATATCATTAAAAAGGCAATTTTTTGAGTCTTAAGATAATAAAAAGACAATTTTTGTAAAATAATTTTTTTGGAAGCTATGGTCATATGTTTCCACAGTTAGTATCATGAAATAGGTGAAAACTACCGTGAAATGAAACTTTTATGCCAACACAAGTATGGTATTTCTGAGGGGGAAAAAAATTAAATATATGAATTTATTCACATTTTTCGGAGAATTGAGTTTGGCAGCCTCGCAATGAAATTTACTCTTGAGACTTACATAAATGTGCTGAATTACGAATATCATATCAAAACTCTGATCACGTAATACCCTTTATTTCGAGATCAGAATTCTAACACAATGTGTTACAGACAGTAAAAGTGCATGAAAGTAAAAAGAGACGCAACGATCGATTTGCAGAAAATTTTGCAAACGCATTGTCCTGCTGATTCACCATTTTAATTCTGTTTCTGTTCCACAGAATTCGTTTGAGTATCGTAGATACGAAGCAAATGCATTAGTCTCGATAAATTGTGGAAAAACCAGCGCCAAACTTTATCCCACATTTCTTAATAAAAGCGTTATCTCTCTCCCCACCTCCCTTAGTATTAAAATTTTGAATAAAGAGCAAAGCTTTTAATGCCGTGGGGGCTCAAATGTGAATTTTCTGAGTCTGGCAAAAAAGCTTATTGTGCTTTATATTAAAGGGTGTCCCAAAATGAACGTAAGATTTGAATTTGCACCATTCGTGCAGTAAAATGTTGGAGACACTATTAAGCAAAAGGACAGCAGATAGTTTAGGTTTAGTGAAAAAAGGAGCGTTACACAATTTAACAACGTGTTTCCATTGTTGAATAATACTTCAAAAGTAATAAAAGTCTGGCGACCACAATTTGAAAATTTGAGAATTGACCCTCTATATCGCGTGATTTAACACCATTGGATTTCTTTTTATGGGGTTATTTGAAATCAAAGGTCTATGCCATTAAGCCTTGTGCATTGAAGGAAGAAATTCAACGCTACATCATCGAAATTCAGCCACGTTTATACAAAATGGTCATGGAAAGTTTCGACAAAAGTGCCAGCAAAGCAATGGCAATAGCACATAAGCCATTTGCCCTATGTGCTATTCCATACACAACCCTATCCTGTGCACTTTCAACCTCAATAAAAATATAGCAATGTAAAGGTTAAAGAAAACGGCGTTTTTTTAATTTAATTCAAATCTTGCGTTATCTCGTTGCTCTATCATGTAACTCTCCATTTTTACTAACTCTAAACTATAAGCTTCAAAATTTTTTTAAATAGGATTGTCAATATTTTACTGCTCGAATAGTGGCAAATTCAAATCTTGCGTTCATTTTTGGACACTCTTTAGTATGAAGAAAACAGGTCATGCACTTTGGATGCCTTTTTATTTCCTCATATATAAAGTATAGAAGTAGCTATGATAAAAGAATTCGAACTCGAGATTTTGACGAATCTCTACTTTTCAAACCTGCTTGTAACCGAAAAACACATTTTATTTTTTATTTTTTTGCCATTATGTCTTTCTGTCGGTGAAAAGGATAACTTAAAAACGCTTTGAGTCAGATGAATAAAATTTAATAGATGGATTTATGACTAAGTATGTAGATTTCTAAAGAAATTCAATCACAAGAAGTCTGTCTGAGTAGCCGTTTGAATACAAGGGAATTCGATAACTATAAAATGGAAAGAGCTAGAGAGATAAAATTTGGTACACAGATTTGGCATCTAAAATGTGGATTCTTGTAAAATTTTGAACCAAATCTGTTAAAGGGTTGACCGTCTGTTGGTGTATACTTTTTCGCGAATGTTAATGCCATAATTCATAAATGCAATGAAATTCGGTGACAATGGCAATGAAATTCGGTATGTTATCTTGCGTTTTTAATTATAATTCCATGTTAAATTTTGGTATCAATCGATTTGCAAAAAGGCATCCGAAATAAATGTTCTCATGATAGATTCAGTAAAAATGCTTCATTCACGCCAAAGAGCTATATTTCGTAACTATTGTTCATTAATGCCATACTACGCATTCGCAACCTTATACATGTCCCACAATTTCATGTGGGCGGGAGAGGGGAATAAAGATTTTATTGCAGAGTGTCCGGGAAGGTTTCATGGAGACCACTTCAGTTTCAATTTCAACAGATTGAAATAAAAATTTGACTGAAATCTACAATTTCAGTAACGAAATCACACATCAAATTTCAACTCGCTTATTTTTAACCCGTTGACTTGTATACGAATGTACAAACCGATAGACAGTGAACCTGTTGATGGATCGGGTTTGAAAATAACATGTACCTATGTATTAGATGCTAAAAATATGTAGCAAATTTTAACCACTCATTCTTCTTAAGTTTTATAGTTTTAGTATTCCTTTATACTCAAGACAGCCAGACATAAGCTTCCTGAGAATGGATGTAATTCACAATCTGATAGAAATCTTCAAATTTTTTATAAAGAACACATACGAAATTTCATTCATATAGCTCAAAGCGTTTTTTAATTGTCATGTGCACATATAGACAAATGTAATTACAAAAATGTGTTCTGGGAATTCGGTTTGATTTGGGAAGTGAATTATGTGTTTAATAGTGTGTTTGATTCGGGTAGGTATGGAATGGGGAGATTCGTCGAAATTTCGAGTGCGAATTGGAACGATTACAGTATTTTCTCTATGTATACCTCATATACGAGCAAACAAAAACTGCAAAATAACGATAATTAAAAAAAAAGACTGTAACCTAAATCGAATGGAACTTATATAGAATTAATAGCAAATTATGAACCTTCCTTCTAACAAAATGGTAATCAATTTGCTTCAAAAATTATTTCAAGCATGAAACTGACGAAGTGGACGCATCAATTCGATATCAGTGAGGCAGTTTCGATGCAGAATACGATTAATATATCGATTATGCTATCTATGAAATCAATAAAAGACAAGAACCTTTGCTCTTCTAAGCGTATCAAGATCTGAAAAAACCAAGTGAGAGAGGGGAGGGAATCTTTCTTAAGCATCCCCAAAATGCTCGATTCGATTTAGGACCCGATAAAAAGTTAGCAACCATTTGTACGGAATGGCACTCTTCTGAAGATAATCAACGATGGGAATTTACTGTTGTTTTGTAAAAGGCTTCACTGCAACATTGTTTTTGAGAAATAAGTATCAAGGAAACCCATTTTATAGATTTAAATAGTAATGTGGAAGCAACAGGATGTATCTATTTAAGAGTAAAGATATATGTATCTATTTAAAAAAACGTATGTGTATCTATTTAAAAAACGTATGTGTATCTATTTAAAAAAACTTATGTGTATCTATTTAAAAAAACGTATGTGTATCTATTTAAAAAAACGTATGTGTATCTATTTAAGAGCAAACAGGTAGTGATTCTTCTATTTTGAAGGTCTTTAGCCCTGTTGGGACGACGCGTGACTTGGCAAATCCTGAGTTAACAGCTTCTTGTCAACATACTGCCTGACGATCTCCCTCGATTTCAATCATTGCGTTATTCAGTACTTTTTTTTCCCTTAGAAATTATCCCTACTTATAATAAAAGTGAGTAAATAACTTTTTATTTTCTCGCATACGAAGAAGTGAGAAAGTATTTGAATCGTCTAAAGTTCCGAACTCGAGATTTTGACTAATCTTCCTGTTTTAGAATTCCCTGAATTCGAAAAACACATGTTTGGAAAATGTCCGTCTATCTGTCGGTGACAACGATAACTCGCAACCGTTTTGATCCAGATAGATGAAATTTGGTATACGGTCTTTACGTCAAATTTGTAGATTTCTTTCAAATTTTGATAGAAATCCATTTGGGAAAAATTGTTTGCCCGGCTATTCAAATATAAATTAACATGATAACTACAAAACGAAGAGAGCTAGATAGATAAGATTTGGTGCAAAGATTTAACACTTAATGTAATGTAGACACTTATCAAATTGTGAGCGAAATCCAAATCAGGATGAACTGTTTGTCGATCTGTAATTTCAGAAACATGTAAACGCTATAGTATAGAAACGCAATAACTTAAATATATTAAATTTAGTATAGTACAAAAACGCAATAACTTAAATATATTAAATTTGGTATAGTACAAAAACGCAATAACTTAAATATATTAAATTTGGTATGTGATTTTGTGACTTTAACTGTACTTTTGTGTCAAATCTTTGTTTTGATCGGTTGAGAAAAGCTTTCTAAAACGAGTTTTGGGTACTGTTAATGCATGCCAGGGATAAATCGCCATACAACTCGCCAAGATCAAACGAGAGATTCAATCAAAATATTAAATTCATGTCAAAGATCAACATTTCCTAACTATTGTACACCAATGCAATGCAAGGCTTTCTTTGCCCTATTCAAGATTTATAATTTTTTGAGGGGTTCAAGGATAATACCTTTATTAGAGAATATGAGAGAAAGTTTTTGAGAGTTCATTCCCGCTGATTACTCTCTTATATGCAAAATTAAAAAAAGCGTAAAAAATTCGATTTCAATTTTTGACGAATTTATGCTACATATTTCCCTCCATTCCAATAGGAAAAAATGGAATTATACGTTTCAATCAGTTTAAATATAACTCGAAAACAGAAGAATCTGGATGTTTGATATAGTTTTTTTAAATTTCATAACTGTGGTTTTGCATATAAAATCTGCCAAAAGGTAGCAAGCATTTAAGCAAGCAAAGGTAGTACAGGCAGTTACATCATTAGGACGACATCAAATTCCAGACCAAAATCCATCAGCTGTCTGTTCATTTATCTGTTTCAATTTCTATGAAAGTGATAATTCATTAATGCATAAGTAGAACTGATTTGATTTGTTTGAAATTCGTTGACACTCAATCATTTTGATGACAAAACTGATATATTGTTATGACCAGAGATGAATGTTAGAAAGTTGAATTTTAATGCATAATCTGTCAGGATTAAATTTGAGAGCTAATTCCTCAACATGTCAGTGCGTATGTAAATATAGAAAATCAAAAAATATATAAAAAGCTATATAAATAAAATTTTGTAAGTGACTTAAATTTCACAATCATATAAAATGATTTGATAATTAAATTTTACCTAATCGTTTAACAGGAAGAGAACCAAAATGCATATTGATTTCTTTGAACTGTATTTTAAGAAGTTAAATTAAACGGTATTGTATAGGAATACGAAAAAGTATTGAGAAAACACATTTTCTGTTATTTAAGGTAAATACATTGTTTTATTAATAGGATATTAAGCATTTATTTCACTTGATTTGTTTCATGTTTACAAACATAGAATTTTGTAATTGTCTAATTACTTCCTAATACATCATATTTTTGAAATTTTGTACAGTTATAGGTTCTCTATAATAATGCCTAGTTTTAATATTAACAGAAGTTAAGTATCAATTAGGAATTAATTAAATTGACACCTTGCGGTGAGCTTGAGAAAAAAATATAAAGATGAAAAAAAGGAAAATATTTTGCAACATAAAATAATTTCTACTTTTTACATTCTTCCTACAACTTTATTATGTCTATAAATTACAGATATTTAAAAATTGCTTTTTAGAAGTATTTATTTTTGGGAGTTTTCTATAATTCCTAATCTTTAAATAAAAATCTGTTGTTGATGTTTCTTATGGCACTTGCCATAAATTTGCTGTTATGAAGACAGCGATTTGAGCCGACAGGAGAGTATCTCTTGTTTCAGCAGAGACAATTAGGGCCAAGAGTACGACATTTCCATTCACGCAGCACTCATTCGCTCACGCAACCCCTTTTCACAGGAGGGCACATTCACACATCTCACAGATAGAACAACCATGCCCGAACCAGTACTAGAACCCTGGACGCCCAGATCACAGGGAAGACGCGCTACCCCTATGCCAGGACACCGGTAAATACAAATCTTTATTCATCAATTCAGACTTAAGAGTCATGTTAAACAATATGTCATGGCAATAAATAAATAAAAAATAAATAAAATAAAATATATATATATAATATAAAGAGAGAAAGGAAAAATCTTCTGCACTATATAAAAATTTAAAATTTTTCAGTATTTATATCGATGAGAAATAATGGCAATATAAAATTTCCAATATTAACAAAGAAAATTCAACAAATAAAAATCTTTAACAGATAATAAGCTGCAGATTCTTTATAAAAAGTTTTCAACTTAACGACCATGTTATTGAAGCCCAAAAGGAAATTCAACACCAATTGTTGTAAATGGAATTGAAAATGAACAGGAATTCTTTAGATATATCTCTAAATTAGTGTTTCTAACTAAGAAATGAAACACACACACGCGCGCGCGCGCACGCACTCAAACACGCATAGCCGGAGTGGTCTGCTCCAAACTTTCTCGCATACTCTCTAATTAACGACTCATGCTAGAGTACGCTTTACATGGTACTGGCATACAATAATTACGAAATATTTACTTTTTTCGTGAATTTAGCATTTTATATGAATCTATTCTGCCATCCTCGGCGAGTTATTTGGCGATTAATCCCTGGCATGCGTTAATAGTATTCAAACATCGAATTTGTGCTTTAAACACGTTTCTCACAATCTATTGAAGCAAAAATTTGATACAAAACTGCAATTGTAGTCACAAATTCCCATAATAAATTTGGTACATTTAAGTCATTCCGTTTCTGAATTATCGCATTTTTTTATTTCTAAAAGTACAGATCGACAGACTATCAACCTTTTGCTGAATTTTGTTTTGTTGGATCGTTTTGTAATTATCGTGTTAACAGCCAGATTGACGGATTTCCTCTAAGATTTTACTCAGAATTTGGAAGAAATCTGAAAATTCGATTTAAAGAGCGTATATCAAATTTCAACCGTCTAGCTGAAATCGTTTTTAAGTTATCTCTGTCACGACAGACAGATGGACATTTTCCAAAAATGTGCTTTTATAAATCACAAAGGTCTAAAATGTGGAGATTCGTCAAAATCCCGAATTGGGATTTTTTACGATTACTATACTTTCTCTATACTATGTATACGAGAGAGTAAAAACCAATATGAATTTTCCGAACTAGTAGCATGACCTAGGGTATCACATTTTTCAATGACGATAATTATACTTTAAATGCGCATTCGCGGCGGATCAACAACTTGTTTTTCAGCAAAAAATCGATTAATCGATAACAAAAACAAGGAGTATGTATTATTTGTGGTGTTTCACTAAGATTAGAATCATTTACCGGAAAACTAAACCGAAAGCTCGGGTGACATGCAACGTACGCGCATCTCGTTAAATTTCAATTAGCATTCATTCTTTGGATGCAGAACTGTTCCTCCATTTTAGCATGGTGGAATGCTACCGCGTGTCAACTTAACACGTGGAGCGTCTTCAATCTAAAAACGTGCAGAGCAGCAAAAGATATTTTTAGCCAGGGGGGAGTATTTTCTTCTCACCTTTCTCGTAATTACACAATATGGAGTGTTTTGTTTTTCAGTATCGTAGTATTGAGATGTGAGTCGAATATGCATTTTGATCTTTTCCCACAGACCAACGAGATCCAGGGTTTAACTAAAACCGACAATCTTGGCTCAAAAATTATGTATTATAACTCGTCCATTTAGCTTGCTCTGGATGATTTATCTTTTTATTTTCTCGTATACAATGAAAGCAGTGGGAGTGGTCTCCCGAAAACTTTCTCGCATACTCTCAAATAAACTCATGCCAGAAAACACCTTGACGTGCTATAGTTCCGAAATATTAACCTTTACTGAATCTATCGTGTGATCTTTGGCGATTGATCTCTGTCATGCGATCAAAAGTACCTAACAATCGAGGGCCGGGGTGACTTGGTGGTAAGTCTCGGCTGGTGAACTGTAGGGTTTCAGGTTCGAGACCCAATTCTACTGAAGAACCGTCGTGTTAGGGGGGTCCGTTGAGCGTTAAATCCGTCAGAGTTAAACGTCCCCCCGGTGGTGCGCTGGAGACAAGGGGGTACCAGCGCAGATGTCGTTCTCGTCATCTGACTGCGGTTCAAAATTACGAGGTCCGTCCCAAAATAGCACTAGTATTGCTTTACAACAGGACGTTAATATAATTAAACCTAAAAATCGAATTTGCGTTCCAGATGCCTTCTTGCCAGCCAAGTGACAAAATAATAATAAAAAAAAAAGTGACGAAAAGCTACACTTAAATTCGCAAGATCGTGTACTAAATTTAATATATTTAAGTCACTGCATTTTAAGTTATTGGATTTACATGTTTCTGAAAACACACACCGACGAATGGTCACTCCTCTGTTGGATTTTCCTCAAAATTGGGTAGGCATCCATGGAAATCTGTGCACCAAATTTCATCTATCTACCTCTCTTCGTTTTGTAGCTACCATGCTGACTCGAACAGCGGACAGAAAGACTTCCTCTAAGCAGATTTTACTTAAAATTTGACAGAAATCTACAAATTTGTATTTAAGTCTGTATACCAAATTTCATCCATCTAGCTCAAAGCGTTTTTGAATTATCTTTGTCACGAACAGACAGATGAATATTTTCCAGAAATGTGTTTTTCGAATTCAGGGATGTCTAAAACGCGGAGATTCGTCAAAATTTAGAGTTCGCATTTTTTGACGATTGCAATATTTTTTTCTATACTTCGTATGCGAGAAAGTAAAAACATTGCAATCGTCAAAAAAATTCGATCACGAAATTTCAAAGAAATTTGACGCTTCAAGACTCTCTGAGTCAGAAATCACATTTCTGGATTATGTCTGTCTATAAGTACGATAATTCAAATCCGTTTTGAGTAAGACGGATGAAATTTGGTATACAAGCTTCAAAACTTGAAAATTTCGATTAAACTTTGAATGAAATCCATTGATCAGAATTTTAACTGCATGTCCGAATATAAGTTAACATAATAACTACAAAATGAAGAGAGCTAAATAGATAATTTTTGTAACAATTTTGGAATCAAATTTGGCAAGCGGTTGACATTTGTCGGTCTGTACTTTTATAAGCATGCAAACGCGATAGCTCAAAAACTCAAAGATTTAAAAGAATTTCATTTGGTATGTGATTCTGTGATTATGATTCTGTTCAATTTGGTTTCAATCGACAAGGACGAAAGACATTCAAAATACATATTCGGTTCTCTGGAACTTATGTATTAACTGCATCTAAGAGATTAATTGCCCAAACCAATTCGTCAAAAATCGCAAGCTCTTAAGCTCTTTCGTAATTATTGTTCGCTAATGGCATTGAGATACTAAAACATAAGTACATTTATTACATAACTAGCCGCCTTTGGCGACCAGCCGGTTCGCCAATATTACCGCTCGCTACAATTTTCAATTAAATATTTTAAGTAACTGATCTCTTAATAGATTCTCAAACAAAACATTTTTAATCTTCAAATTTTGATAGTCATAACAAACTTATACTGTTGTTTAGATAGTTTCGTTCAATTTACTATATATATTTTGCTAATTTGTTGTCATTTCCGGCAAAACTACAACTTTAATTTAAAATGTAAATGATGAAATTGCAATTAATATTAAGATATTTTTTAATAAAACCAAGCGTTTTATTTTATTTATCATCTTTATTTTTATTTAATAATTATTATTATTTTTGAATGTGAGTATTGCAAACAGAATCGCTCGGTACTTAAGTTTTATGTTAACTGCAAAATATTTTTCATCATTTATGTAATATCTCAAACAATAATTCAAGAAAAATTTCTGAGATTCAGCATAAAATTCAGTTTTTAGTTTTGCTTTCAAAAGGATTGAAATGAAATCAATAATAATATTTTGTTCCGGCCTATAAATATATTTCAAAAATTATGAAGTCTAAATTTAATGCAGTAAGGTATCATATTCTGAGAAATATTCTGGCCACACCAAATTTTAAATAAATGAATGAATGTTTCTATTTTCCACGATCAACTAAGACTGATTTATGAATATTAAAAATTTAGAAAAACTCAACATTTTCGTAATCTTAGGCCAATTAATCTTGAGAAATCTGCGCGCTGATTGGCGTATATTCTTTGAAGCGATCGATGGAAAATCTAAAATTATCCTTTTTTTATTGAATAGTGATATTCAAATTTTCATTAATCAGTCAGTTTAAGTGATTGGAAATTAACTCTTAAAAGTCAGTGATTTAGTTGATTGGAAATTAACTCTATGACCACCATAAAATCTGTGCTTTCTCTTGTGGTGTATGCATTCTCCTTAATATCCGCTCGAATAAAACATCACATACAAAAGTACTACATAGAACAAATACATCAAAAGTAAACATAACATTTCAATAGTTGCCAAAAACAAAAGAGAGAAAAATGCAATTAATAAGCAGACGATATTTAGAAAAGTACAGATATTTAGACTGGAAAATGAAATTATCTGAAATTAAAAACACGCGCAGACGATATTTACAAAAGTAAAAATATTCAAACCTGAAAAGGAAAATATTTGAGTTATTCCATCAATGAATGCCATAAGTTTGTTTACATCTTCATTATTTCATGAGTCATTAAACATCAAAATGGGTCCGGGACTAAATAAACGCCCTGTATAGAGAGTGTAAAAGATCATAAAATAATTTTTCTTGAATTTATTTTTTAGAAAAAATAATATTTCATATTTGTTTCATTTCCTACAGACACGTGCCGAAAATTATATTTTTGCCGATTTCATTTAAAAAAAGATTTAATTTATTTTTAATTGAGGCTTTAATCAATGTGATGGCAACACTTTGAAAAAAGCTAATTTTTTCCCATGAATGCGAAACGTGCTTAATCTTTATTTTTATTTTTTACGAAATAAATTATTGAAAAACATAGTTAAAATATTAATTTAAAAATTCATTAAAAATAGAAATTTATTTTTAAGATTAAAACATTAGTATTATTTAAAAGATAAATTTTTGATCTTTAACTTGATGTAAAAATCTTTTTTGTGCGATAATATTTTCGGAAGTTATAGCAGAAACACGTCAAAATTTCGCTTAATTTTTAAATAAATAAAATTTTAGTTAAAAATTCGAAAAAATAACCCCCAGGTGCATATTCACGGCCTCCAAGGTATACACGTGCCAAATTTGGTAGCTGTAGGTTGAATGGTCTGGCCTGTAGAGCGCCAACATACACACACACACACACACGTTGAGCTTTATTATAAGTATAGATTAGGGAGAAAATTTCAAGGTGACTTCTCCACTGTTGAGTAATCCTATTCACATGCAGACGGATATACACATAGATTTCTAATTCATTGATTTCGCACAAAGTTTGACGTAAAATAAAATATCTCATTATTCGCATCATATTAAGTGGCAATTGCGATATAACGGCATGTTCGCAAGTATATAAATACCAAAATTAAGCTGCTGAAACAAAATCAATTAACAAATGCATTTGGCAACACTATGAATTTTCAAAAATCACACGAAATGAAATCAAAATATAGAATATTCTTCATTAAATTCATTTATAATAAAAAAGAATCACATTCAATAATGTTTCTCTTTCTACATTATGCATCAGTCAGTGTGCATCCAAAACGTAACAAATTTTGCTCCTTGGAAAAAAAATATTTTTAAATTTTTTTAATATTGTAATTAATTTTATTATTAGATTGTCAATTATTCTGAATCGTCTGTTTATTTCGTTATTAACTCTTGGTTACATCTATAATATTTTAGAATTTATGTTAAAAATCAGCAGGTGTTATTTTTATTTACTCCCTATTTCGAGAATATGATTAATTTTAGGTTTATCTTCGTCGTATGGTAGAGGGATTGAGTAATCATTTAGCACTTTTTTCCGTTGATCGATTGAATATAAAATTTCATACTAGACTTTTAATATGGACATCATAAACCGAATTCCATTGATCTAAGTTCGGCACGTTTTTTATTATATTTGAAAGACCAAGCTGAGGTAGGTGCTCTTTTTTTTTTTTTTTTTTTTTTTTTTAAAATCGTTTTTTTTTTTTGGATAATGTATCGATATATTCATAAAAAAAGCTTTACTTACTTCATAAGAAATAACTTATAAAATTTATTCTTTTCCTATCTCTAACCTAGAAATTTTTTTTCACGTCTTTGCTAAAAGCCTACACTCCGAGTTATCACATAATACAACATCCACGCAAAATGCTCCTTAAAATTTTCCACTCGTCAATCCTTTTCAGTTAAAAAACAGTCGCTATCTTTATTGTGCATATAGTATATGAGCATGAAAATAGGTAACCAAAT